>JADBJO010000873.1:277142-297142 GCA_016801955.1 Conus betulinus
GCATGTATGTGTGTGTGGGTGCATGCGCCGCCTGTATGTGATAGTGTAGGTTGCAAATTAGCAGCTGTCCTGATGCCCAGGAGGGAGGTGGTTGTGTGTGTCTTTATGAGGTAAATGACAGTGGCTGTTGTGACTGGGGGTTGTTTTGGGATGTGATAGAGGTCATAAAAGGCAGTGTTGGGAGCTGGCACTATTGTGCAGCTTATCTGGTTTTTTCTGTGTGGCTGATTACAAACACGTTTATGAACAGTCTGTTGAGGCTGTGGTTGTGGTTGGGCTTGTGAAGTTAATGATAGCCTGTGTTGTGACTGGGGCTCACCGAGGGGTTTATGACATTAATAGAGGCCTCTGTTATCTGTGGTGTGTGTGTTATTGAGTGGTTAATGGAGTTAATACTAGCCTCGGTCATGTATGTGGGTTTATTCAGTTTTCAGTTTCATCAAGGAGGCGGTCACTGCATGCGGGACTAGTCCATATACGCTACACCACATCCGCCTACGCATTAGCCCAAGGCGCTGGTCAGACCTTGAGTGCATGCCTACCATTGTTTTTTTTTTTTTGTTTTTTGTTTTTGGATGTGTGTGTAGTGAATGTACACATGTGTGTGTATGGATGTGTGGGCTCGGGGCCCATGCGTATTGCGTGGACACCTCTTTATGTGAAGTGTGCGCATTTGTGTGTGTGTCTGTGAGTGCGTGCGTGCGTGCGTGTGTGTGTGTGTGTGTGTGTGTGTGTGTTGTGTTGTGTGTGTGTGTGTGCTGCATTTATGTGCATGTGTGTGTGCATGTTTGCAGAAAGTGCGTGTGCATGTGTGTGTGATTTGTGTATATGTGTGCGGTCTTTGCATGTGGGGCATGCATGCATATAGTGCCTGTGTGTATGCATTTGTACTTGTGTGTATGCATGAAAATTGCATTTGAGGGTTATTGAGTGACTACTATAACCGTTCATAATACCACTAGTAGCCTCTTGGTTGTAACAGGTGCGGTTTTGGACCCAAGCGTCCATCCCGTGGTCAGGGGTCTTGCCTTTTTGGGATGAACTCAATTATAAACTGGTTGTGTGTTAGAAGTAGTTGTGCTTCGTTTACAGGACTTCCTTGGTACAAGCCCCCCCCCCTGGGTTTTTTTTTTTTTTCTTTTTCTCTATTTTTTTTTTTTTTTCCCCTTTTGTTTTCTTTCCTTTTTTTTTTTTTTTTTTTTTTTTTTTTTTTTTTTTTTTTTTATTTTTTGTGTTTTGTTTTTTTTTTTTTTTTTTTTTTTTTTTTCTTCCTCTTTGTGAAGGTTTTCTATAGAAAAGTACAGGTTTCCACTGGTGCTGCATGACTTTGCCTTCACAAGTTTGCAGCAGCAGAGGGTGTGTTTTGGGTGTTTTTTTATGTGCATTAGTGTTGTGTGTGCGTTTGCGGTGTGCCATAGCTATAGGTGGGTACAGTTGTGTGTGTGTTTGTTAGTTTTGAGTGGTGTGCGTTGTGTGTTGTGTTTGGGGTGGTGTGTGTGTGTGTTGTGTGTGTGTGTGTGTGGTGTGTCCTTCCCTGGCTTGCCCTGCCTAGTTGCCTTGTGTGCATGTGGTGTTTACAACCCTACAATAAAAACTATACTAAACTAAACCAACAAATAAACACTACCACTTAACACAATATACTACTACCCACCATTTAACTACACCCGGCTGAACTGCTGAGTGAGAAAGAAAAGCGGAGAAAGAGAGATTTACTTGCTGAGAGAGAAGAGGAGGGGGGGGGGGGGGGGGGGGGGGGGGGGGGGGGGGGGGGGCGGGGGGGTGGGGGGAGGGGGGGGGGGGGGGTGGGGGGGTGGAGGGGGGGCGGGGGGGGTGGGGGGGGGGGGGGGGGGGTGGGGGGGGGGGGGGGGGGGGGGGGGGGGGGGGCGGGGGGGGGGGGGGGAGGTGGGGGGGGTGGGGGGGGGGGGTGGGGGGGGGCTGGGGGGGGGGGGTGGGGGGGGGGGGGGGGAGTGGGGGGGGGGGGGGGGGGGGGGGGCCAGGGGGGGGCGGGGGGGGGGGGGGGGGGGGGGGGGGGGGGAGGGGGGGGGGTGGGGAGGGGAGGGGGGGGGGGGGGGGGGGGGGGGGGGGGGGGGGGGGGGGGGGGGGGGGGGGGGGTGGGAGAGGGGGGGGGGGGGGGGGGGTCGGGGGGGGGGGGGGGGGGGGGGGGGGGGGGGGGGGGTGGGGGGGGGGGGGGGGGGGGGGGGTGGGGGGGGGGTGGGGGGGAGGGGGGGGGGGTGGGGGGGGGGGCTGGGGGGGGGGGGGGGGGGGGGGGGTGGGGGGGGGGGTGGGGGGGGGGGGGGGGGGGGGGGGGTGGGGGGGGGGTGGGGGGGGGGGGGGGGGGGGGGGGGGGGGGGGGGGGGGGGGGGGGGGGGGGGGGGGGGGGCGGGGGGGGGGGGGGGGGGGGGGGGGGGGGGTGGGGGGGGGGGGGGGTGGGGGGGGGGGGGGGGGGGGGGGGGGGGGGGTGGGGGGGGGGGGGTGGGGTGGTGGTTGGTGTGGGTGGGGGGGGGTGGGGTGGGGGAGGGAGGAGGCGGAGGGGGGGGGGGGGGGGGAGGACATGGAGAAAAAGGGGGGAAGAGGAAAAAAGGGGGGGGGGGGGGAGGGGGGGGGGGGGGGGGGGGGGGGGGGGGGGGGGGGGGGGGGGGGGGGGGGGGGGGGGGGGGGGGGGGGGGGGGGGGGGGGGGGGGGGGGGGTGGGGGGGGGCAGGGGGGGTGGGGTGGGGGGGGGGGGGGGGGGGGGGGGGCGGGGGGCGGGGGGAGGGGGGGGGGGGGGGGGGGGGGAGGGGGGGGGGGGGGGGGGGGTGGGGGGGGAGGGGGGGGGGGGGGGGGGGGAGTGTGGGGGGGGCGGGGGGGGTATGGGGGGGGGGGGGGGGGGGGGTGGGGGGGGGGTGTGGGTGAGGTGGGGGGGTGGGGGGGGGGGGGGGGGAAAAAAAACAGGGGGGGAGGGGGGGGGGGGGGGGGGGGGGGGGCGGGGGGGGGGGGGGCGGGGGGGGGGGGGGGGGGGGGGTTGGGGGGGGGGGAGGGGTTGTGGGTGGGGGGGGGGGGGGGGGGGGGGGGAGGGGTGGGGGGGGAGGGGGGGAGGGGGGGTGGGGGGGGGGGGGGGGGGGGGGGGGTGGTGGGGGGGGGGGGGGGGGCGGGAGGGGGGTCGGGGGGGCGGGACTAGGGGAGTGGGGGGGGGTGGGTGGGGGGGGGGGGGGGGGGAGAGGGGGGGCGGGGGGGGGGGGAGAGAGAAGAGGAAGGGAAGAGAGAAAGAGAGAGAGGGGTGGGGTGGAGAGAGAGGGGGTCGAAGGAGAGGGGAGAGGGAAGAAGTAAGGGAGAGAAGAAGGAGGGGAGAGAAGAGGAGAGAGGTGTGTGTGTCTGTATGTGGCTGTGCTATGTGTGCGTGTTAAATTAACATTAATTTACTGCTAGAGTGGATGAAGGGTGTCAGGCTGGGCTGCTGACGTTGCAGGTTCAGATTCATAAATGGCGGGCTGTGCATCCTACTGCTGAACAAACAAATAGAAAAAAAAAAAAAAAAAAACTGTTTCCAGGGTGCCAGTCCCCTTCCTCTGTGTCACCCCCCAGTCACCAGTCTTCAGCTCACATAGGGGAAGCTGCTTTTTCCCTTTCCATCACACCCTGTGGCAGAATTTGTTACCTCGTCCAATAGAATGCCCTGTTCTTCAGAGGGCCACAGGGTCACTTATTACCCCCACCCCTGCACAGTGCTTGTCATCATCGGTCCATCAATCACCATCCGCCTTCTCACTCCACCCCTCCTTGGGCACAGGCCGCCAACCAAGAACCCCTCCCCAGTATCTCTGTCCCTGGGCTCCTTTTTTCCCCCCCTTTCTCCCTCCCCCTCCCCCCCCCCCCTTCCCCTCCAGCTGGTTTTCCAAGTTCAATATATCCCCATGGTTTCCTGATGTCCCTTCCCTTCCCAGGTCCCCTGCCCAGGTGTCCTTGGCCGACCTCCATTTTTTTTTTTTTTTTTTTTTTTTTCGTTTTGTTGTTTTTTTTTGTTTTTTTTTTTTTTTTTTTTTTTTTTTTTTTTTTCGTTTTTCCCCCCCTTGGGGGTTTTCCATGTTCAGAAGTGCGTTGTCTAGAGGTGTGTGCTTGCAGGCTTTTTACCGCAAGCATATTCCAATCCAGGCCCCCCAAGGTCGGGTTTCAAAACATGATTTCCTGTTACTGTTCTGGTCTGACGGCTGTCTAGGAGGGATGTTTTTTTTTTGTTTTTTTTTTTTTTTGGCAGTGAGGGGTGGAGCTGGGACACTACACACCACCTGCCCCAAGGCGGTGATGATGCGCCCGTCTGCAGGCTTCGTCTGCTTTTTCTTCTTCTTTCTGCCTTTTCCAGACCGGACCGAACGTAGCACCTGGCCCCCAGGGCCATGCGGGGGATGATAACTCACTTTGCAGTCTGCTTCTATCTCGCTCGAAGGACTTACTGTAGTCACCTGGCCCCAAGGGCGGTGATGCATAACTCACGGTGCAGGGTCTGCTTTGCTGGCTCAGACAGGACGTACTGTGAGGAAGCAACCCTGGCCCCAGGCGGGTGTGTGATGATAATCACTGGCAGCTGCTTGCTCGCTCAGAAAGAAGTTACTGTAGCACCTGGCCCCAGGGCGGCTGATGATAGCTCACTGCAAGGCGGCTGAGCTCAGCCAGGACGCGTGAACTGTGGCAGGAAGGAAGGCAGTGATGGTCATTCTGGAAAATGAATTGGGACCAGAGTTTTTTTGAAGAGCATTCTGAATCGGTGGGTTGGTTTCAGAGGATATGAAGTCCTGGGATCATCCCTTAAGGACATGGAACAGTAAACCAGGAACAGTCAGATGGGAATGCTTGCATGCATGATGCGAGAATCACCATTTTCCCAGCAAAATTTTACCGCACAGACTTCATGAAAACGTTTGCTTGAAGAGAGTGTCACACCTGAGCATGAGTACTGCGTTTTGCATCTGAATCTACATAAGAATTCTTAACACCGGAGGAAAGAGTTTTAACTTTTTATTCCTTAAAAAAGCCAACAAAAGTCCATGTGTTTTGTTGTATAGGAAGGGTGATATTTTAAAGGTTATATTGAATGAGAGTTGTTATGCCTTTTGATGCGTGTGGTTTCTGTTCTTGTTCTCTTCTTCTTCTGCTCTTTTTTTGTATTTGTGAGTTCACAGCCGCGGTGACCCAACCATGATAGGGACCTTTGTTGTTTGTGCGGTCAGGAAGGGCTATAAGAAGAAACATACCTTAACCCATTGGGTGGAATTTAAGGAAAATGTAGGTAACAAGCCATCCTGGTGAAAATGACCTTAGCAAAGCATTAAAGTGGTTGATTTGAATCATGGATGGGCATAATGGGCCTGTACGGACATGACTAGCAAAGCCTGGTTTTGATGTGAGGGAGCGAGGGTTGATTTGAAAAAAGGGTGAAGATAACCGGGCCTAGGAACACATGACTAGCAAAGCAGTGGTGAGTATTGAATTGGTGGATAAAGGGCCTATGACATGATACGACAAACGGAGCCAAGGTGGTTGATTGACATGGTGGACAATAATGAGGGCCTGATTTGACCCGTGATAGAAGCATGTCGTAGTGACAAGGGTTGGTTATTGGGTGATGTGTGGGTGGGTAGGTGTGATAACGGGCCTCTAAGAGCGTGAAAGACAAGAGGTAGGTCCAGTCAAACACTGAGTGGGTTGATTTTGTGTTTTTTGGGGGGGGTATGGTGGAACCGCTGGTAGAGCCTGAGACTGGTGGACGCCGAACCATTGCGTTGTGTTGTGTAACATACTGGCTATAAAATTCAAAAAATTAACTGCAAAAAGTCAATTGAACGAATGATTATGCACTGGATGCGTTGAAGTGGTTGATTTTATAACCAGGCGGAGAGGGACAGTGGAAGAGAAGCTGACCATTACACCAGAGAGATGTGAAGAGGAGTGACCTACACCAGAGATAAGTGAAGAGGAGCTGGACCCTTAAACCAGAGAGAGTGAAGAGGAGCTGACACCCTTACACCAGAGAGAGTGCAAGAGGAGCTGACCCTCTACACCAGATGAGAGTGGAAGAGAAGCTGACCCTTACACCAGAAAGAGTGAAGAAGAAGCTGACCATTGGTGAAGCAAAATGATGAGGATTTACTGTTGAAAGAAGTGAGGAGCTGACCCTTACAACAGATCACTGAGTTCTGCTGGTTACACAGGTCTGATTTTGAGGGAGCTCAGCAGCGATGGGGGTGGTAGGTGGTGACCTTACACCACTACTGAACAGTAGAATTAGAACAGGTGCCACTGAACTCCATTTGACATGGCCCAACATCAGTCTGGGTAACACAGCGTCTAATTTTGTTTGTCATCGCGGTGGGTTGGCCATATTGACAGCCTGGTATTAGATCAGGTTGAGCTGACCCATCCTGCGGACCTGCTGCAACACAATCTAGACTGGCTGGTTGTGGCCTCTTGTGTACTTGATCGACGCATGCCCACTGGCACAGAATGAGCTGGCTGGGAGGCTGGTGCGCATGACCATGAATGGGCCGCTAAGAGGTTATTCGGAAGAGGAGATAGAAAAAAGAAGGAAAAAAAAAAAGGATTAAACCCCCAAAAGAGGACCCCCATTCAGACCAACACAAATTTGAGAAAAACACTTGCCATTCTTGTTTTGTGTTTTAGTGAACAGTGGATATATTTTCCCTTTTTTCTTTTTTCCCCCTTTTTTTTTTTTGCTTTTGTTTTTTTTTGTTTTTTTTTTTGTTTTTGCTTTTACGGTGTTTGGCTTGCTTTGGCCACTGTTCAAGGGATTTGAGACTGTAGTGTTTTTTGTAGAGCATAGACCTGGGAGAAGACAAGGTTGTTTGAAATGGGAACAGATGGTGTTTTGTGGATAGGGGCTGGGCCCGATGACGGGGTCCACTCAGCTGTTGTAAGTTCGTGAGGTGTGACAGCTTCACAGACGTGAGAGAATTTGCCGAGAGGCTTGTGGACAAATGAGGTCTTGTTGCCTGAAATCAGCTCTCAAGCCTTATATTGCACACAACACTTTACTCAGAACGTCACTAAGGGAAGTTGCAACCGATCAAATAGTAACCACACATTGTTAACCGAACAAACAGTGTTTGCGCCATAAAAAAGGGCAGACCACTACATAATGACACACCCACCTGACCAGCGATGCACGGCAAAATGCAACACATAATGCAGTTGCAACACGAAAAATATAATACAAAACATGGCACACCAACTCAATACACAAACCAAACACCCACTCCACGGTGTGCCACGCACGAGACGCAACGTCACAGGATCACAACAGGCCAACCTGCAACTTCGCACATTTAGCACTAGCACAAGCACACGCAACACTGGCACACCACAGCGCCAACCACACCACACACCCACACACACCTGGATATCCTACGCGTCTTTCAACTGAAGACGAACTGATTACTTTGTGCCCAAACAAAACAAGTTTTTCACTTGTGTGTTTCGGTTTGGGTTTGTTTTGTTTTTTTAATTTTTTATCGCGATGCGGACGGCGGTCAGTAAATCTAATGTGGAATACTCAGAAAGCTGCATCATAAGTAACTGCGTAATTGAATGAGAAACATCCTTAAAAAAACACAACAATCACTGTAGCAACAGGCGTAGGCCCAAGGGTAATACTTGTAACAACTCTCCATGCATACATGTAGCACACACACACACACACACAACACACACACACACACCACACACACACACACACACATGCACACACGCACACGACGCAACGCACACACCAACAGGCGCACCCACACACACACAGACACCCACACAACGCACACACACCACACGCGCTGGCAGCACACATACACAACACACCCTCTCTAAGAACGGATCGACATAACTGAGGAAGATAGCTGTTTGCTGAGAACAGGGGCTTTACATACAAGTACAATTACCTCACCAGCCGCCGCCCCAGATGAGTAAGTACCACAGCTGGGCATCGTGACAACAAAGCAGATGCTGCCCTGGCTCTGCCCTGGAGCCGTTCCTGTCATCAACAGGCGGCCTGGTCCGGAGTATCCGCACTGTGTGACACCAGAGCAAGCCAGCACCCAGCATCACCCAAATGACCCAGCAGCAGTGCAGTGTCTCCAGCGGAGGGTGACCCAATGGCATTCTCCTGTGGACTGCTGGCTGGGGACTGCTGGCACTGAGGGTGTGTGAGAGACCGATTGCGGTGTGATCATGGATGCATGCCTTTACCGCCGGAAGCCAGAGTTGAATGCTGTTTTTGTTCCGCCCGGTCAGACGCCGGTCTGCCGGAACTGGGAGAGGGCTTTCGTGTTTGTTTCGTGTGGCAGCCCCGCGCTAGCTTTCACACAGAGGTCAGTTGCAGTCTGAGCACACCCGCTTCTGATA
This sequence comes from Conus betulinus, assembly GCA_016801955.1. Lineage (NCBI taxonomy): Eukaryota > Metazoa > Mollusca > Gastropoda > Neogastropoda > Conidae > Conus > Conus betulinus. Next base: position 285,527 of record JADBJO010000873.1, read on the forward strand.
GGTTTGTGCCTCAGCTGGTGAGGCTGGTGACTGGGACTGCTGGCAAAGTCTGCAAGTGAATGTCTCTGCAGTGAATGTCTCCAAGTGAATGTCTGCAAGTGAATGTCCTTCAGTTAATGTCGCCACAAATTAATGTCACCAAAATTAATGTCTCCAAGTTAGTGTCTGCAAGTTAATGTCTTCAAGTTCGTCTGCAAGTTAATGTCTGCAAGTTAATGTCTGCAAGTTAATGTCTGCAAGTTGATGTCTGCAAGTTATATGTGGCAAGTTGTGTGTGTGTGTGTGTGTGTGTGTGTGTGTGTGTGTGTGTGGTTTCGGTTAAAAATGCCTGCAGAGAGTTTTGTTACTTCAGTAGTGGTAAAAATACCCCAATGCAAGATGACTTCTTTTGTATGTGTTATATGTGTTGCCTCTGGTGTGTGTGTGTGTGTGGGTGTGTAAGTGTGTGGGGCCTGATGTCACTCATATACGGACCATGGACACTGGTTCATCAGATAACAGTTATCTAGAGGGTACAGGTCCTGTAGCCTTTTTTTTTGGCCCCAAGGGCGGAGAACTGTGTATTACAGAGACTTGCAGCCTCTAGCAGCACGGCATTATTGCAACACCGAGCCACCACTGTCCTTCCACCATGGTAACTTTCGGAGGTGCAGAATTCCAACAGTTACAGTATCTCCCAAGACATGCCAGAAATCTGACCCCGCGGCTGGTAATCAGGGAGGTGGTGGCGTGATATTGATATATCAATTGTTGTGATGCCCTGCCCTGAAGGGGGGGGGGGGGGGGGGGGGGTGGGGGGGACCAGGCAGTTTTTGGAGAGGTTGGGCAAAGGGGTGGGGGTGGGTGGGGTTGGCGGAAGTTAGCGACTGGAGCAAGTGATGGGGGGCATGAGAGCGAATAGACCCAAAGTGCGGTCATGTAGCCCTGGGCCAGCAAAGAAAGTAAGACAGGAAAAATAGAAGAAGAGCAGATGGGTGGGGTGTTGGTGTGGGGGTGTGTGTGTGTGTGTGTGTGTGTGGTGTGCGGGTGTTGGCGTGGGTGGGCGACAAAGCATACTGGGTGAAATGGGGGGTTTGTGTGGGTGAAGTGACATGGTGGTGCCATAGTGGAGTGGGGGGTGGGGGGGGGGCTGGAGACCATGGCAATGTCCGTAATAATTGTTTGGTAAGATTTGAAATGCCTGCCAACTCCTCACCCCGCAGCTTGCCATCTGCAGGGAAAGTGGTGCTGTGGTGGTGTGTGTGTGTGTGTGTTGGGGTGTGGTGTGGGTGAGTGTGTGGCTTTGGGGGTTGGTGGTGTGTGTGTGTGTGGGTGGGGGTGGGTTGTTGGGGGTGGTTTGTGCTGTGGGGGGGGGGGGGGGGGGGGAAGGAGGACGGCAGACATTATGAGAGTTGGGGGGCAAAGGGATGAGTTGGGGTGTTGGCGGAGCGTAGGCGACTGATACAGAATTGAATATGCATGCGAGCGAATAGTACAAAATTGCGGGCATGTAACCATGGGCCAAGCAAAAAAAGTAGACGGAACATATAGAAGATTCCAGATCAGGATGTTTGTGTGTGTGTGTGTTGTTTGTTTGTGTTGTGTGTGTGTGTGTGTGTGTTGTGTGCGGGTGTGGAGAGAGAGTGAGTACAGTGTTGTGTGTGCGTGTACTATGTATATCTGATGTGTCTTTGTGCATGTGTCGTAATAATGTGTGTAAATTGAAATGTCTGCCTCACCACTTTCTCTGTGAGTGTGGTTGTGTGTGTGTTTTTGTGTGGGGGGGTGTGTGAGTGACTGGTGCTTGTGTATGTGTGTGTGTGGTGAGGGGGTGTTGATGGAGAGCGTAATGTGCATGAGTGTGGAGAATCCGAGATGGTGGGTTGTGTGACCCACCGGTAGTAGTGTGTTGTGTGAGAGAAAGAAACAATATATTGAAAACATCCCTCCTCATCTGGATACAAGCAAGGCCACATTTGCTAACAACCCCCCTCCCCCCCCCTCTCCCTCCCCCCCACCCCATCCCTGTATTCAGTGGAGAGACCTCAGAAAAATGGTTCTTGTTAGTACCCATCCAGTGAGTGTCCTAAGAACATTGAAAAACAACATCCTCCTCCCTCCTACAATCCCTCGTTCCTCCCCTCCTCCCCTGTCGCTCCTCCCTTCCCACCCTAACAGTATTTACCCCCACCTTCAAAGAAACTGGTTCCTTTTCCCTTCCTACAAACACCACATCCACCCCCTCGGTTCCCCCCCCCCCACGCCTGTCTCCTTTTCCACCCCCCTTTCTTCCCCTCCCCTCCCCCCTCCCACCCCTTCCTCCCCCCCCCTCCCACCCGAACCATACAACACCACAACGCCCTTGTTTGACTGGAACAATAACATTGGTTCAGATGGGGCTGGTTGGTCAGGAGCAGGCATCTGGTCGATACACACCTGGAGTACAGGGTTCAAAACCTCCTAGTGAAGATCCAGTTTACCAAGTGAGGCAACTTCTGACAGAAATCTAAATGAATTTTAAATGTTGGTGACAGCTTACTGCCAAAAAGCGTAGACAAACGAATCACAAGACAAAACATGATGCGTTTTGACCTCATAGGTCTTCTTCAGGCAAGATACAAACACTCAGGACAACGAAAAGGAACGAGCAGTCACTTTTCTCCATTCAAAATTTCTCCCAGTGAATGTCCCCTTTCCCCTCTCTCTCTCCCCTTTCCCCTCCCCGTGTGTCTCTGCTGTCTTGAGATTGTTTGGGTTTGCAATTTTGTGTTGTTGCTTGGGGGTGGGGGTGGGGTGGGGGGAGGTAGCAGGGTTCAAATGGTGTATGAAGATCTTTTGCGATAATCCTTGAAGTTTTGAAATCTCTGTGTTATTCCTTCAGGGCTGAATTTTTTGTCTGGAGGTGCTAGATGAAAAATGTAAGCATACATGCATGTGTGCACATACTCATGTGCGCATGCATGTTCATACACACTTTCTCACATGCTCGAGCATGCACACACATACGCATGCACACATACACAGAAACACACACACACACACACACACACACACACACACACACACACACACACACACACACACACATATAAAAGAAAATTCATATAAAGAGAAGCAAGGAAATAAAGAGAAAGGATTAAAGGAGACAAGAAGGAATGGCACCCCTGACAGATGCCATTTGCAATGTCTGCCAAGAAGACGTTCTTCTCTCTAAGCCTCAGGCTGTTGGCATGGATGGTTGTTGGCTTCTTCTGTGTATACAAGCTGGCACAAAACCCCACTGAACTGATTTTATTGAAGCTTGGTAGGCAGACGGAATATGACCCAGCGAGAAATCCATTAAATTTTGGGGTGGATCTGTTGTGCCGATGAAACAGTGGCTTTGGGGTTATTCAGCAAGATTAGGTACAGGGGGAGTTACTCCTTCACTCTCTACCTGTTAGTACTCACAAGTCTTTCCATTGGTGGGGAGTTACTCCTTCAGTCTCTCTACCTGTTGGTGCTCTCAATTATTTCCATTGGTGATTCCTTTTGAGTGGCAGGGGTCTGCACTCTCCTGAGCATCCTTCCAGTTTTTGTAAACGCCAGTTCGTTCCTGTGGCATGTTATACTTCCATTCTGCAATCAGTCAGATACCAATGTCACGTCGGAGGGGGGGGTGGGGGCGAGGGGGATTATCATTGAAACTTTGATTGAAAGGACCATAGGGACCATGTCAAAATCTTCCCTAGATAGAAATCCTCTTAATGAAGACTCTCCCCTTCACTACCCCCGCCCCCCCTCCCACGCCCTTCCCACCATCCCTATTCCTAACCCCATCCCCCCCCCAACTCTCTTCCTGTTTCTGACCCCATCTCCTTGCATGTAAAAAGTTGGAAGCTGATTTTTTCTTCTTCTTCTTCTTCGTTTTCCACTGTCTGCAGTATATACTAATGACTTGTGCTTGACTTTTTGTGTGGTGTGTTTGCGCTTTTTAATGACCTTAAACAAAGGGAACATAATTCTCTGTCAAGTTACACAGTATTTGCCTGCATACAAAAAAAAAAAAAGAAAAAAGAAAAAAACTGTTTGCACAGTTAAAAAAGAAACATTTTGCAGTATCTAAAAAAAAAAAAAAAAAAAGAAAAAGAAAAAAGAAAAGAAGAGAAACCTTAATTTGGCATGATGTCACTAGAATTGATTTAAAAAAAAAAAAAAAAAAGCTTTGAAAATGGTATCTGTGTCGTAAATAAAAAATACACCCTGATGCGCTCTCAGTGACTAGGAGAGGTGTTGCAATACCTTTTCCCTTGACGAATTCTCAGTTTGTTGTTGTTGTTGTTGTTGTTTGTTGTTGTTGTTGTTGTTGTTGTTGTTGGTGGTGGTGGTGGTGGTGGTGGTGGTGGTGGTGGTGGGTTTTTAAACTCAGAGGGTGATTACTCCAGCAGAATGTCTGGCACCCTCAAGAGTGTCTTCATTTCATCAGTCTAACAGCTGCTGTTAATGTAAGGGTCTACATAACTACAGTGCAGTTGTGAGAGGGGTTGCATTGGTTGCCTGCCTCTCTCTCCTCAGTCTCGTGTCCATTGATGATTTGGGGGGGGGTGGGGGTGGGGGGGGGGGGGGAGGGGGGATGGGGTGGGGGGGGGGGGGGGGTAATCAGGGGGGGGAGGGGGTGGGGGGATGTTGGGTAGGATGAAAGTGGGGGGGGGGGTAATCAGAAATTGGTGTGGGGGACACATTCACAGCAGAGGGGATGGAGAGGGAGGATCTCTCACATTGCATAGGATGAATTTGGTGTCATTATGTGAAATCAAAGGCCGCACTGTAGACCTGGGAGATGATAGGGTTGCCATCCCTGCCTAATCTTCTCTTTCCTATGTTGTGTAGTGATTCACCAACGATTTTTCCTCCCAACCAAAAAAAAAAAAAAAAAAATTTGAAAAGGGGGAGGGAGTGGGAGAGGAGGAAAAAAAAAGTGGAATAGATGGGGGAGGGGGGGGGGGAGAAAGGGAGTGGTAGGGAGGGGGGAGGGGCAAGGGGCAAGGAGATTGGGGGGGTGGTGGTCATTATCTAGAGGTTTCACTGTAGATATGCATTGTTGGTTGCCTTCTCTATCCTCCTTTCTCTATCTATTTTTTTGGGGGGGGGGGGGGGGGGGGGGGGGGGGGGGGGGGAGGATGTGGATCAAGGGGATGGGGGGGGGGGGGGGGGGAGAGAAGGAGGTAAAGGAGATGAAGGGAAGGAGGGTATCATGGAGTGGAGGGAGGTGGGGGGGGGGGTAGGGAGATGGAGATGAGGGATGGATGTCATTATTTAGAGGTCCCACTGTCTAGTGAGAGATGAATGGGTAATTTGCTGCCCCCCCCCCCCCCCCCCCCCCTTCTGTCTGTCTTCTGTCTCCATTGATTATTTTTTTTCTCATCCCTTCTGTTCAGGTCAGGACAGGAAATGGGTCTTCCTCCCTGGCTATGTGTGTGTGTGTGTGTGTGTGTGTGTGTGTGTGTGTGTGTGTGTGTGTGACTCTGTGTGTGTGAGACTCTGTGTGTGTGTGTGTGTGTGTGTGTGTGTGTGTGTGTGTGTGTGTGTGTGTGTGTGCGACTCTGTGTGTGTGTGTGTGTGTGTGTGTGTGTGTGTGTGCGTGCATGCATGCAGTGTGTGCATGCTTTCATCAGTGTGAGGTGGCTTTCATGTATTTAGATGTATCCAGAATAATAAGACATGGCTGATGAGGAATACACAGTGTCTTTTGATGGGGGCGTGGTGCAACCCATATTTACCACTGTGCTCAGCTGACAGGTCACGGGACAGTGTTCTGTCCTGTCATTCTTCCTGTCTCTGTCTCTGTGTCTCGAGCCTGGTTATTGCTGAGTGGACAAAGGTTGCTGAGTGGACAAAGGTTCTCCAGCCATGATTCAAACTCAGCCAAAAAGCTCTGACACTTTGGTGGCAATGTCCCTCAGCGCTAGACTGAACTTTGGACACAGACTCGCTGCCTTTCACATGTTTCAGCGCACCATTTGTCTGAAGGATTTCTGGGATTAACAGGGAGGTTACTCTGCAGAACTGCAGCGCCCAAGTTCCCACAGAGTTTCCGTCAGTGGTCTGTTAGGAAGCACCTGGGATGTACATCTTCATTAATTTTAGAGAAATGGTTTTTTAATGCTTGAAGAGGGAGAAAGAAGACGCTAATCATATATCTCCATTTTCTTTTAACTTTTTTTTGAAAAACATTTATTGAGATGGTTTCCTCAGGGTAAAACAAATCAGCATGGAAAGAGTCACACTGCGCTGATTGTGTCAGTCTGGAAAATGCTGGGAGCAGTTCTGGCAGGACATTTTGTCGATAATGACAGCAGAGTTGAACTTGAACACTCTACCCTCTCACTCTTTTCTTCATCTCTCTGTCAACTCTGCCCCGCCTCTGGGCCGCTTCGCCCCCTTTCCTTTAGCCTTTGAATGTTACAAAATGCTGTCCAGCTGCCAGTGGCCCCCTCGCCCATCCATACCCCTCCCCTTTCCTGTTCTTTCTGCTGGTGGGGATGTTGTTATAGGATCAATGTGTGAAAATGATAAGCGGAGTATGAAAATAACAGTTCAATTCGAAGTGTTTGGAAACACACAGATTTACTTTTTTTTTTTTTAATAGATAAAATAAAAGAAAAGCTGGTTGCATTCTGAATTAATTCTTGCACTTGTCGTTGCAGCTGGAAGGGGAAAAAAAAATGTGTTTTGACTCGCCATTGATATTTTAGTCTGCTGGTCTGAGGTCTTTGTACAAGGTTGCCCCATCTGCTGTGTGACACACGTGACATCAGAAGGCAGGGCTGATTGCCAGGGGATGATTGTCTGCTGTGTGACACAGGTGACAGCAGAAGGCAGGTTGGTTGCCAGGGATGATCGTCTGCTGCGTGACACAGGTGACATCAGAAGGCAGGTTGGTTGCCAGGGGATGATCATCTGCTGCATGACACAGGTGACATCAGAAGGCAGGTTGGTTGCCAGGGGATGATCGTCTGCTGCGTGACACAGGTGACATCAGAAGGCAGGTTGGTTGCCAGGGGATGATCATCTGCTGCATGACACAGGTGACATCAGAAGGCAGGTTGGTTGCCAGGGGATGATCATCTGCTGCGTGACACAGGTGACATCAGAAGGCAGGTTGGTTGCCAGGGGATGATCATCTGCTGCATGACACAGGTGACATCAGAAGGCAGGTTGGTTGCCCAGGGATCATCATCTGAGGCTGCTGTTGGCTGCTGTCACAGGGTCACAGGCCTTCTGCACAGACGTTGCTGACAAGCTTTTTTTTTTGTTTGTTTGTTTGGTTGGTTGTTTTTTTTTTTTTTTTTTTTGTTCTCCCAGTTCTTATAGAATAGGGAGTACTTTACAATAGGAACAAAGAAATGCTCTGTGTGTGTGTGTTTGTGTGTGTGTGTGTGTGTGTGTGTGTGTGTGTGTGTGTGTGTGTGTGTGTGTGTGTGTGTATCCGTCTGCCCATCCATGGTCAAATGTGTTCCACTCGCTCCAGACAAAACTGCTGGACCGATCTTTCTGAAAGTTTGTAGATATGTTCATTATGGTTCACGGATGATGCCCAATATTTTATTTTACCAAATAGCCGTTACTAGTGGCTATAAATGATGATTTTATGATGTACAGTTTAATAAGCAATAACAGTTTATAAACTTCAGTGTAACCAAGTTCTCTAAGCTCCTTGGTACTATAGTGGTTGGTATCCACACCTGTCACGTGGGAAACCGGGGTTCATTTCCCCGCCAGGGGAGCAGCATTGTTTTTTTTCTTTTCTCTTACATACAAAATTTTTACACCAAAAGGGGAGAAAGTGCTACAGTGACTGATTTATATATATATATATATATTTTTTTTTTTTTTTTGGTACTACTGTACTGTACTGGGAGTATGTTTATAAGCTCTGCATCTTCCTATTTTTTTAACCAAGGATCAGACTATGCGATGCACAATTTTGGAGATGGTAAACCACAGTTTTTTTTTTCTTTAAAAGATTATTCAGTTTGTTCCCTTGCATTTAAATCACAAAGGGCAAAGGGCAGGCAGCAGCATATGATGGCAACGTGGATCAAATCTGAAAATTCTTTTGCCTCAGCTGTGACAGTTGAGACAACAAAAGTGTTGGTGCCTTGGAGTGCAGGGAAAATTCTTTCCCTTCAGCTAGACTTTTTTTTTTTTTCATGCAAGAGGCATGTTGAGACTGGTTGTGTCCCTTTGAATGCTGTTGATGAGAAAAACAAAATTAACAAGTTATGGGGGTGGGGTGTCAAAAAAACAAAAACTGTGATGATTGCTGGAATGTCTTCAAAGTTGTACAGTGCGCGTGTGTACATGCGAGTAATCTTTCCTTTTTATTTTTTAGAGACCTTGAAGTGTTGAAGTTTTAAAGCTAACAGACCACTGACCGAAACTCTGTGGGAACTTGGGCGCTGCAGTTCTGCAGAGTAACCTCCCTGTTTAATCCCAGAATCCTTCAGACAAATGGTACGCTGAAACATGTGAAAGGCAGCGAGTCTGTGTCCAAAGTTCAGTCTAGCGCCAAGGGACACTGCCCAAAGTGTCAGAGCTTTTTGGCAGAGTTTGAATCATGGCTGGAGAACCTTTGTCCACTCAGCAACCTTTGTCCACTCAGCAATAACCAGGCTCCTGATTCTGTCAGGGACAGTTGAAAGTGGTGGAAGAAGAGTGATGCACGTTGTCCTTCATAATGTCATGTCTTAGAGACTTTAACCTTCAAAATGTGGTTTGGGAGTCTTAGTCGCACAGCATAAGTATTCCAGAAGACATTGTCTCAGAAGGGAGCTTCTTCTGTGTTATCCTTTGTCTAGGAAAGAATATTTGTATAGTGTGTGTGTGTGTGTGTGTGTGTGTGTGTGTGTGTGTGGTGTGTGTGTGTGTTGTTCAGACATATTATCAATCCATGAAGAATCGTTGTTTGTGTATGTGTGTCATATGGTTGCTTGGCAGTGACAAAAAGGAAAAGTTGTACTTTTGTGACTTTCTTTTTTTTTTTTCATTTAGTGATTTTGTTTATCATTTTCAGTTCACTGTTTATGCTGCCCTTTCCCCCCCCCCCCCCCCCCCCCCCCCCCCCCCCCCCCCCCCCCAATACCCTCCATAGCTGAAGACATGGCTTGCCTCTTCAGCCAGTTTCTTATGCATGGTCACACCGGACAAGAAACGTATGTGTGCCTGGGTGTTTCGATGCTCTGTTGTCTATGCATTTATTAGCTGTGAGTGTTTTCAGATGTCTGGGCTTTTGCATGCTGTTTTTTCCTTTTCTAGGCGGGTGGGGGTGGGGGGTGGGGGGTGGGGGTGATAGAGGGCGCCGATTCTGCTCCGGGACAAGCGGGATCTCCATTCCCGTTGTCGTCCATTTCCCACGTCCCACATCAGACGCATTTTGTCTGCAGATGGTTCTGAAGTTGCCGCTAGTCTGGCGCCAGACCTATGCGTGTGGCCCTGCGGGGATGTTTTGTGACATGAAGCTGGCCCCCGGGGGGGGAGGGACGGAGGGAGGCGTGCTGAGAGGAAATTGATTTATTGGAAGGGAAATGGGAGGAATTGGAATGATCTGGGGGTTGCAGGAAATTGGTTTTGGGGGGTTAACCTTTCCCTGATGTCTGAAGAAGGGAGGTTACAACAGAGGAGTTGTGTCATAGGGAGTGTGTGTGTGTGTGTGTGTGTGTGTGTGTGTGTGTGTGTGTGTGTGTGTGTGTGTGTGTGTGTGAGAGAGAGAGAGAGAGAGAGAGAGAGAGAGAGAGAGAGAGAGAGAGACGTGTGTTGTGTGTGTGTGTGTGTGTGTGTGTGTGTGTGTGTGTGTGTGTGTGGTGTGTGTGTGTGGTGAGAGGGAGATATGTATGAGTGTGTGCGTGAGTGGGTGCGTGCGTTCATGCATGTGTGAGAAAAAGAGAGACTGTGTGTGTGTGTGTGTGTGTGTGTGTGTGTGTGTGTGTGTGTGTGTGTGTGTGTCGTGTGTGTGTATAAGAAAGTACACCTTCTTCAGTTGAATGGAAAACTGCTAGAAAAGCACTTGAAGTGTACATGGAGTTGGTCATCTTTTCACACACACACACACACACACACACACACACACACACACACACACACACACACACCCCCCGTTCCTTTGTATCGATAACGCATGCATGCATACACACGCGCTGCACAGACACAGCCATTCACGCGCCCTCTCCTCTCCCTCCGCTCGGCTCAAGACATACCACTCTCAGACAAAAGAGACCTACTCTGGCAAGAAAGCAGAAGAAGAAGAAGAAGAAGAACCCCAAAGAGAATAACTGTCAGACAAAAAGATGGGTTTTTAAAGCAGACTGGAAACAGCAGCCCCTGAAGATCTGCTGTTCTGACTGAGGGAGATCACTCCAAATGGTAAAGGCCATGAACAGCAGCAGATCTGTCTTTGAAGGAATCGTTCTCACAGTTGGAGTGCAGCAGAGCTCAGGATTGTCGGCAGGGGGAATGAAGTTGACGCAGAGATGCATATGGCACCTACCCGTGTGAGCTAACTTGTACACACAGTAATGATGATAAGAATAATTTTTTTCTTTCTTTCTGTGTATGCAGGCTGATACTCCTGCGGATGCTGCCTGTATAGACAGGCAGTGGAGTTTTTTGTGTGTTATAATGACCAAAATTCGAACCCGCAACTCCAAGATCACGAGTCCGGCGCGCTCTACCAACTGAGCTATTCCGGCCCCCAATAATAATAATAATAATGATTATTTATGGCATTTAATCTTACATCATAAGCCCTAAGGGCTTACAAATATAAAAGCTTAAAGAAAACATAAATGAAAAACCAAGAAGAAGATGAATATTGCAATAAGTACCATGCACCTACAAACAAGGGTGCATATTGACACACACCCACGCACGCACACACCACACACACACACACACACACACACACACACACACACACACACACACACACAATCACAGACACACACACACACACACACACACACACACACACACACACACACACACACATACACACACACACACACAATCACAGACACACACACACACACACACACACACACACACACACACACACACACACACACACACACACACACACACACACATACGTGTGTACACACACACATACACACACATGATGTACATCTGTGTATGCTGTGTCTGTGCAGACTTCGAGCATCGATCCAGATTGCTCAACAGCTCAGCACACACATGACAGCATACTGACGCTCTGCGCATGGCAGTAGGAATGCTTCTGCTTGTTTTGTGTGACAGACATACAGCCCGCACCATGAAACGAGTGAGTGGTAAAGCGCTCAGGGGCTTATGGGAATAGCTCAGGGGCCGGAATAGCCCAGCTGGTAGAGCGCCGGACTTGTGATCCTGAGGTTATGGGTTCGAAATTCGGTACAGGAGGATTTTTTCCCTCGGAGTTAACATTGGTTCTGACTCCATTCCCCATACAGTCCTTCGAATGAGACTATAAACCGAGGCTCCATGTGTGAACGCACATACATCTTGCACACACATAAAATCCCATCACCAACTTTTGGAAGAAAAGGCCAGTTTGGCTGCTGGTATGGATGACACGTTACACATAGCATGCACCTTCCCTGAGTT
>JADBJO010000873.1:302142-314642 GCA_016801955.1 Conus betulinus
TTGATGTCTGTTTCTGTGTGGTTGATTGCTCACCTTGATGTCTGTTTCTGTGTTGATGGTTATTACTGATCATCATGATCACTGACCTTGATGTCTGTTTCTGTGTTGATGGTTATTACTGATCATCATGATCACTGACCTTGATGTCTGTTTCTGTGTTGATGGCTATTACTGATCATCATGGTCTGTGACTCTCCATGATGATGTCTGTTTCTGTGTGGTTGATTGCTCACCTTGATGTCTGTTTCTGTGTTGATGGTTATTACTGATCATCATGATCACTGACCTTGATGTCTGTTTCTGTGTTGATGGTTGATATTACTGATCATCATGATCACTGACCTTGATGTCTGTTTCTGTGTTGATGGCTATTACTGATCATCATGGTCTGTGACTCTCCATGATGTCTGTTTCTGTGTGGTTGATTGCTCACCTTGATGTCTGTTTCTGTGTGTTGATGGTTATTACTGATCATCATGGTCACTCACTTTCAATCAGACAGTCCAAATCGATCGGCACAATCATGTGGACTTCTTACTTCTTGACCACCAAATGTGCAGGGCCACTTAAGTGGGAAATGTCCCCATGTTCACCAGTACAGGCTGGAATGCTTTCAGCACTGTCTGACTGATCCAGTGACGTCTGGGTTGCTAAAAAAAGTCAGCAATCATTGTGAAATAGACTGGTCTTTTTTTTTTTTTTTTCGCTCATTATAACACTAAATACAAGGTAAAGAAAATTTTTTAAAAACTTTTTTTGACAACGTAAATTATTTTTAAAAAGTATTTTAATTTATTTTATCTTATTTCTTTTATCTAGCATGTTACAATTTGCAGCTGCAAATGCGAACGTTTAAAGCTTGAGATAACATGTTTCGTGAATTGTATAGAAAGAAAGAAAAAGGTCACCTTCCACAAGCAGGTCATTCAACCGGTAATGGGGGACCGGGGTGATGCGTGGTAATTAATGCACCTGCACCTGTGGCCTTGGGTTATTCATCTGAAAGAGTGACGGAAAAGTGGGACCACCACCTTCCAGTATAGCGGAGAGGGGGGGGGGGGGGGGACGTCTGCTCTGAAAGGACAATGGGCCTTGTTGTGTGAATCTTTGATACCTCCACCAAGGAGATTGTATCCCCTGCCTCCTTCTCCCCTCACTCTGTCCCTCTGTCTGTCTGTCTGCAAGACCATGTAAAGCCCCACTGAATTGATCGGAATGAAACTCAGTAGAAAGATGGGACTACCCAAGGAAGAATCCGTTGAAATCTTTGGTGTGGTCTTCTGGAGTGAAGGACCGATCGGGAATCTGTTCAAATATGGCTGAGGTCTGAGATCCCCCAAAATGCCCTTTATTTATTTATTTTTTTGTTTTGTTTTGTTTTTTTTTGTTTGGCAAGTAGTACATGCATTAGCACACACAAAAAAAACTCATAGAAGATAACGCAAACAGCCCAAGAATGCTAAAAAATATTCAAAATAGTTTTTTAACAAATGAAAGAAAAAGGAGCATTATGGTACAAGAAAAGAAATTGTAGTCCATACCCGAGTTGACCGTGTGTAGTACAATCAGCCTAACACCAGGCAGGTTGAAAGCCTTGATGTACAAAAGTTATCATTGATTAGCCAGTTTATCTTGTTATCATCAGCCAGTTTATCTTGTTATTATCCACGGGGTTTATCTTGTTATTATTATCCGCCAGTTTATCTTGTTATCATCAGCCAGGTTATCATGTTATTGTCAGCCAGTTGATATCTCGTTATTATCCACCACCACCAGTTATCTTGTTACTATTATCCCAGTTTATTCTGTTATCATTAGCCAGTTTATCTTATCATCAGCCACCAGTTTATCTTGTTATTATCCGCCAGCCAGTTGATTTTTGTTATTATCCGCCAGTTTATCTTGTTATTATCGGCCAGTTTATCTTGTTATTATCCATCAGTTTACCTTGCTATTATCTGCCAGTTTATCTTGTTATCATCAGCCAGTTTATCTTGTTGTTATCATCAGCCAGTTTATCTTATCATCAGCCAGTTTATCTTGTTATTATCCGCCAGTTTATCTTGTTATCATCAGCCAGGTTATCTTGTTATTATCAGCCAGTTTATCTTGTTAATATCAGCCAGTTTATCTTGTTATCATCAGCAGTTTCTCTTGTTATCATCAGCCAGTTTATTTTGAAGGCTTAAACTGTTTACTGTGGCTTGTTTGCTGTGTGTGTGGTTATGAACATTGATGGCGGTAAAGACATACTTTTTCTGTTTTCAGTGGAACAAGCCGTGTGTGTGTGTGTGTGTGTGTGTGTGTGTGTGTTGTGTGTGTGTGTGTGTGTATGTGTGTGTGTGTGTGATGTGTGTGTGTATATGTGTGTGTGTGTATGTGTGTGTGTGTGTGTGTGTGTGTGGATGTATGTGTGTGTGTGTGTATGTGTGTGTGTATATGTGTGTGTGTGTGTGTGTGTGTGTGTGTGTGTGTGTGTGTGTGTGTGTGTGTGTGTGTGTGTGTGTGTGTGTGTGTGTGTGTGTGTGTGTGTGTGTGTGTGTGTGTGTGTGTGTGTGTGTGTGTGTGTGTGTGTGTGTGTGTGTGTGTGTGTGTGTGTGTGTGTGTGTGTGTGTGTGTGTGTGTGTGTGCGAGAGAGAGAGAGAGAGAGAGAGAGAGAGATGGTAATATTTTCTTATTGAATTTTGCAGGTGATGGGGGAGAGGGTATAGCAGGGGAGGCGGCTGGGGGAAAGGGGGGGGGGGGGAAGGCAGTTGCTGGAGGAAGGTGGGGGGGAGGAGGAGGGGGGGGGGGGGGGGTGGGTGTGGGGGAAAGAATAGAGTAAAGGATGACACCTAAAAATATGATAATCAGAGAATATCTGTTTGAACGTTTCTCACATATCCCTTTATAGTACACATTTACACAAGTCATATATCCTTGCATGTAGGAGCATTTACATGTATGTATGTCATTTGAATATCTATGACTCTCTGACATAGACTCTGAGACTCAAACTCAGGTGTTAATTGTGGTGAGAACCCTTACAAATGGGTCCACAGGCACAACATGGTGATGATGTGAAGAGAAATCCTGATCAGGGGATAGACCATGATCTGTCTCAGCCCTTCACTCTCAACAGTTTTTGAAGTAATGTTGCATTTTGCATGACAGACACTCTTTGTTGTGTAACATTCTGCACATTATTTCTAAAATGATAATTTTTTTGTGATGAATGTGCCGATTTCGGTTTTTTTAGGCGATAGATAGCGTCAGAAAACAAAAATGTTGTTTTAAATAACATAATTTCCGGGAAGAAAACCGTCGATCACTGGTGACTGAAATTCAAGGGAAAGAACTGAAGAGAGCCAAAGGGAGCCATTACTGTCTTCTAGAGAGCAACTATTGTCATATCCACACAGTAATGAACCTATTTTACAATATGAATGTGTAGGTTGTCATCATGTAGGTATAGTTAATGCAAGTGTGGGTCTGGCATATCTTTCAAATGCTGTGTGTGTCTGTCTCAGTCTGAGCTATGATTCATGTATCTGGGGCAGCCATGCAGAAGAAGAGTTTCGTCTTTGACCACACCACATGCTTGGCATTGTCTGTCTTCTCTCTTCTGTCCCTCTCTGTTTGCAGGCCATGAGCATGGAGGAAAAGTCTGCTGCAGAGATTATACCTCTGTTCAAAGTTTCTTACATTTTATTATGTATGGGTCCACTCTGTAATTTTCAACTTTTTTGTTGTAAAGAATGGTTCCAAGAGCTACTTTGGGGTTGTTTCTGGAGGTGTATGTGTTTTAGATTCTGATTTCTTTTTAATGGCGTTCCATGTTCTCGTGATACTAAGGATTGACTGATTTTCTTTTTTTCAAGATGTGACTGAATCCCAAAGTAGGTAAGACAGTGTGGAAAAAATTCTGGCTAGGGAGAGTTAGACCTTTTCTTCACCTTGAAGCATGATGCAGTGGGAGTGAGGTAGAACCTGTTGTCTGCTTTCGTTGCATGGAACCAGAAGCCTACTGTATAGCATATTGTTCGTTACCTGATCCATTAATATTTGCAGATTCGTTGCCTTGTGTGTGTGTGTGTGTGTGTGTGTGTGTGTGTGTGTGTGTGTGTGTGTGTGTGTGTGTTGGTATTTTAACACATGCACATATGTATGCATGCATGTATGTACGTGTTGATATGCATGCATGTAACCATTGCACATTTCTTTGTGAACGCATGCTGTCTTCCCAGGCGTTAAACAGTCTGTCACTCTCTGTGCGTTTTCAGAATACCATCCAAGCGTACACCTCCCGGCGACCAAGCGGCCTCCTGCCGACGTCAGCAGCGGAGATGACGTAGAGCCACCGGTGTCCAGAGCACATAGCTGCGAGTATGGCCTGAAGCAGTGTCCAGCCAACGAAGAGTGCGTCCTGCAGGGGGCGGCCAGTTCAAGGTCGCGTCAAGGAGTGTGCCTGTGCCTGAAGGGCTTTGAGCGCAGCTCGAAAGGGGCATGTCAGCCGGCGTTGTCGTCCAGCACGCCCCCGAACACAGGTGAACAATGCTTTGGGGTTTGGGACCGTAGAGGTTGGAGAGGGGAGAGAAGGAGAGGGGAGGAGTGGAGGGGGGTGATTAGGTGGTGGAAGCATCATTCTGATTTGGTTTTGAACAAGTTTTCGGTGTTTTTTTTTTTTTGTTGTTGTTTTTGGATTGACCTTGCTGCTTGTAAGTTCTTTCATTTACTTCACGAACATGACTTGTGCAGTGCGCACATGCTGTTGCCATCATCTGCACACATGGACATCGCTCGAAAACATTCCACGCTTCGTTTGAAAATTCAAGTTGAAAATGAATTCCTGTTGAAAAGAAAGTCAAGTTGAAAATAAATTCAACTCTTAAATTTACACCTTTTTTTTTCATGGAGCATGTTAGCTGAAGCAGTTTATATGCGCTGTGTCTCTGATCAAAGTTATTTGGTTTTGAAAACTCTGGGGAGGCTCCAAGTGAGCTGTGTCATCTTGGAGGCAGGGAATTTTGTTAACTGTCCATTCTCTAAAATGTTGAATCCCTGATTTGAAGGGTCATGTGTTCTTTTTGTCTTTTCTTCTCTCCCTGTCTCTCGTCTCTTTGCCTTTGTTTGTCTGTCTCATTCATGCACAGAAACATGCACACACACACACACTTGCATGTGAGCATGTATGATGAGCATGCATGCGTACACGCACACACACACACACACACACACACACACACACACACACACACACACACACACACACATGGAACATCGGGGACGAGATACCTGTACAATTACCGAGCCCAGTGAAAGTCTTCTGTCTACGTATTTCTGTTGGACTGTTATAAGGCTGCCATTTTCATAGTCGCGCATGATTGTTTATAGTACATTAGTCACTGTCCTGTTGATAGATTTTAGGTATTGCCACACTGAATTTCAGTTTTTGGTGTTTGCAAAGTGTCTGTTTTCATTTTAATAGGCTATTACTGTGCTTTGCTTTATTTGCAGTTTTCTTCTGTTTCTTTATTATTATTCTTTATAACTTTTTGATGGAAAAAAAGACAAATATTAGTATCCTACAATGGAATTGCCGTTCAATCACTACCAATATAATACACCTTCAACAACATCTTGAGAACAACACTTATATGGTCATCATCCTTCAATCTCTAAATGTGACAAAGAAGGACTTGCCACGATTGGACCATTTCTTCTATCCACCAGTGTGCCAAGAAAGTGATTGTGCTGCGAAAATTTCTGTGGCCATTTATATTAATGACCAATTATTTTACCATCCAATCCAGTCGCCTGTACCAAAGGACACAACAAACTTGTATTCTTGTGCAGCGCGTGTCCGATTTGACAAATCGTTAGTTTTGAATATCGTTTCGGTGTATTTCCCCAAAGGTATTATTGATTGCAATTCTGACTGGCTACGTTCGTTAAATACTACAAATGATAAATGGTTAATAGCAGGGGACTTTAATGAACATGCTCCCTTTTGGGATCTATCTTGCGTCAAAGTAACCTCTAATCGCTTGGTTGAGAATATTTCAGATTCTCCACTTTTTATTTTAAATGACGGAAGTGTCACAAGACTGCCTGATGTTCCCAGCACACAACCATCGGCAATCGATCTGACCCTAATCTCTCCCAAGTTAGTTCCTAGCTGCAAGTGGCAATTACACGATAACACTTTGGGAAGTGATCATATTCCTATTATTCTTACTTTTAGAGGATTTGAAGTTAAGCACAATGATAAAGGATAAAATTCCAAAATTTGATTATAAACGAGCTGACTGGGCCAATTTGAATCTGTTCTAAGGTCTTACGATGTCAGTTCTTTTGATAAATCAGACATTGAATCTATGTATTCTCATTTTACAGAGGCAGTTTTAAATGCTGCAGGCAAAGCAGTTCCTAAACTTAATGTGTCAAACTCTTCGAAACACGTTGGTAAAGTATGGTGGACAGATTCGTGTAAAAATGCTGTAGACAAAAACAAGAACACCTTTAAATTGTATGCTAAAGTTAAAAAAAGTGAAAGGCAGTGTTCCTGTCAAATCTGCTAAAAACCAAAGAAAAACAGAGTTATAGAAAGTGCTAAAAGCAACTATTGGTCAACGTTTTTTGTTTTAATGAAATAAGTGACCATAAAGATAAAAGTAAAATTTGGAAAAAGATCCATGAAATGAAAAATGGGATTCATCTACCAGAGTATCCAATTATTCTAGGTGATGAACAATTTCCTTCAGAATATCAAAAAGCTGAGGCATTTGCTGACACCTTTGTAAAGAATAGCTCTTACAATAGTCTATCAGACAAATGCAGAACTTTGAGGCAAAATCAATCACAAAATGACATATACAATGACCCATGAGAAAAAATAATTATCACTACTTGAATGCTGAAATTACTTCCAAGAATTACTATCTGCTATCAGTTCATTACCTAAGACCAAGAAAACTTCTGTTGGTCTGGATGCCATTTCCAATGAGTTGATAAAACATCTTCCAGAAAACTTTTTGTTGTTTTTACACGGAATTATTAGTAAATGCTGGGATTGAAGGTAACATCCCATCCATATGGAGAGATTCAATTATAGTCCCTATTTTAAAGCAGGGCAAACCAGTACACGATGTAAATAGTTATAGACCTATCTCTCTGACGTCTCATGTATGCAAATTAATGGAGCAATTGTTTTAAATCGATTGTCTTATCATTGCGAAAAACATGGGATTATCCCTGTAAACCAAGGAGGGTTTAGAAAAGGCAGATCAACCATTGATCATTTAGTGAAAATTAACAACTCAAATCAAACAACAATTTGCCAAAAAGACAAAATGTTCTTGCCACATTCTTTGATATAAATAAGGCATACGATCAGGTTTGGCATGAACGATTACTATACAAGTTAAAAACGGTAGGGCTTTCTGGTCATATCTATGACTATGTTAAAACATTCTTGGCCAACAGAAGTATCCAAACAACAAGAATTGGTCACATTTATTCCTCTAAGAGATTTCTTGATATGGGTATCCCTCAAGGCTCTGTTATTGCTCCTATTCTATTTAATATCCTAACTTACGATTTACCAATATCTATCTCCAAAAAAAGTAACTTCATTCAGTATGCTGATGATATCTGTTTGTGGATGAATGTTACTTTAAAAAAAAAGAAAACATCAAAAAGGTCTATAAATTTTTGTAAAAAGAGCATATCAATATGATCTAGATAATATTGCTATGTATATGTCTGAAAATGGTTTAAGCTTATCACCTCAAAAATCTCAGATGATGCTATTCGATGCAAGTGGATATGTTCACAATGCTCCAGAATTCAAAGTTAACAACACCACACTTAAATACGCTTCAAATATAAATTTCTTGGTGTTTACATAACGTCTAAGCTCTCTTGGAACCTGCATTTAGAACATGCTGTAAATCAAGCAAGAAAGTCATTGAACCTTCTAAAAGTCATAAGCAAACAAAGCTGGGGTCAAGACACAAATACATTAATTCATTTGTCCTCTGCTTTAGTTAGATCTAAATTGTCGTATGCACAAGAGGTATTCTTTAGTGCTCCAAAATATCTATCTGAAAAAAAAAAACTGCAGAGCATAGATTGTAAAGCATATAGAATAGCCCTTGGCGTTCCATTTCATGGTTCCATCATAGGATCTTATCATGAAGCAGGTGTTTTGCCTCTTGATGATCAGCGAAAATTAGCTGTGCTAAATACATTTTAAGATGCTCTACCATTCAAAATTCAAACCAAATGGAACTTGAAATTAGGTCCGATATTCATTTTCCTAAGCGTGCAAAACGTATCCGATCTAATAAAACTATTCTTACATTTTCTTCTAAACTATTGACAAAATTAAACACTAATCAAAAGAAATTAGCTGTGCGTTTTCCAGTAAGTCCCATCCCAAACTGGGAGCTTTTTAAGGCAAAGTTTGATTATAACTATACACAATTGTCCAAGCTTGATAACATCAATGTTCTTGCATATGAAGCTAGATCCCCATATGAACGATTTTTTATCCCAATCATCTAAAAATCTTCACTGATGGTTCTTTATTAGACAATCAGGCAGGCAGGTGGTGGTTTTGTCATCCCCACTTTAAAAACTGAGAAATCTTTTTACCTAGGTAAGGACTTCTCCATTTTCACAGCTGAATTAATAGCATTTTAATGGGCTATTCAATATGTCATTGATACACCATTCAATTTCTATGGTGCACTCTTTTGTGTAGACTCTAAATCAGTTCTCCAAGCTTTAGAATCAACAAATCCGAAAAAACCGGGCTGAAATCATCACAGAAATTAAAGTACTTATTCATGTTCTTATATCAAGGGGTATCGCAGTTGATTTTTGCTGGATCCCATCTCATTGTTCAATATCTGGAAATGAATGGGCTGATCGTACAGCTCGGGCAGGTGCAAAAAAATCTTTTAAATCCAAGGATATTCCCATTCTTTTAAGTTTACAAGAAGAAGGTTACTCTCTATTACAAAAAGCTTCTTTTGAAAATTTTGAAAAGATATATAAAGAGTACATGCTTCCCAAAGTACATAAGCCTAATTCTTCAATAAAGTGTTGTTTAAATGCTCGATCACATTTTTTTTCAAAACAGAATTCATTAATGAATTATACATTTTATCAAAAAAAATGTCAACAAACACCCAAAACACCGCAAAAAAAATTGTTTCACTGTTTTACAGACTTAGGTTAAAACGCTTTTTCAAAACCAAGTTCATAAAAAAAAACATCCAATGTGTATGCGGGGCTGTTGATAGTTGTACAACAACACATATTTTGTACTTTTGTCCTTATTTTGAATCAGCTCTATCAAAATTCAGAAAAGATGAATCTAATGCATTTTCCAAGAACCTGTATTTCTTTTGAACTTTGTTCAGAACTTAATGATAAGTCCAGTCGGCTCGTTTTTATGACTTCTGCATAATTTAGACTGTTTTGTTTTGACTATTGCAGTTTGATTTGTTAATGTTGATTTTTGCTAGGGATTGTGCTTATGTAGTAATTCCGCTAATATTTAACACAAACACAGGCGCACACACGCAAGAAGAAGAACAACAACAACACACACACACACACACATGTCACACACACACACACACACACACACACACACACACACACACACACACACACACTCACACATGCACACACACACACACACACACACACAGAACGGTAATAAAGGAATAAGAGCATATTCAGGTTTAGGGGAGAGAATCAGTCCTACATGGGATTGTTACTGGACAGGCAGCAATAATCTCCCTTGGGTATGTTTACATTCGCATAGCTCTTAGGGAGAGAGAGAGAGAGAGAGAGAGGAGAGTGAGAGAGAGAGAGAGTGTGTGTGTGTGTGTGTGTGTGTGTGTGTGTGTGTGTGTGTGTGTGTGTGTGTGTGTGTGTTTCTGTGTGTTTCTTTGTGTTTCTTTGTGTTTCTGTATGATTTTGAATTCACTGTCTTTAAATGCCAATCCTATGCTGTTTTGCTCTTTTTCAGATTCTAACGCCGAGTCAGAACAAGAAGATGTAAGTGCATGGATTGTGAAAGACAGAAAACAGGCAGACACACCAACAGACATGAAATAAAAGAGAGGTGGGGGAGGGGGGGGGGGGGGGGGTTTTAAGGGGGGGTGAGAGGAGTGAAAGAAAAGGGCAGTAGTAATAAATGATTTATCTCTTACTTTCACAAAGTTTTCTTTCCACTGCTGCTCTCACTCCTACAGAACCGTGTTCAAACTATATTTTGACATTCTGCTAGCCTATGAACATTATCATCAATGTTTTGATTCAGTCCTAGTGTAAGTTAAAAGAGCAAGAAAGGAAATGGTATAATAAAACAGCTTTGTGAGTATGGCTGTCTTGTTGTTGTTGTTGATGTTGTTTGTTTGTTTTGTTTTTATCGTGTGAAGTCAAAAATGTAATTTTAACGGAAATGGCGTGTGTGTGTTTCAATTTACTGGTGTTTTTTTGCTGGCATATGCACGTGGACATCTCTTGAAAACAGTCCACGCTTACTTCACTTGAAAATTCAAGTTGAAAATACGTTCAACTCTAATGAAGTTTGTGTAATGTTGCGTGAAATAATTTCTTTTTGCTGGTTTCAGTCTGTTAAATCATGAGTCTTAGAAAAGTCATCAGTGTCCAAATGTAAAATAAAAGATAAGAATGATCATGATTGAGGTTAAAGAGGCCACATGTAAGTGCATACACACACATGCATGCACATATGCATGTACGCATGCTCGCGCGCGTGTGTGTGTGTGTGTGTGTGTTGTGTGTGTGTGTGTGTGTACTCTGTGTGTGTGTGCGTGCACACTTACATGTGACTTCTTTGACCTCATGTGTGTGTGTGTGTGCGTGTGTGTGTGTGTGTGTGTGTGTGCTTGTGTGTGTGTGTGTGTGTGTGTGTGTGTGTACTCTGTGTGTGTGTGCTCTGTGTGTGTGTGTGTGTGTGTGTGTGTGTGTGTGTGTGTGTGTGTGTTTTTGAAAGCTGTCAAATGACTGCGCAGGTCAGCAGAGTTCGTCTCATCTGCAGAATTCAATGTCAGAGAGAGAAAATAGAGAAGGCAGGCCGGAAAGACAGACAGAAAGACCTCACAGTTGTTGGTAACAGATACTGATATGAACAAAAACTTTGAGATTATTTTGTCTTATTGATGTAATACATTTCCTTTATTTTTTTTTTTCTCCTCTTTGCAGCAGACTGCAAAGACCACTGCCCAGCCAGAAACTCCTAAAGGTAGGGTGACACTGTGTGCATGTAAATTTCTCTGTGTGTGGGGGGTGGTGTGGTGTGGTGTTTGTGCCGTGCTGTGTGTGTGTGTGTGTGTGTGTGTGTGTGTGTGTGTGTGTGTGTGTGTGTGGTGTGTGGTGTGTGTGGTGTGGTGTGATTTGGTACATGGGGTGTGTGTGTGTGTGTTGTAGTGTGGTGTGTGTGTTTATGGTGTGGGCGTGGTGCATGTAGTGTGGTGTGTGTTGTATGTGTGGTGTGTGTGTGTGTGTGTGTGTGTGTGTGTGTGTGTGTGTGTGTGTGTGTAATATTGAAAATAGTGTATGCCTCAAGAACACTTACTGCAGAAACACCATTGACAACATTTCAAGTCCTGACATACAATTTTAAGAACAACGCAAAAAAAGATGAAGAGTATACGATAATGCAGTACAGTGTGTCTGATTTGAAAAGCATTGAAAAGGAGACTTAAAAAAAAAAAAAGACATTACAAAAAGATCTCCAGAAGAGGTTGAAGGTTGTGGCATTCAGACTTCCCCTCCATGAGCATCTTCAACAGGCATGTGGATGGTGAGCTGGGCAGAAGTGCAGAGGTTCTCCATGAGTGGGAGATCTTCTGGACTTCAGCCTCCGTGGCCCAGCTTGACATGGGGTGGTGACGGAAGAGGCGGCAGTTCTGTTGTAGAACTGGGTGGAACTTGGGTCTGAACTGAACGGTCGTGGAGTGGTGGAACGTTGGGTCTGAACTGAACGGTCGTGGAGTGGTGGAACGTTGGGTCTGAATTGAATGGTTGTGGAGTGGTGGAACGTTGGGTCTGAACTGAATGGTTGTGGAGTGGTGCTGTTGTAGAACTTGGTGGAACGTTGGGTCATTTGTAGAACCTGGTGGAACGCTGGGTCTGAACTGAATGGTTGTGGAGTGGTGCTGTTGTAGAACTTGGTGGAAACGTTGGGTCACTTGTAGAACCTGGTGGAACGCTGGGTCTGAACTGAATGGTTGTGGAGTGGTGCTGTTGTAGAACTTGGTGGAACGTTGGGTCAGTTGTAGAACCTGGTGGAACGTTGGGTCTGAACTGAACGATCATGGAGTGGTGGTGTTGTAGAACTTGGTGTGAATGTTGGGTCAGTTGTAGAACTGGTGGAACGCTGGGGTCTGAACTGTGATCATGGAGTGGTGGGCTTGTAGAACTGGTGGTGGAACATTGGGTCAGAACTGAACGGTCATGGAGTGGTGGTGTTG
>JADBJO010000873.1:329642-337142 GCA_016801955.1 Conus betulinus
TGTTTACAGTTGAACAAGAGTATTAGATAAATAACTAACACAGGTCAAAAAGACTGCAACAATAGGAACTTGCAGCGTTCTGATGTTAGACAGGAAAATGTGAAGAAATGAAATATAACATCGTATCTTGGCGTCTGATCTTTGCGTGGGGCAAGGTATCAAGAATTTCCAGAGAGAAGTGAAAATATCACTTTTAGTTTTCAGTTTCATCAAGGAGGTGTAACTGAGTGTGGCCTAGTCCATATATGCTACACCACATCCGCTAAGTTTTGAGACCACACTAGGCATGATTTGGAGCTGGTGGATAGATGAATTAACGACTAAGGTGAGAGAATATAGAAGAACAGGGTCTCGTGGCTACAACTTAGCACATGTCTGACCTGCACAAAAGCCCAAGGTGCTTGCCAGACTGTGGGTACCCACCTGACATTGTCTGTGCCGTTATTACCATTGTTATCATTGTATGGGCCATTAGCAGAGAGTGAAGCAATTCTTTAACACATCAATGAGATGAGAAGCCCAGACAGCTGGTCTTGTTCCTTGGAGCAGAGAAGAAGAGATGCAAAGAGAAAGAGAGAACACACAGGTTGCTCATTATTAAGAATCATATCATCACTGCTGTGCAAGTTTTGTACACTTTTGACTTTTTCAATGGAAGCTGTCAAGACCTGCTTCTTGTATGCTGGCAGCAGACATTCTTGTTTATGTGGGATTATAAGGGTAAAGTAAGAGAAGAGACAGGGTTTGGGGAAGTCATGTTTCATGTTCATATACATGCCCGCTTTCCCCTCTCCCCCCTCCCTCTTCCACACCCTCCAGTTTAGGCATACATTGTCATGTTCTGAACTGCCATTCTGCTGAAAAATATTCCACACAAGTTCTGCTCTCACATGTGTGTTTTCAGTTCTTTGCCTGGATGCCTATGTGAGCATGAGCACATGAACACGCACGCAAACACACACATGTCTGGACGCATATATGAGCATGAGCACATGAACACGCACACACACACACACACACATGCATGCATGCATGCACACGTACACACATACACACGCATGCATGCACACACACGCGAACACACACACTCACACACACGCACAATACACACACACACACACACACACACACACACACACATACATACACGCACACGCACACACACACACACACACACACACACACACACAAATTATGCGCATCTACTCAAATATAACCCCAGTTCAGATCATGTTAGCTAAACACTTGAGAGGTTTGACCAGCCTAATCCCCCCCCCCCCCCCCCCCCCCCCCCCCCCCCCCCCCCCTTCCTCTTCCATAAGCCTTGCTTATGTATCTATTCATGTATTTGTTTTTTAAGCCTAGCCCTGAAGCACTGTGGCCTTGTTGTTGTGTCGGTGGATTGCTGATGCTGACTGGATGAAAATGAAATGGGAACCCTTTGCCATTTCAAAGTGGAGTTAATGGATGCTAATTCAATACACGCCTTCAGTGACTAGGGGTCCCATTTGCTTGAACAGTGTGGAAAGTTTCTGAAGCAGGCCTCTGGCCAATTGCAGCCTGTCTGTGTTAAGTATTTTAGTGATTCAGTCTCGGTTCTAAATGTCCATCTATTTTTATTGCTGTCTCTGTCCCTGTCACTGTCTGTGCCTCAACGTCTTTGTCTGTCAGTGTGTGTGTGTGTGTGTCTCTGTGTTATGTATATCATTGATTTGCTGCCAAACTTAGTAGATTATGTTATTACATTCCTCTGTGACGTGGAGTAGATTATGTTATATTCTCTGTGACGTGGAGAATCTTTCTAAAGCATTCATTCTAGAATGCCAGGACTCTTTGCTCAGGTTCAGCTGTTTGCATCAGAGAGGTTGAATATAACTATTGATTTAACAGAGTTTTAGCTTCTCTGGGAAACTGACAGATGTACGGTGTTGTTGTTGTTGTTGTTGTTGTTTTTTAGATTAGATAGCATCAAATGTTATTAGAGTAGACACAGCCTGGGAAAGCCTTATCTTCAAGCCTCATCAGGGAAGCCCCTTGGTTGAGCTGCCATCCTAGATCAGACTGGACCCAAGAAGCCACGTTTTCCAGTACTGGTTTGTTCAGTGTGAAGTTGACAGCTGGATGTTGTCTGAAACTGCTGGCCTGTGTCTTTGCTTTTTACAGAGCTGATCTCCAATCTGTATGGACTTGGTCTTTCTTCCAGTCTTCTCGAGATCTGCTTTTTGTTGGTTCCCAATATGTGCATGTCAGCAGTGAAATGCAGGTTGCAAAAAGGCGGCCTTCCAATGAGTATAGGAATGTTGAAGTCCAGAGCTTTTTCCTGCATTACATTCTCCAGTAGATGTTGAGCAGATGGGAGTGAAGGAACAACCTTTGCATACTCCCAGTTTGTTTGGAAGATCTCCATGATTGTTATTCAGGAGAAACAGAGCTGTCTGCATATGTATAGAGTGCTGCTATAACTTGGATTAGGTGGTGGTAAGAGTTACAGCTCCACACGAACTGCCTCAAATTTTCATTGCAAGCATCATCAAAGGCTTTCTTGAACTCGAAATTGTGGTTATGGTTAAGATGACATTGGTGTTGAAGGTGTTTCTTCTTCAGCAGTCTGATGTTGAAAGGACTGTTCTGAGGTGCTCCACTCATACATTTTTCCACCTTAGAAGAAACACACGCATGCATGCATATGCACGCACACATGCACGCATGCACACACACGCATGCACGCACGCACATCAACAACAGCAACAACACAATCATCAGACAAACAAACAAAGGTAAAAGAAGGATAGAGAGAGAGAGATTCAGGGCTTTATGAGTTTGCGTGAATATGAGAATAAAGAGCAAGGAGATATACAGTTGATAAGGTCCCATATTTACCATTGTTATTTCATCATATTGATTTTTTTTCTTTCAGCTGAAATGTTTCCCCATTTTTTTTTTGTTTTTTTTCCTTATGTGTTTTGGTAATTTGTAGTTGATACATCACTGCACAGGATGTTAAGTACTGTGTTCACCATGAAGTATTACACGAATGACAATCTTTTTGCGAGCCTACAGCCAGGAGTGGTGTCCTATTAAGAAACATAGTTTAATTTCTCAGAAGTAACCATAACACAGTGTTCTTGCATTGAAGCTGGGAGGGAGATTGTCGAAAAAAGGAGGAAATGTGGACGAAACTTACTTGACAAGTAGTTCTTTGGGATCCGTTGCTTCATAAAGAGACTGGTTTAATGGTTAATATGATTCTGATTGGCAGCGGAAGTGGTAGGTGTAGCGCTTGGGGAACCACCATGACGTTAAACCGACATATCGTTCTGTTTAGAACCGACATTGAAGTGCGTTAGAGGGTGGGTGTCTCTGGCTGAATTGTGTTTTGGTTCATTGAAGTGTGCAGCATGAAAACTTGCATTACATTCTCCAGTTTTCATCATCTCATTCAGAACACACTGAAAGACAGCAGACCTTGACACAGAGACGTGAATGAGTCCAAAGGGTGCCCAAACTGTCTGTTTCAGTGACCAAGCTGACAGTGTCTGCAGGGGAGAACAAGGTTCTGCAGCTTCCCGAGAATTCCATCACCCTGTCTGCCTTTGTTCTGCCCAAGGCCAAAGAAGGTAAGGAGAGAGATATTCTGCCTTTGTTATGCCCAAAGCCAAAGAGGGTATGGAGAGAGATTCTGTCTTTGTTCTGCCCACAGCCAAAGAAGGTATGGAGAAAGGTCCTCTGCCTTTGTTTGCCTACAGCCAAAGAAGGTAGGGAGAGAGAGGTCTTCTTTATTTTGCCCAGAGCCAAAGAAGGTAGGGAGAGAAAGGTCTTCTGTTTTGTTCTGCCCAGAGCCAAAGAAGGTAGGGAGAAAGGTCTTCTTTATTCTGCCCAGAGCCAAAGAAGGCAGGGAGAGAGGTCTTCTTTATTCTGCCCAGAGCCAAAGAAGGCAGGGAGAGAGAGGTCTTCTGTCTTTGTTCTCTGCCTAAACGTGAAGAAGGTAGGGAGAGAGGTCTTCTTTGTTCTGCCCAGAGCCAAAGAAGGTAGGGATAGAGAGGTCTTCTGCCTAAAACAGAAGAAGGTAGGGGAGAGTCAGGTCTTCTGTCTTTGTTCTGCCCAAAGCCAAAGAAGGTACGGAGAGAGGGTTTCTTTGTTCTGCCCAAAGCCAAAGAAGGTATGGAGAGAGGTCTTCTGCCTTTGTCTGCTCACAGCCAAAGAAGGTAGGGAGTCTTCTACCATTTTTTGACCAAAAAACAAAGAGGATAAGGTTTACAGCCATTGTTCCACAACAAACAATAACAAAAGAAAGATACGGAGTAAGGTCATCTGCCTTTATGCTGTCTACGCAATAAGAAAGGGAGGGGGGGGGGGGGGTATTCTACCTTTGTTCAGGCCAAATTCAAAGAAAGAAGAGAGGAAAGTTTTCTCCCTTTACTTAGCCCCAAATCAAAAACGGTAGAGAGAATGGTCTTCTACCTTTGTTCATCCTAATCCCAAAGCCAAAGAAGAGAGAGTCTTTAGAGACTTTCCAAAGTGGAAGAAGAATGTACGGAGAGAGGTCTTCTGTCATCGTTCTTCCCCAAAACCAACAAGTAAGGCGAAAAGTTTTGTTGTCCTTGTTCTGCTCAAAGTCCACAAATTGTGGGGAGAGGGGTCTTCTTCCTTTGTTTTGACTGCAGTCTGTCTTTCAGTAGAATGTAAGAGACTCGCTGATCTTTTCTTTCAAGATGACGTCTTCTGGGTATACAAGCATTGATGCAGGTGGCACCCTGCTACATATTCATTTTGATAAAGGTGTGTGGGGGGGGGGGGGGGGGGACTTTTAAGTAGGAGAAAGAAAATCTGAGATGTAGTAGGTGTAGTTTTGGGGGGAAAAAAAAAAAACATTGTTTCACAGCTCAAAACACACAGTGAAAATGTCACCTGTGGGTAAGGTTGATAGATGCCCAGGGTCGAAACGGCTCAGGGTCAATAACTCTTCACATAAAGAGCACCCAGGTGTGGGGCAATGGCGGTAGATCCCGGGGCCATTATAGATCCAAATTTTTGCAAGGATTTCGAACAGTCCCAGCTCGATGGATTCTACACTTCCCTTTTTTATGGTGGACATTGTTTAGTGGCACTTCTGACAGTAATAGCAATAAATTTACTGTGAACATCTCAAAACCATTGTTACTGGAAATATTACGATGCATATATGTGCAAAACATGTAGGCCTGCTTTGACTGGGAAATGTGCACAGAATTGAATGCGTTGTGTGAAATGAGTTGTCATGCGCGTATGCACATTTGTCGTCATCAGCAGTGTTGCATGTAGTGGGAGATTTGGGGCCGGAATAGCTCAGTGGTAGAGCGCTGGACTCGTAATCTTGGTGATCCTGGGGTTGCGATTTCGAATCTTTGCTGGGGCGTTTTGGGTATAGGGGATTTTCCCATTGGAGTTAACATTGGTTCCTAATCCATTTCCCATACAGTCCTTGGAATGAAACTATAAACCGAGGTTCCGTATGTGAACGCACGCACAACATCTTGCACACACGTAAAATCCCATCACCAACTTTTGGAAGAGAAGGCCAGTTTGGCCGTTGGTATGGATGACACGTTACACATAGCATGCATCTGCATAAGAAATGGGAAAAAATGAAGGAAGTAAGGAAATTGAATGAATGATATTGAATGATATGGACTGGATGACACAGAAAACGACTGAATGAAGCACCAGCTTGGCAGCTCTTTAGTTGGCACTACCATGGTGGGCAGCCCGTTTTGTAAACGAGTGTGGATTGTAAAGCGCTTAGATCTTCATCATCTTGGTCTCTAGCCGAGAATAGGCGCTATATATAAAAGTAATTTCAGTTACGTGGAACTTCTTTGTCAGCTATCTGTGGGTTATTGGGGTCATTGGGTACATGATTTTGAAATTAAAGCAAAGTGCTCTTCCTAGTTGAAGCTTGAGTTTAAACTTTTGACGTGAGTATGAAATGTGGTACTGGCTTCAAAGACAAGGGAAATGTTTAAAACTAAATATGTTACAGATACTTGGACAGTGTCAGTATGCAAATTACACCATAATGTTTTTTCTTTACATATAATGGTTGTCCAAATAAGTTACGAGGAGAGCAGTCCATGATGTGTGTTTTTTTTTACCTACCCAATTGCATATTCTTTTTATTTGTGATGAAGTGGAAATGGCTTTCTTTTTTTTCCAGTTGAAGAAATCTTAGTGAATGCTATCTTACAGTCTACTAATGCATTACTTTTCAATTGCTTGCATGTCTTCTATAATATGGCTCTCTCTTATCCTTATATTCTCATTTTATGTTTCTATTAAAAAATATACTGTACATATGCCAGTTAGGTCGAATGTTTTCCCCTCCCCCACCTTTTTCTTCTTCCCCATTCGCCCTTTCCCTTCTCCTACACCACCCTGCTCTCCATCCCTCCCGCCTCTCCTCCAAATTATACACATTGTTATGGCCATAACCTGAAAAAACGTATGATTGCACCCCCACCCCCCCCCCCCATATTTTCAACATGTGTGTGATGTGTGAACTGTAATGTCAACATGAATGCCGCTGTTTGTTATCGCTTTCATTCACAAGCAGTCTGTCTGCTGTGAAGGGCCAGGCGCCATGTTGAAGACGTTTGCACCAACAGCACAGGTGCGTCGTCAACAGTCTGAGGCTGTGTTTCAGTTTGGAAACGGTGTTGGCTGGAAATGGTTGCCCCTGCGTTGGGCCAGCTGTCTTTTTCAGCTGTCAGTGAGGTCTGCCAATGTCGCTCATACCAGCGTACACCCCAAATACATTTTAACTTCAACGGGAGGGGGAAAAAAATGGATTTTTGACAACATGCGCTTGGCAACAGATGTCTGATAAAAAGGTGGGCAGAAGAGGGAGGTGGGAGGGGGGGATGGGAGGGAGGGGGGGGGGGGGGGGTGGAGTTGTGTTGAGTTGCATTCTGTGCTGTCATTGAGACCTTTGTCGCTGTTGTATGTATTGATCACGAGAAGTGGGTTGACAGGGCTTTTGTACTGGCTTCTTTTTTATGGAGCGATGTGTGTGTGTGTGTGTGTGTGTGTGTGTGTGTGTGTGTGTGTGTGTGTGTGTGTGTGTGAGTGAGAGTGTGTGTATGTGTGTGTGAGGAGAGAGAGAGAGAGCGAGCGAGTGAGTGAGTGAGTGTATTCCTTATGTGCATATGTACATAGATGTAAATGTTACAGGATCCTGAAAAGGAATAAAATGATGCCATTCTCTGATTTGTGTTATAGACAAGAACAGTCGTTTCTTGACTGTGTTTGAGCAAAAGGGTAGATTTAAATCCTGTGTGTGTGTGTGTGTGTGTGTGTGTGTGTGTGTGTGTGTGTGTGTGTGTGTGTGTGTGTGTGTGTGTGTGTGTGTGTGTGTGTGTGTGTGTGTGTGTGTGTGTGTGTGTGTGTGTGTGTGTTCCAGTGATTACCATACTGCAATGATGGTGGATTAAGTTGTTACCTTAGCACTACATCATCACTGTGGCA
>JADBJO010000873.1:342142-359642 GCA_016801955.1 Conus betulinus
TTCCTCAAAGCAGCACTGCCAGAGAACAGCACCTTTACAGTGGACACAGATTATCAATACTTTTCCTCAAAGCAGCACTGCCAGAGAACACCTTTACAGTGGACACAGATTATCAATACTTTTTTTTCAAATCTGCACTGGTTGATGTGCTGTCAGTACAGTTCAGTAGTCAAGGGGTGACCAGTGGCACCCAGAAAAATGACTGTCCTCAGCCGCAAAAGCCACCAGGCTTGAGCAGGCCTGCTACTCCCTTGGAAGACAGTCTACTCTGTGTTGACATAGGAAGCAGGCATGCACAGGCCATGCCGTTAAGATTCAAGGGGCATAACTGTTCCCTGTTTCATGTCAAGGGAAATGATTGTTGTTAATGATTTGACATTTCTCTCTCCCTCCCTCCCTCCCCCACTTCCTTCTTGTCTCCCCCCTATTCCTCCCATTCACACACAGACATAGTCAAAAGTATTGAAAAATATAATGAATTTATACTTTGATAGCTGAAGCCAGCTCATTATGGGTGACTAGGAGGAGTAGGAGTGCTGTCTGAAAATCTTTCCTTGACACACGATGCAGAAAGGTTTTGTCGCTTTTATGGTTTTAGGTTGACGGTGACGGACACTGATGGCGCTACCAACTCCACCTCCGCCAACGTCACAGTGATCAAAGGTGAGTGTGCTGTCTTGCTGTGTGTGGGGAAGGTAGTGTGTCTCCTGACCCGACTTACTGCAGGGCTGTGCCTCCTTTGGTGAGGTGCCTCACAACAAAACTGGATAGTGGTTTCAATGTGAGATGACTGCAGGCAGGAAATTAGAATGATCAGCTTGATAGTGATCCTCTCTGTATGAGTTAGAGCTGTGACAGCACATGCTTGGAGGTCTCTGTGTGTGTGTGTGTGTGTGTGTGTGTGTGTGTGGTCAAAATGAAGGGCTTGAGAATAGTTCTGTACAGTGGTACAGAGAACACAACAAAAAAAAAATGGAAAAAAAAAAAAAAAAAACACCTGCTGTTAAAAATTGATTTGTGGATGTTTCTATACATTAAGTTTCGGAGGCACCAATAAATATTTTATTTTGTATTTCCATATATCTCAGACTGTGAGGAGGTATTGATTTCTCAAGAACTGACCAGTGTGCTTTGTGATTTGAAACACACTTCATTAGTGACAGAATCAAACCAACTATGAAGGCATATTTTTGCATATGATCTTCAGTCGTGTTCACTGTCCATGTCATCCAGGTCAGAGAGCTTATCATCCAGTGCACATCAGTTCAGCTGACAGATTCAGACAGATGCACAATACCTTCAGACTTTATTCTAGACCTTTTATATCAGACAGACAGATGCAATCATTCTGACTTTTGTTATTCAAACAAGACAGACAGTCACAATAGTCCCAATGGTGGGCGCCAAAGTATTGAAGCTGTATGTATACTGTTGAATTTAGGTGAGGCTATTGGGGCGGGAATAGCTCAGTTGGTAGAGTGCCGGACTCATAATCTTGGGGTTGCGGGTTCGAATCTCCACCAGGCCGTTTTCGGTACAGGGGATTTTTTCCCTCGGAGTTAACATTGGTTCTGACTCCATTTTCCATACAGTCCTTCGAATGAGACTATAAACCGAGGTTTCTGTTGTGAACGCACACTTAACATCTTGCACACACATAAATCCCATCACCAACTTTCGAAAGAGAAGGCCAGTTTGGCCGCCGTTGGTATGGATGACAAATTACACGTAGCATGCACCTTCCCCGAAGTTGGAGTATGGCTGCCTTAATGGTGGGATAAAAAAACAGTCATATACACTCAAAACTCCACTCTCCCTATACAGGGGGCGTCCACAGAAGTATCAGCCTGCGAATGCATGAAGAAGAAGAAGAAGAAGAAGAAGGTGAAGCCACTAGAAAAGAAAAAGAAACAAGCAAGTAAAAAGCTGACCAAGAGTAGGATATACACAAAAGATCATTCAGAACTGGAGAGAATAACGAGCCTGGCACTGACCTGTCTGTGTGAAGCAGAAAAACTGGCCACTCAAGAATGACTAGAAAAGGTGGTTTGCAAAAGCTTGTGCCGGTTCATATGTGTATAGGTGTGAAACACACACTGTTGATAAAAGTTTGGTTAAGAAATTAGATATTCTTATGATTTTGCTTTTTTATGGTTTAAGGCAACAGTCATCTGCATACCTGAGACCAGATTGACGCCAGACTTATTTGATGAAACAAAACAGTATAAAATCGTGTGTTATATTTTTTAGGAAAAGATAGCACTTCACAACATCACCTTACAAATGAGAATTTTAGTCAAATAAATGAAAAACTCTAACTGTAAAAGTTTGGGAGCAGTGATCTGATATCATTCGAGTGATGGTTCTGTTTTCATTATCAGTTGGGTAGTTTTAGAATATGGAATCAAGGTTCATATCTAAGAGATTCACTGCCTGAAGGTGAAAACTAACACCACCCTCGTTGTTCCTGCCTTTATGCATACCAATAGTTCAACTATTTGTTATGAATTATAGATATATTGTTTTTGTGTATTTTGTTGTTTTTAACTTTGATGACAGGATTTTTTTTTTTTTTTCGAGGTGGTGACCGCCCTGATAAGGCTGTGTGGGTGGGCAAGACTAGATGAAACTTGGACAGACATGGCCTGTTTCTTCAGTGGCATTATCATTTCAACAGATCACAAGTACAATGACTTGGGGGGGGGGGGGGGGGGGGGGGGGGGGGGGGGGGGTCTTTTCCAGAAAACACAACATTTCATGATTCATTTACAGAAACGAGTTGGGGGGAAAGAAAGGTTCTTTTCCAGAAAGCACAACATTTCTGATTCCATTACAGAAACGGATTACCCGCCCAAGGCAAACGCAGGGTCGGATGTGATCATCTACCTGCCCAAGAAGTCAGTGACACTGTGTGGCAATGCCAGCACCGACGACAAGGGCATCGCAGCTATGAGTGGATTAAGAAGTCAGATGCCCTCACTGCTGACATGACGGTCAGTTCATTCTTTTTTTATTTATTTTGTTGTATTCTTTTGATTTTTTTATTTTTTTTATTTGCACAACTTTTCTTTTTAATAGGCGAAAAATTTGTTTGTCTATCAGACTTGAGATGAGCAGGTGCAGGGATGATGTGTGTATCCCCAGATCAAATAACGAAGTTTTGTTTTATGTTCAGTAGGTCATTTTTTTGTTTGGATGTGTGTATCCCCAGATCAAAGTAACGGAGTTATGTTTTTATGTTCAGGAGATCATTTTGTTTGGATGTGTGTATCCCCAGATCAAGTAACGGAGTTATGTTTTTATGTTCAGTAGGTCATTTTGTTTGTCTGAAGACTTCTGATACAGCAGTGAAGCATTCTTTGTTGAGAGAGAGAAGAATGATTGGAGAGTATTCAGCTCTTTGACTGCTCAGGCTGGGAACTCTCTGCAACTCTCTGCCATCTTTTGGCCGTCCCAGTCCGTCACTGCCGTCGTTTAAAATAATCTGTGAACATGTCGTTTTAAAGCAGTTTGTTCCCATTGCATGCCATGTTATATTTCTCACCATCCGTATTTTTCAAAGCATGATTAACATTTAGATCATTTGGATCATTTTCGCATAAGCACACAAGATTTGCGAATGTTCCTTGATTTTTTTTTTATTTTGTTTGCTTTTTTTTTCATCCAAAGATTCTGTTGATTTTTGGTCAGTGTTGATTTTTTTGAGCACATGTGTATAATGTGACATAGAAGGAAGAGAGTTAAGTTACCATTGCTTTCTACAAACCAAAATGATTCCTTATGAAAAAAAAAAAAAAGAGAGAACCTTCACAGAAAATTAAACATAGTCCAAAGGGTCTGAATCATTCAATTGTCCATCAGAATGGTAAAAAGCAGATATGATCTGCAAAAGACATTGCAGGCAGCAAACCAACGTGAAAGATCTTAAGAAACAAGAAAAATCTTGCTGGCCCTGGAAGAGCCATCTGTGGTCAGCCTGGATCCAGTGACATTCAAGCTAAACTCAGGGAGTGCGTGAAGTGTGGCTATAAGCAGAACAACCACGGAACAAGCCGAAATACAAATAAGTGTGCAGAACTAGGTGGGAAGCAACACTTATGTCTTACGCAGCATCAAACAGACAAGCGAACTTTCAACAAGCACGCTTTCTTTAGATGTCATAAAAAAGCAGACATGAAAAAACACTAAAAACAGTACACATGTGGTTGTCACCAGGAGAATAGCAAAGAGAAAAGGCAGTGATGAGGCGGAGCAGTGATGATAGGGGGGGAGCAGGAGAGAGAGAGAGAGAGGGTGGATAGGGGAAGGGAAGAGTGAGCAGGATCTCTCCGGTCAAAGGTAATGCAAGGCACCGTGGAGGGGTGTAGCAGCAACAGTTAACAGATGGGCGTGGTTTCAGGGTGTACGCACAGTGTGCCTCCAGCTGAGCAACCTGGAGAGAGGCGACTACACATTCACCCTCAAAGTGACCGACACTGGCGGCAACACGGGCACCGCTGACGTCCATGTCTACGTCAAACCAGGTGAGCTGCTTCTCAGCTGCTCGCAGCGTACCGTCCTTCTCAAGCCTCCATTCTTTAGGACTGGGACTCACCTGTCAAGGTGTTTTGGTGCGGCCATGTTGGGTGTTGCGAAGTAAGGTTGTGGCTGCGACTGTGTGTGTGAAAGAAGTCAGTTGACTGGAGCTTGTGTTTGGCTGTCAAAACTGCAGAGAGATGTTTGTCACAGTTGTCGTGTGTCCTGACATGAGACATTGAACTGTCTCAGTATGTCCTCCAGCCAGACTTTTTTTTTTCTGCCTCTGTGCGTCTTCAGGTACAAATGTTTAGCTTTCAGGCGAGATGTGTGCGGCTGTTTCTGTGTATTTTGAAACATGTCATACGGTTGCTGATGTGTCTGAGGTGAGATGTCTCTTTATCTTTGCATGTTTTGGCAGAGACCAACAAGCCACCAGAGGCACATACGGCAGGGGAGATAACGGTGATGCTGCCATCAGAGAGCATTGTTCTGGACGGGAAGAGCAGCACAGACGACGACAAAGGCATTGTGGGATACAAGTGGACACAGACTGGGTGGGTAATCAACCACCACGCTGCCACCCCCTTCGTCTTCAACCCCCCCCCCCCCCCCCATCACTTCCACCTCCTCCCCTGATGATGATGATGATGATGATGATGATATGGTCATGGTGGTGATGTGGTTGAGTGGGGTGATTGTGGTGTTTGTGATGATGATAATGAAAAAAAAGTTTGTCGTAGTCTTGATGTGACGGTGATGATAATCAAGATGTTGGTGATGACGATAATGGCAGTGATATTGCTGATGGTCATCATGGTGGTGATGATGACGATGATGATAGTGTGTGATGATGATGGCAAGGGCTGACAGCAGACAGTGTGCCTGTCAAACAGAGGACCCAACAGCCTCACCCTGTCCAGCGCAGACCAGGTCGTCGCCATAGCCTCGGGGGGACATCGATGTGGGTGACTACGAGTTCAAGCTCACTGTGAGTGACGAGGAGGAGCAGACAGCCTCTGACAAGCTCACAGTTCACGTGAAGATGTGTGAGTAGACTCTGTCTGTCTGGCTGACCTTCAACCTCCACCAATAGAGGCTTCATTTTCACATGTGTGTGTTGGTTAGTTGGTTTGTCTGCCAGTAAGATTGTGCAAAAACTACTAAACACATTTTTCATTTTTCCAAATCTACTGGAAAGATGGTTACAGCCCTAAAAACCATTTTGGTGAATTTTGTGCAGATCCAGGTCAGTGGGCGGATCCAGGAATTTTTTTTTTTTTTCTTTTTTTTTAATATTGTCAGAGTGGGCATTTTTTTTTTTCTCTTCATTCAATTTATAAGAAGTGATGCATGGATTTCAATTTTTTTTTTTTTAAATCAAGCGTACAAGAGTAAGAGGTACTGATATGTATGGACATGAAAGATTTCGTGCAGACCAAGATTTCTACCCAGTTCTGGTGAACAAGATGACATTCATGAAAAGGATGGGGTGGGGATGGGAGCTATTCTACCTTATACAGAGATCTGTTCTCTTTGGAACACCCATTCCGTGGTTTCTGTTCAGCAAGTCTTGTGGCGTTGTTGCTGCACGTAGCGCACGTTCTGGCTTTCCCAACACAGCCATCTCGAGGCTTATCCACTCACAGCGCTGACTGTGGGCAAGCCACAGCACACAGTATGAACCACCCACATGTGGGGCATAGCATACCTATATACATGGAACCCACATACTTGACACCGCATCCCATACTGCAGACATAGCATCCCACACTCCAGACATAGTCCCACGCTCCAGACATAGCATCCCACACACCAGACATAGCATCCACACACCAGCCATAGACATAGCATCCACACAGACATAGCATCCGACAGAAATAGCATCCCACACTCCAGACATAGCATCCCACACTCCAGACATAGCATCCCACACTCCAGACATAGCACCCCACTCTCCAGACATAGCATCCCACACTCCCAGACATAGCATCCCACACTCCAGACATAGCATCCCACACACCAGACATAGCATACCACACACCAGACATAGCAAACCCACATACCTGACACAGCATCACCATACTGCAGACATAGCATCCCACACACTGACAGACATAGCATCACACACACCAGACATAGCATCCCACACACCAGACATAGCACCCCACACCAGACATAGCACACACACCAGACATAGCATCCCACACTCCAGACATAGCATACCATATACATCAAATCCACATACCTGACACAGCATCCCACACTCCAGACTTAGCGCCCCGCACACCAGACATAGCATCCCACACACCAGACATAGCATCCCACAGACCAGACATAGCATCCCGCACACCAGACATAGCATCCCGCACACCAGACATAGCATCCCACACACCAGACATAGCATCCCACACACCAGACATAGCATCCCACACACCAGACATAGCATACTATATACATAGATCCCACACACCAGACATAGCATCCCATACCCCAGACATAGCATACTATATACATAGATCCCACACACCAGACATAGCATCCCATACCCCAGACATAGCATCCGGCACACCAGACTTAGCACCCCACACTATTAGCATCCCACACACCAGACATATTTAACCACATACCAGATAGGCTATCTGTACATCAGACATAGCATTGCACTCTATACATAGCATCACACACCGTATATGGCCGCACACATACACCAGCTGTGGCTCACGTGTTAAGCTGCAGATAAGTCCCGCTCATCGGCCAGCTGCCCCCACTCACCGAGACCAAGCATCGAGACACTCATCGACACAGCCACCCACTCCACAGACACAGCCACCCACTCACATCGAGACACAGCCACCCACTCACATCGAGACACAGCCACAGCCACCCACTCACATCGAGACACAGCCCACCACTCACATTGAGACAAAGCCACCAACACTCCCAGACATATCCTGCAGCAGAGGAGGGCGTTTCTCTGTGTGTGTGTGTGCAGGATGATACAGAAGCAGTCATCAGTCAGAGGCATTGTCATCAACCTTTACTACATTCATTTATTTGTAAGATCAATGTCTACAAATACTGTGATTGCTTGATGTTTGAATTCAACATGGATCAACAGCTCCCTTTGTCTCCAATCCCGTCCCTATCCAATCCTCCATCAACTCCACTTCATCTCTGAAAAATACCATTAATGCTATCACATACAGCCATTATTGTTGTTTGATGAAGAACAACACATGGGGGGGGGGGGGGTTGAAGGGTAGAGGTAGGGTAGTTTTAGTTTAGGTAGGGGACAGTTGAAGCATGGAGGGTGATGTTGCGTTCCCTTCTCATAGAGCACCGTTATCATTGTTGATGTTGTTTGTTCAGCGAAGAATCGACCCCCTGAGGCCCGAGCCGGGGGTGGTGACAAGGTTGTGCTGCTGCCTGTGGCCATGGTGGAGTTGGATGGATCAGCGTCGTCAGACGACCGCGGCATCGCCTCTTACTGTGTGGGAACGAGACCTGCAGAGTCTGGCGGCTGGGGTGAGGGCTGTGTGTGTGTGTGTATGCGTGTGGTGTGTGTGTGGTGTGTGTGTGTGTGTGTGTGTGTGTGTGTGTGTGTGTGTGTGTTTCCTAATGTGACTGAGTGTGTACTCCAGTGTGTGTTTATGTGTGTGTACATGTGTGTGTGGATGTGTGTCTGTGTTTGTTTGCATGTATTTGTGTGTCAGAAAGTTTGTTGTTTTTTTTTTTTTGTTGGCTCTGTATGCATATGAGTGTGTGCGCATGTACTGGGATGTGTGTAGTGCTTTTCTCTTGCTTACCTGCCCATAGAGACGACATGAGCCATCTTGATCTGCATTAGAAGATGTAAGGGAGGTAAATCCTCCTCCTTCAACACTCATGATTATACTCGCTTCCCTTGACTAGTTTGTCCTGACACTTTTTGCGAAGTGTGGAATGTTCTGCTTGTCATGCATTACATGGGGGAAATTGACCCTTTCTCAGCAGAAGGTCATCATAAAGCATCTACAGTGTTCCTGGACATTTCATTTTAAGCTGAAATAGATTCTGTCCTATTGCAGAGATTAGTAGAACTGTGCTTCATGTATGAATATTAATGTTATTCATGTTGTAATTGTCATTAATGTCATACCGACGCCATCATTCCATACGATCACTTTCTGTGGTGGGGGTGGTGGAGCAGGATGTGGTCAATCACAGTGACCACCAGGCGGTGCTGCAGTTGGTGAATCTGGTTGCTGGCCGCTATGTCTTCACCCTCACCGTCACCGATGACGACGGATTGAGCAGTCAGGACAGTGCCTCCCTTCTGGTGAAAAATGGTGAGCGTTTTTGGAGTGAACGAACGAACGAACGAACGAACGAGAGAGGAATTGAGAGGGGGGGAGGGGGGAGGGGGGGCATTGAAAAAGTCTGAATCGACGGTCCCATCATGTCGTAATATCCCAAATGCTTGTGAAATGCTTTTGGGGGGTCCATGCATACATTAAATACGTACATCACAATAAAATTCAGCCATTACTTTTCTAACACACAAAATTTCCAAATGAAGCCATCGGTGAAATAAATTCATCAAAGTGATGCAAACCACAGAGCTTCATAAGAAGGGATCCAACAAAGATGTGTGTGACGTTCCATTCGTCTGGTGGATTAGTAATCCCCTCTCACTGGTTTCATCCATGCATCCCATAAAGGACACCTATACCTTTATTTTGAAAATTTTGGTGTGTATAAATTTAGCCACAAAAGAGCCCTTGGACCACTTATGAAGAAGTAAAGAAGAACAACTTCTCAAAAAAACCCATTTCATAGTAACTGTGGGATGCGGGATTCTCAGATTTTTATAAGCATGTTACAGCTGAAAACTTTCTGATGCAAATGAGCTGATTTTGTAGTCTCTTCTTACCCACAGTGAACTTTTTCGAAGCAAAGGGGTTGATGTTCTTGATAATGTTCATGAGTTTCCTCCCTACTCCCACTCTGTCTACCATCCCTTTTCTCCTCCCCCTACCTACCATTCTCTCTTCCCCACCCTCCTCTGACCTCGCTGTCTGTAGTTCTGTTTGTTTGTTTGTGAGTTTCCTTCTGGTTCACCATCCCCCATCTTATTAGTACGTTTATGAATAGTTTGCTTATCATAGAAGAATTAGATTACGTAATGTTGGTATTTTGAATTGTCAGTATGAATGATGTGTTGAAATAATGTATGCATGACAAGGACAGATTGTAAGACCAGGCTTTGGCCTAAAATCTCCATCCTTGCGTATGAAACATCAATCAGTCAGTCGATCAATCAGTGAAGAAAGAAACAGTGTGTGACTTGTGGTTTCAGGGGAGAGCTACAAGGACCTGGTGGAACTGGTGCTGGACACTGACATCCACCATTTCTCTCAGGACGACAAGGTCACTTGCAGTGTTTTGTCCCTCTTCTTTCCTGACTGTAGAACAAAATTCTAAATACAAATGAACACACACACACAAAAACAAGGCACAAAACTAACACATATTTAATTCACAGAACATGAATTTTTGACAAATATGTCCTCATCAGACATCATTCCAAGTGATTGTGATTTTTTTTCTTTTTTTTGGGGGGGGGGAGGGGAGGGGGGGGGGGGGGGGGAATCTGAACAACAGTGGGGCTATAGGCCCTGATATTTTTAAGAGAAACGGACCAACAAAAACATGGTGAGCAAGCTGGAATTTCTCCTGAAGTATGTCACTGAGCCAAGCATTAAAGAATTGTATGTTGGAAAAAACCTGTACTAAATGCGGTAACTGTGTGGTTGACTGAAAAATTGCTGTCAACCACCCTCGTTTAACAAAGATTGATGTCACAAAGGTGTTATTCCCTCTTCCTCTCCCCTTTCAGAGTACACATTAAAAAAAAAATCAATTCATTTTTATGGGAGAGTACACCAACAGCATTCTGAGGGTCAACAGGTCAGGTGATGACGCAGGGCGATGCTGTGTGCGTGGTGTGCAGGCCAACATAGTGAAGCAGCTGGAGCTGCTGATCCACCAGTCGGCCCAGTACAGCGGGACCGTGGTGGAGGTCCAGTCCACCCAGCTGGAACTGACCAAGGGCCAGTGAGTGCCGTTCCCCCCCCCCCCCCACTGCCTATCGTCTCCTTGTTGATGGACATCTTTTTTTCTTTTTTTTTTTCAGTGTTTGAATGAAAGTTGGGGGAGGGCTGGTGGTAATGTTGGTGTCGTGTGATCTTTATAGATTTTGAGGGTGGAGAGGGGGGGGGGGGGGGGGGGGACTTTTTTCATTGGATGAGAAACTTAGCAGCATGGATATGCGCTCTCCTGAGCTGCTTTGATGTATCTACCTGGCTGAGGAGTCAAGGCATGTAGGTGACAATGACCAGCAATCACTGGTTTGGTTCTTTTACAGCTCGATTACTGTATTTCTCTTTCTTATTAGCAGCCTGGAGCATTCTTTACTTACAGCAAGTACAGAATAATGCAACCAGACTAATTTTCAGAAGTTCTATATCCACTCATTTTGCGCCTCTTCTTCTGTCTCTTTCACTTGCTTTCTGTTTTTAAAAACTGAATTAATTGTAAGCTGTGTTCAGGTTCAAGTCTGTGAATGGTTAAGCTCCGTAATGTCTGCTCTGTTCTGGCTGTACACAGCTGCAGCAGGTTCTTATGTCCCTCAGTCGATACTCATCCCTACAGATCCCACACCTCCAGACCAACACCTCCTTTTGCTTTTCACATGGCTTCTGCACGGAACAAACTTCCATTCTGTCTTAGCTCTTCTCATTCCCTGTCTTCTTTTAAGTCTCAGAACAACATTTTTCACTGACTCAAAGCCTCTTTCATTTTTTGCCTTAAGATTGTGTGTTTTTACGCCTCTCTGACTCTGTGTGTGTGTGTGTGTGTGTGTGTGTGTGTGTGTGTGTGTGTGTGTGTTACATGTGCGCTCCTGCATTTGTGTGTGTGTGCACGCATGTGTGGGTGCCCTTATGAGTGCATGGTTGTGCATGATTGAAAATGCATGTGTGTGTGCAAGGGCTAAAAACTTCATAACGCATGGGGTTATTTCCGGATCAAGAGTCATCCATTATTATTACTATTTTTATTACGTATGTTCTGTTTTTGTTTCTTAGGCTTGCCAGTTTTTAGAATGAATCAGGGGCGGGATTTTTCCTCGGATCTGTGGATTTCTGCAGTAGATCCTTGTTCATTCCACGTAACAGCGTGTCAGTTCCGCGGGAACGATCTGTGATTCATGTCTTCAAAAACATTGGGTGTCATTTATCCACTATTCGAAATTCTTAAATGGCTTGGATTCACAGTTAACTGGTGGTAAACTTTCTCCTTCCGGTTTTGCGATCTTCAAAATGGCGACACGTCGAAGAGACGTCGTTTCACACACGGAGAGAATGTTTCCTGCAACAGTTCTTTGAAGAACAAGTGGAAGTGGGACAGGTTGGAGAGGAAGGTGGATGATGATGAAGTGACAGGCCAGTTCATAGCCAAACTTAATGCCTGAGGCCTTGTTTACTGCAATCTTTGCTGAGCGCAAATAAATTACAGTTCATGCGGAAAAGTTACTCCACACTTGGGAGCTGGACATCTTGCATTCATTTTGTGTGCCATTAGGTTGAAAAGGAACTCCTCTCATCTACACTTGGTCCAAGTTGTGAAAGACAGCAAGTATAGTTGATTTTTATAACTTTTGTGTGTTAAAAAAAAAAAATGTGGGCTTTTTTCCTTTAAAATTAGTTAATTTCAGTCTCAAAATGCACCAGATTGCACAGAATTAAATGTAGCGACCCAAAATTTTCCAGGGGGCATGCCCCTAGACCCCCCTAAAGTGTTTCCGCTATTTTCGTTTATGGAGAGTCCCACCCCTGATGAATTCTCCGCATTTTGATGTCATGCTCGTACTGTGTCAAACTCATGCAAGCCGCTGTCTTTAGTCTGGCTCTGTGTTGCCAGATTTTCACATCTAACACCTCTGAAAGCCCCTCACTCTTTCAGTCGTTTTAAGAACATTTGTTTGCACACAAGATAGATGGGTTTTTTTTTTTCAGATGCAAGCTTTAAATGCATGTATAGGGTATGTTTACATTGTTAGTGTTCATTTGCTAACATAAAAGAATGCTATGGGGTTTTGGAGGGAAGGGAGGGGAGATGGGGTGGAAGGGATGAAGGTAAGAAATGAAAAAAAATAAGATATATAGGACAGGTTACTGTTGTGTGGGTGTGCAGGTTACGGCTGACCTTTTTTGGGCGAAAGAAGGACAGGTCGACGGCCCGCGGTGTGGACCTGGTGCGTCTGCTGAGCGACAAGCTGGACGATGACGTCATTCTGAGCTATCCCATCGTGTATCTGGACACTGTCTGTGAGTGGGTTGACATGTGTCATTCATCATTGTTTGGTGTATTAGAATGACTTGTGAGAGGGTTGACACATGTGTCA
This sequence comes from Conus betulinus, assembly GCA_016801955.1. Classification (NCBI taxonomy): domain Eukaryota; kingdom Metazoa; phylum Mollusca; class Gastropoda; order Neogastropoda; family Conidae; genus Conus; species Conus betulinus. The sequence continues at coordinate 355,107 of JADBJO010000873.1, forward strand.
CTCATCATTGTGTGGCATATTGGAATGACTTGTGAGAGGGTTGACATGTGTCACTAATCATTGTGTGGCATATTTAGAATGATGTGAGAGGGTTGACATGGGTTGTTTGTTACAGTCTTATGTGTTAGACTTTTTTTTGAGTGGGTGTGACATGTGTGTGTGATTATTGTCTTGCCTGTGCCTGTCAGAGTGACAATCAGTGGGTTGACATGTGTCATGACTAATTGTTTTGCCTGTCAGAGGGACTCTCAGTGGGTTGACATGTGTCGTTACTAATTGTCTTGCCTGTCAGAGTGACAATCAGTTGGTTGACATGTGTCATTGACTATTGTCTTGCCTGTCAGAGTGACAATCAGTGGGTTGACATGTGTCATTGACTATCGTCTTGCCTGTCAGAGTGACATTCAGTGGGTTTTGACATGTGTCATTGACTATCGTCTTGCCTGTCAGAGTGACATTCAGTGGGTTGACATGTGCCATTGACTATCGTCTTGCCTGTTAGAGTGACATTCAGTGGGTTGACATGTGTGCTGATACTTACCTCCATGGTGCAGTGGTTAGTATCATAACCTTGAAGGCAGAAATAAAAAATGTCATGGGTTTGAGTCTCATCAGACACTGTTGAGGGATTTTCCAGCTTCAGCCAGCTCTACCCGGATTTGAGAGTGCCAAAGACTTAAATGGAAAGAGAAACACCAAGACTGTTGCTCAGATGTATTGACCAGTGCTGCAGGTGTTTGTCATTCTCAGGCGCAGTGGACAGTGGGATAAATGATGAAAGGAAGCGTAGCACCGTGTCAGACCAGAATCGAACCTCGTAGCATCACCTTGATCCTCCTCCTCAATTCTGCGGCTCTTCACACCCTGCTGAAGGGGTGACCGTAGCTTTGACTTCCTCTCCCTGTCCATGCCCGCGGTGAAATCATCTTACAAGTCGTCGGTGTTGGCAAGCTCATGGGGAGTGTCTTTCAATGAACAAGGTGACGCAGTCCATGGGGGCAGCTCACTCGTGCAGACTCTGCAGTCAGTGAAGCTAGTTTTGTCGCCAACGCAAGAGTGCAGAATTTTCTGTTGGCAGGACGTATGTGCACTGGAGCTGCAGATTATGATTTTCCCACCATCTTGTGAGATTGGACACCCTTTGAATGCTGTCTTTATCATGAAGAAGCACACCAGCAGCACTTTTAGCGTAAAGTGGTCGGCAGCTTGAACCAGAGGGGCATCAGTATTATGACTGTTTCAGCCGTGTTGCCTTTCAAGACATGAGTTGAATTTTTTTTTGTCACTGTTTTTTTTTTTTTGAATGTTTACTATGGTCTGTGAAATGCAGGCCTCCACCCTGCAGAATGATAAATACACTTGCATATCTATATACTGACTGACGCATATACAGAATGATTAGTGTAGGCGTAGTGTGGTGATCGGATATTATCATGGGATTTTATGGTGGCTGTGAAAGTAAAGTAATTTGTTCCATGATGTTATGCCATGAATTCTGTGATGACAGTTATGTGTGTGTCGTTGTCATTGATTGTATTATGATTGTGATGTATGTGTGCCAGCGTCCTTAATTCCATGTTGAAGGTAGTGAGAATGTGTCGGTGTCATATACTCTGTGAAAACGGTAGTGTGCATGTGGGTGTCACTGACTCCTTCATAAAGGCTCTGTGCATGTTTATACCACTTGGTGGTAATTGGTGATGACGTGTGTGTATATTTATGTCTTTCTTATCAGAGAGAGGGAGAGAAAGAGAGAGAAAGATATGTTAGGAGTGGAAAAAAAAAAAAAAACAAAATGGTGAGTAGAAATTGAAGCGATTTTCTGTTCGCAAGTTTTCGATGGTAGGTTCTCTCTCTATCTCTCTCTTTTTCATTTTTTTAACAAAATTTTTGGAGGTTGACATCTCTTTGTGTGTGTGTGTGTATGTGTGTGTGTGTGTGTGTGTCTCAGTGTGTCAGAACAACTGTTCGGGACATGGGCAGTGTGACCAGCGCAGCAAGACCTGCCACTGCGAGGCCTTCTGGATGCCCAATGTCTTCAAGGCCACGCGCCGACATCGCAGCAACTGCGGTCAGTCACAGTGGAGGAGGAGGAGGGGGTGGTGAGAGGAGGAGGGAGGGGTGGGGGGGATCAGGAGATTGGAAGTGAGATCCCCTCATGGGTTGGCGTGAGGGTGCACTCTTGGGGTTTGGAAAGTGGTGTTGGTCGCAAATGTAGATGGTGCCAAAAAAAAAAAAAAAAAATTGCTGTTTTTTTTTTTTTTTTAAAAGGAATTTATGACTAAGAATACTTTTACGATATACTTACTTGTGCAAACATTAAGACACCCTCCCACCTCCCCACATAACCATAGAAAAGACGAAAAACTGATCTGTGTCTTGAGTATGATTCATGAACTTCATGGGGGCAGTCACTCTTACAGCCTGACTGGTTATGGAGGCCTGATTACCTCCCTCCACTGCCAGTTTTTTTTTTTTGAGGATCCTGATAATAGAGTGTAGTTCTCCACCAAGTAGGGATAAGACATTTCTCTAGACAATTAATTATATCATAGAATTGTGTTAAATTCCTTTCTTCTTTGGACTACAGGACAGTTTCATGCCATTGAAAGGTTGTGCATTCCGTGATGAATGCATCTGTAAGTTACAGCCGTTCTCTCTCTCTCTCTCTCTCTCTCTCTTTCTCCCCCCCCCCCCCCCCCCCCCAAGCTCTCTCTCCCCTTTCCCCCCGCTCCCCCCCTCTCTCCCCCATGGAATTGGCAGATCACACTTTTGAATCTCATCCCCACGTCCCCTTCATGCACGCACACGTGCATGCGCGCACACGCACACATGCACGCATGCACACACACACACACACACACACACACACACACACACACACACACACACACAGACTCATACTCTTTTATGCATGCACCCATGAAACACATTCACAGTATGGATACAAGGTGTTTTGCATGTCAGTATGTTAGGGAAGACAAGCGCTCTGCAAAAAGCCTGGTGATGCACACCCATGCTTCTTTTCAACTATAAGATACCCAGAATGAATGCTTTTAAGAGTTTTACGTCCACTGTACTTAGGTCTGTGTGTAAAAGCAGAGATGTATCTACAAAGCATTTTACAGGCACCACTAACATTTTGTTAAAGTGTTTATCAATGAATTAATTTGATTCCAAATCTGTTTTTACAATCACTAGAGCGTTGGGACTGCAAAGCTAGAAAAGATTTGCTTTTTGAAATAAAACATCTACTGCATTGTTTCATAACACTAGGTATAAGAACATCTCACTGTGGTATAAAGTGGAATGAACTAGCAGACAGTCTTGCAAAAGAAGGAGCAAATAGAAAGACGGAAAAAATCAGCTGAAACAATTCCTTAGATCTATCCTCTTGTGAACTAATCCAAATTATGGAAAAATGCATGCATAAGCGGAATTCTAGTCAAAAAATGGCTACTTTACCGTCGTGCCCAAGACACATTGTTAGATTAATTCATAAATTAAGGCTGAATACTTGGAACACTAAATATTCTCATGGTGTTTCTTGTGTATGCAGAGAAAACATTTCTGTACATCATCTTTTGTTTGAATGCTCAGTGTTGACCCCACTCTATGAGGAGAAAGGTATTCAGATGAATAGCTTTGATAGTGTCAATACTGTCTTATATGGTTCATATGTTGCTGAAATTGCTATGGTTATTTCGCAGTCACAGGTTGCAAAACTTTTTATAAAGATCAACAATTTTGGTACCGCTAGGGTATATTTCACTCATGTCAATACGCTTGTATCGGATGTGGGTTTGAAAGTACTAATGTGGATGATAAGTTAAGTGTGGAGGTGGTTTTTTTTTTTTTTTTTTTTATAAATATCACAGTGTCTAATATCATCTGGCGATGAAAAGACATTAAATAAAACCGCTGAACTGAACTGAACTTTATCAATGAATGGTGTCTCATACAGTGGAAAACTGCCAACTGTGAGTGAACAGGGCTCTCGTCAGTAACTGGCAATTTGTAGGATCAGAATAAACATGACGGAACATCACAGGTGCAACGGAGCGTCAGTGCAGTGTCTCCTCTGGTAGGTCGCCCAGTGACAGCCTGATATTGATTGCTTCCTGTGGACTACTGGCACTGGCACTGGGACGGAGCAAACCCACAAGATTACAGGGATGAGTGAAAAAGACTTCAGTTTACTTTGTTTGCAACCTGAACCCCTGCCTCCAAAAGAAGGCATAGGAAACTCCGTAATTCTGTCCGTGTTGTCCGGGGGAAAAAACTAGGGAGCTTCAGGCGCATTGTGATACATTCACCAAAAAACACATTTTGTTTAGTCAAATTCTTGCATCACTTTCATTGACAGTTTTTTTTTTTTTCCATTCCATCATCTGTGCCACCTCGGAGACATTGCACCCACATCACTTATTCCGAGCTCCACCATCCACAGCCACAGCCTGGTCCGGCCCGCTGCAGCACCAACACCGGCAATCCACTGGGAGCAGTCAATCAAGTCGTTAAGAGACAACCCACCGG
>JADBJO010000873.1:364642-382142 GCA_016801955.1 Conus betulinus
TGGATTTTTTTTTCTTTTTTTTTTTTTTTTTTGCGGCTCAGGATTTGGGACATCGGTTGCCCTTGACTTTTTTTTTTTAAATAATTTTTTTTTGTTTTCAATGCACGACAGTTTCTTTGTTGTGATTTTATATTCCCCCACCAGTGAGGGGAGTGCAGTGAGTGGGCGAAGAGCATGATGGAACTGAGGAGGCTCCAGCTTCGAAGCAATATGTGCTGTCGCAATGCCTGTATGTGCTGTTGCCACTCGTTAGACATCTGTTGGGGAACTGATATAGTAGACTGTATTACTGAGGTTTGTGCAGCGTGTGTGTTGTTTGTGTTGGGCGTTTGCGCGTGTGTTACTGAAACAAAAAAACCCGAAGCAACCCAGTGATGGGAGAGAATGAGTAGAGCAAATCTGTGCATTAACGAAGCATTTGAAAACAGAATTCCAACTGACTTCTCAGTGCCCAAGACAGTGCTCCTGAGAACCTGCCTTCTAGCGGAAGGAAGGCGTGGATTACCTACCCTGAACAGATTTGTTCTTTTTGTTGCTTTCTCCTTGTGCTTCAGTCTTTCGAGATCCTGAGAAGGAAGAGAAAACTTCTACACACTGTTTATGCTTGTTTCACTCGTGTCAAATAGAAAGCAAAAAAAACTGTTACGAGACCAAAAACTACTCCTGTGTCGCATGTAAGGTACAAGATACCTTAAAGAAAAGTTTTTACTCCTGTTCGGTAAGAACACATCAATGTGATTTGTGCACGTGTGAAATTTATGTTATTATTTTTATAATGGGGTTATTTTTGTGATGCATTGTGTTAACTCCTGTAAAATGCAATGGGGACCTTGGGAATGGATCGAGGCACTTGGTAGTGTGAACCTTTGAATGTGTGAGTGTGCTGTGTGTGTGTGCCATCGGCCTGGCTGTAGACAAATTGACAGGATTCCCCTTCAGACTGGAATGGATCCTTTCCGCAAAACATTCCTGAAGAGGCACAGAGTGAAACGTGGGTTGGTTGGTTTTTTTTTTTGGTTTTTTTTCTTAAATGTTTGTTTTTTTAAGATACCAGAACTAAAGTTTTTCTGTTTTTTTTAAGATACCAGATGAACTAAAGTTTTCTATCAACTCCAGTGAATGGTTGGTTGTTGCCAGAAAAATTCTTAAAAACTCTGAAAATGTCATCCCTCCTGACTCTGAGCCTGACCGACCTTTCCTGTATTACAGCTGCATGTTCAGTGCTTTTCCTGTGATTTCTTCAGTTCAGTGCGTCACGGTGAGCTGTAGAATGGGATCATTGTACAATGCAGCGTGTCATCTCAGTCATCCGCAGAATGGCATCCATAAAACTGCTCTGCGGTTCTGGGTAAACGCTTCCCTTTTTTTTTTTTTTCTTTGCTTTGGGAAGTCCGTTGAATGAACTTTACTTTGTACAGTCTTCCATGAACAAACCAGATCAGCCACAGTGTCAAATTCATCAGTGATCTCTCTGACAGTCCGTCTTGATCCACAGCACCAAGCCTAGAAAGTGTTCCAGTAGTGTGGTCATCAATTGTAGATCCAGGACTGCAGCCTGAGTGAAGAGTGATATTTTTGTTGTTGTTTCTGCTGTGCCTGTCTGGAGAAATGGCGTCAGAACTGTGTGAAACAACACTCTCAGATATCTAGATCCTGTTCACAATATTCCTGTTACACTAAATAATAAATAAGCTTCTTCGTATTATCACTGAGATTCTTATCTTGCTTTCTCATGGTCACAAACACAAGAAACAAATCCCTGCAGATTAGATCGATTTTTGCTTTTTGCCTTCTCCAAAGTGTATTGCAGGTACTTCCCTTTTCCAGTGCTTGTACCACCGGTAACAAGACATTAACCGAAGCAGAAAGGCCTGAGGTGACGTCAGTTCACCATGATGAGTATGACGGTGATTTGTTGAGTTTGAGGCTGGTCACAGTGTAGAAGAAGGGTGCATTTTGTGGTATCTGTGGTGACATTGTACAAACTATCCACAGTGGACACCAGCAGTTTCTTCTGCAGAGTTTGTTTGCGCTAGTGTTGTGTTTTTTTTTTTTGTTTTGAATGGTTTTCATTCATTCTTTACTGCTTTTGGTAACTTAGGGTCAACAGATAAAGTGGAATAGCTGGTACCCCCCCCCCCCCCCCCCCCCCCCCCCCCCCCCCCCCCCCCAGCCTTAAGAATGGCTGTGGATTAGTTAATAGTGTTATTGATTGGTTGTACACGTGTAAATATTATCCTTTATTATTTGTGTCTCTTTCAGCATGGGACTTCCCTCCCCCCACCCTCCACCCCCAATTCCACCCCCTCGTCCTCAAATACACTTGAACCTTTAAAGGATCTATAGTGGGTGGCTGAGCTATACTAGCAGTCATCAAAAGTGATGTGTGAGTTAAGATTGCCCATGTTGCTGGCTTGGTGATTCAATGAATGCTTCCAAGAGCACCCTACACTGCAGCCAATGGAAAGTGTTTTGAGACCATCACTGCTAGCAGTTGTTCTGCATAACTAGAGTGCAGATTGATTCGAGGGCTGATTGGCTGGGGTTACCTTGAGAAAAAAAAATGCAAGGATGTAGGTGTTATGTCCCTTTCATGAATGTGTTTTCCCCCCCCCCCCCCATCTTCTCCATTGAAATATCCTGATCCCTGATGTGTATTTTTTGTGAACAAATCTTCTTTTTTTTTTTTTTTTTTTTTTTTAAATTACCTTCAGTGCCCCACAGTGGCTTGACTCCCTTGAGCTCATTGCTGTTGTTCAGCACATAGCCACACCCAGGTCTGTGTGCTCCTGTGAAACTTCTGTGTACTCTCCCATGCGAATCAGACCATGCCTTTCAGGAATAAAGGCCAAACAAGCGGTGTCGGTGGCAGAGGATTCCAGTTGTCATGCCCCTGACTCCTAAATTCTTAGCTGAAGAATGCAGCTTGTGTTTGTCTGTATAGGTGGTTATGTGTGTGTGTGTGTGTGTGTGTATGTGTGTGCGTTATTGTTTGTGCAGGCCTTTTTCCTAAGTGCATCCATTGGTGAGGTGTTTCTGCTCAGAAGTATGATAAATGAAGTGTGAACTGTTGCCGTTATCAGGGGCATATCATTATCCTCCGTGGAAGGTAGTTCTGTGGAATTTCTTTGTCAAGATCTCAGGAACTCCTTCAGCTGGAGTGCTGATCGGGAAAGAAAGCTAATAATGTGATCCGTCATTACACATGGTCTGTTAACCCCTTCGCTGCTGAGGGTAAGAGTACTGTGCATACCAAGAAACAAATCACACATTTCTCTCTCCTACATGGGATATAACCCTCAACTTTTGCTCAGTTACTTACAGTACATAAACAGTCTCATACTTTTCTGAAAGAATTAAGGCTTTTTTTTTTTTTTTTTTTTTTTTTAATTCAAGAGTGTGATTTGTATGCCAGTTTTTCTACGCATTGTTAGTTCATGAGCACTGCCCAAAAGTTGTGGGAAAATGTCGTCAGTTTCTTTCTCTTCATAGCGTCCTGAACCATACAGATCATTTTCTTCACCGTCTGGGTGTTCTGAAAGCTGTCTCTTCCTGAACCTTGGGACATCACACGCAAGTTCAACCAGAAGCGTCAGCCATAAGTCGAATACACGCAAACTAACGTGAAGAAAATGAAGACGGGTGACCACCTCCTTGCAGCGGGGATGTAGTGGAAACAGGAGAGTGGCGCCCAGCTGCTTCAGAGTTCCTTACCAGCAGGTGTTCACCAGGATAGGTGGCTTGTGTGCATTGTGTCACATTCAAAGAAAAGTTCCAGGTCATAGGGTACTGAGTATTGGTGCCTGGACATTTTTGCCAGGTTGAGGCAGTGAGCTGGTCAAATCACAGAGGTGACTTCCCACACTGTGCTAAAAAAAAACAAGAGAAAAAAGAACAACCCACAGCTGAAATCTTTCTTTTTCTTTTTTTTTTTTACTTTTTTTTTTTTTTTTTTTTTAACTAGTGTTGTGTCAGGTCCTTTTTTTCCCCCCTTTCTCTGAACACCATTTTCAATTCTTGTCTGAGGACACACACACATGCACGCACACACGCACGCACGCACGCATACACTTTTTTTTTTTTAATCTTTTCAATGTTTGAAACAAGTTTGAAGAGCTGTTAAGGATGTATCAAGTGTATGGCCCATTGAGCTTTGAGCCAGATTTCTCACAATGGTAGTACATCAACCAGCAAAGTTCAGAAGACCATGATTTCATCGTGAAGAAGTTGGAAGTCATAGATTTATTTCATTAGAAGGAAAGTTTTTCTGAAGTTCTCCTCCCACATTACAATGTAGAGAATTTTTTTTCTGAAATTTTCCTTCACATTACAATGTAGAGGGAAAGTTTTTCTGAAGTTTTCCTTCACATTACAATGTAGAGGGAAGTTTTTTCTGAAGTTTTCCTTCACATTACAATGTAGAGGGAAAGTTTTTCTGAAGTTTTTTCTGAGTTTTCCTTCACGTAACAATCTTGAGGGAAAGTTTTCTGAAGTTTTCCTGTACATTACACTCTTGAGGAATGTTTTCTGAAGTTTTCATTCACTTGACATTGTTGAGGGAATGTTTTCTGAAGTTTTTCCTTCACATTACAATTTAAAATTTACCATCTAAGTGCTGAATGTGCATTCTGTGGTGATGGATCACATTATGGAGACAGTAAATGTTCCAGTGAAAGTCTTTAAAGGGAGGAATTCTTGACCTGGAAGATCTTCATTGCATGGCTGGATTATTGTCTGCAATGATTGTCGTCAATATGTCAAAAGTCTTTCTTCCTCTTTGTCGTTGGTTCAGACAGGAACTCCTGATGCACTGACGAAGGCTGCTGTCCGGCGGAGGCCCTCCAGAGATCCGTAGAGTTTCTCCCTCATCGGTTGGTCAGCAGGCCAGGTCTCTGCTCTCAGGTGTGTTGGACAGTCCTGTAGGAAGTGTTCCACTGTCATTGGGGCTGTACCGCAGGGGCACACTGCAGACTCTCCAATGTGGAACCTTGTGAACATGTGATGGTGTAGCCTGGAGTGGCCCGCCTTTAGCCTCGCAATGTTTACTTGGTCTGGTCTGGGTAGGAGGTAGTAGGCATCTGTCTGGTTGTAATCTGGAAAAGCCTTCCAAAGTCCCTGATAGTTTGAAGGTCATCTGATGTTCTTGTGCTTTTATGGATATGAATACATATGTGTATGTTGGATACAAGATGAATCATACATAAATTGGAGGTTAAGATAACTACTATTATATCATGTGTTAAATGCTATTGCGTGTGTTACATATATAATTTGAAGTATGTGTAGTACATATTAATTGCCAAATGCGTTTTGCGCGTTCCTTTCATTGTGGATTGCTGGGGGGAGGGGAGATATGAAAAAAGGTTGTGTATAACAGTGCATGTATATGTGTGTTTGTGAGAGAGAGAGAGAGAGAGAGAGAGAGAGAGAGAGAGAGAGAGAGAGAGAGACTGCATGTCTTGATGTACATATACTTCCAACGTTATATTTTTCCAGTGATTCAATCCTGTTCCGCAATTGTGAGATTGATACTATTCAGTCGTAAACCTCGCTGATATGTTCACTTCTGTTTGGTTGGAAAGAGAGGGGGGAAGTGTGTTTCTGTCAAATGGAGACAGTCTGTACATTTGTTGATTAATCTTACATGTTTCTGATTGCATGTGTGTGATAAATGAATATGTATCTTGTGATTAACCCCTACTGTCCTGTGCTGTTGTAACTTGGTGATATTCCACGGCAATACTTGCAACAGCAGACACTAGCAAACAAAACCATTAGAAGCTCACATCCCCCGCCACCACCCATCTCACCCCTTGCCCTCCCCACCCTCCACCATCCCCCTACACACCATTCTTCTGTCTGCCCAACTTGAGAAACTTGTCACCACATGAAAAGCATGTCGTCTCAGATGGTTAAAAAAGGCAAGAGGAAGAAGAAGAAGAAACGGTATTTGATGCACAGCCCGAAGGAGGGTTTCAGTTTTTACTCTTTCTTTCTCTGTCTTTTTGTCTGTCTCTTAATTTGTCTGACTGTTTTTTTCTTTTGCAGTGCAAAGTTTTCACTTTGAATCCAGCTTACGATTATAAAGCAAAATTAGTTTTGCATTGCCAAGGCTTTGATGCTAGAAGGAGGGGAAGTATGAAATGCTGTGTATTACAGTGCGGTGTGTATGATAGAAGTGGTGGTTCATACATGCACACTCAGCAACACTCAGACGGAGACACACAGGAAGGATAGTGTCAGCTGTGCAGGTGCTGGACTATTTCCACTTCTGTGGCTCTTTGTGACCTCCTCTCACAGCGACCTGAGGGTTAATTCATGCCTCAAGTCTTCAGTGTCGGATAGCTCACGGGGATTGAGGTCAGAGAAATGCGGCAGCAGTCTTTCCTCCCAAAGGGGAGGAAGTTCACCAGGTCTGCCTCTGCAGCTTCTTACCTCAGATCTGGACTTGCAAAGTGAGGTTGTGTGTGCTTGGTACATCCGGCAGGCCTCCCATTCACCCCAGACCTTGTGGATTTCTGCTGGATGAGAACTTTAAATATATATACAACAAAAACAACCACAAGTATTTCAGCAAAATGAAAACAAAAGGAGAAGGAAGATCAGGGGAGTTTGGAAAAAAGACTGGAATCTATGGAGCTGGTATGCTTTGGATATGCTAGTATAAGATACCAGCGTCATGGACAGTGGCATTTAGTGTTTTCATGACAAGGGGCAATCACCGTTTTGTAAGATACCAGCGTCATGGACAGTGGCATTTAGTGTTTTCATGACAAGGGGCAATCACCGTTTTGTAAGATACTAGCGTCATGGACAGTGGCATTTAGTGTTTTCATGACAAGGGGCAATCACCGTTTTGTAAGATACCAGCGTCATGGACAGTGGCATTTAGTGTTTCCATGACCAGGGGCAATCACCGTTTTGTAAGATACCAGCGTCATGGACAGTGGCATTTAGTGTTTTCATTACAAGGGGCAGTCACCGTTTTGTCTCTGCGGTTTTAGGGGCAAAAATAGTATCTTGCTCAGATGTTGTGAGATTGAAAAAAAAAAAAGTGATACAAATGGTTCTTACAGTGGTTGTATGGGAAAGTTGACAATACATAACTTAAACGCGCAGATTTGCGTAAGACTGCACCATTTGTAAAGCAAGTTTCAAACTTTTTTCCTGCTGGACTCGGAGAGCATTTGCTTCTGCTTCTCCTCAGTGGGAGTCCTGATCAGGCTACCAGATGACAGTACAGGAGTGATGGAGCTGTTGTGAATTGTTTCCCCTGATATCCAGTTTCCTGGTGTCTTGCTGGGGCAGAAACTGCGAATAGACATGTGGATCTGGATCTGGAATGGGTGGCATTAGAGGTTTGCCATTAGGAGGACAAGGGGGGATACAACACACACACACACACACACACACACACACACACACTTTTCTCTCTCTCTGTCTCTGTTTGTGTGTCTCTCTCACACAACCCAGCTCCAAAGGGGCCAGAGTGTGGTTTGTACATGTCGTTACTGATCTCGCTTGTTGGTTAACTCATGCATAATATGCAATGTAAACCGTATGTCTTACTGATAAGAGTACTCCCCATTGAACATATTATATATCTATATTTGCGCAGATATGTTGCTGTTGAGTTTGGGGTTTTTTCCCTCATTGTGGGTGTGTCATGTATTGCTTGTTTCGCCAGCTTGGACAGAGTGACAGAGGGGGGGGGGGTAAGGACTGGAGGGTGGGGTGCAGGGAGAGCATTCTGATGTGTTGTGTGCTCTTCCCTCCTATCTTATGCCCCTCTCCTGTCTCTTTTGCTTTTGCTCATTTTTTAATTTTTTTTTTTTGGCGATGACCCTGTCTGGGAACTTGTGTGTGTTGGTCTGTGTGGGGATCAAAAGAGACAACTGGGAAAATTCTTTGTTAGTGTTGGTGTGTTTGCAGAAATCAGCGTCTTCAGAGTTGGTTTCTGTGACCGGATGGTGACTGGTTTGCGTAAATTCAGGATGTGCTGGAGTGGCAGTGTGCTCCTGATGGCTTCCTAGGTGTGTGCAGAGTGTGAAAGAAGTTGATGCTGTAGCTGTAGCCTGTATGAAAAGTAGCGATGCGTGTTGCAATCATGGAAGGACAACAACAGAAGAAAAAAGAAATCCTTGTAGATGTAGAGAGGTGTTTTGTTTCTTGATAGACATTCTCGACATGGTCCGTTGCTATGAAGTGTGAATGTTTGTACCGCCAGAGTGAGAATCCTTGACATGGGAAAGCATGAGCGAGAATGTTTTCTTCTCATCTTCACAAGCATAACAGAAAGGGAGACTGGGATGGAGCCAGACTAACACTTTGTGATCGTTGGGTTTTCCGTCCTTTTTTGGCTTGGAATGTAGCACTCCTGTTGTTATTCAGTTGTGATTGGTGTCCTTCAAGGCATCGTGCTTTCTGTTCTGTTTGTATTTCTCACTTTGCTTTCACAGAGTTAGTATTTGCATCAGTCACGAAGTAGACCTGTTCCGGGAAGGAAAAAAACAAAACAAGGGAAGAAAATGACTGTTTTTTTCAATGCTGATCAAGTTCTCTTTTTCTCAGTGTATGGGTCAAGATCACTACATAGTTCATGTGTCATTTGGTGAAACAAAAATTACTTGAAACTGTAGAACTTGATCAGTGGTACGGAGTGAAGTTGATTGTAGCACAGTGTCCCATGCTCATATTTTGGCACTTTCTCTCTGAACGTTTACCCTGACCAATGGGGCAAAATAGACTGGTTCCAGAAACCAAAAAAAAAAAAATAAGAAGATGATGCATGTCTCTCCACTGCAAAGAGAGTTATTACCATTTCTCAGTGTATAGGTCAAGCAAGTATATCTAGAGAGTCAAATATTTGATTTGAAGTTCGCCCCAGAATAATGATGGGGATATTGGCAGTCATAAAGGTACACCATTTCTCATCCATGTCTAGGCATTTCCTCTCTACGATTGGATTGTTAAGTTGACTGATGGGGCCTGGTTGCTTTGGGCACGCCTACCAGATTCATTTGTCTTGAGAAAATGGCAAGGTCACTTTCACTTAATGTGACCTCTGACAGCTCCCTTGCAGATTTCCTAATATCCAAACCGTTGCATTGTATCTTCATCTCTGGATATCTCCATAGGAAAACGTTTTTAATCTCTTGTTTTTCAACAGATTATGAATTTTGGTTCACTTTTGCTGCATTTGTAGCTTGGGCTTTTCCGTTTTTTATGTGTTGTTTTGTCCAAGGATTTTGGTCCTAAAATTTGGAAAGGGCTGGAGGCTCCAAACTTGATGTCACATTAGATGATTTGCCATTGTCATGAGATGTTTGAGAAGTGGGATTTTGACAGAACACAGGAGGTTCAGCATTGTGCAGGTCCACAGCAATTCATTCCGGCCTCTTGGCTTTCAGATCATCTATTCCGCTTGTTTGCTTGCTTTTCTTCCCCTCAAATTTGCTTTTCTTCCCCTCAAATATTTCTTGATTATGTTGGAACACTTTCTTTTTCAGCTTGTCGTTTGTCTTCAGATGAAAAAAAGAAACAACCTTGTACAAGTTTTTGTTTGTTTGTTTGGTTAAATCCATGGTAGAAGCAGGTTCTTGTCCAAGTCTGTGCTAGTCACAGGATGTGTTGTATGAAAGACATCATGGAGCCTTACTTCAGAGGGAAACAAAAGCTCACTTACTGGGGCTCTGTTACTTACCAAGAGCTTTTGTCAGAAGAGCACTGTACTCAGTGTCCTGCTTAAATCAGAAGAGGATTCATTGAACGCCACCGAGGGAATTGTCAGCAGTGCAGTATCTCCTCTTATGGGTACCCCATCATGACTTGATAATCAGCGCTGTCTGTGGACCACAGAGGCAGTGACATACAGAGTCTGGCTATGTGTGGGCTCTATATTTGAGAAATCAAGCAATGGTCAATCGTGCATTTGATGCTGAAAGAAACGTGCAGGGTTTTTTTGTGTTTTTTTTTTTTTTTTTTTCAGATGTTCAGTTTAAGGAAACGATGTTCTGGAGAGAGTCAGATCATGGAAGTCAACTCCATTAGATCTGTCTTTTCGGTCAGACCAGAGAGCATTGTTGAAGTGACAAAAACGTTGCAGCTGGCTGAGCACACACACGCTGAGAGGGTGTTGATAGCTGTAGGGAATTGTTTCCCCTTCGCAGTGAAGGTCATATTTCCCTACACTTACATCAAATCACCTTACACACAAGAGCTGAATGGATCTGCCTGTGGCGTACGGTAGCCACACTTCAAAATCATCCTGAAACATTCTTTTACCTGTTGTATTCATCAAGGTGCTCTTAGTTTACTATAATTTTGGCTCCTGTTCTGTACCATGTTACGCTGGTGCAAACTATAACCAATGGTTGGGTTCTGTTGGCCACTGTTTATATTATGAGACATCCCAGGGCCTCTAATGGTCTCAGCTATTTGGCACACTTCACTGTGTTTGATTTGAAATCAGTGGAGCTCCATCATTGTTATGGCCAGTAGCTAACAGGAACCAGGAAGGTTACTTGCTTTTTCTTAAAGTTGAATCATATTCACTCACAGGTGCTGTAGTACATTCTGTTCTTTGCATTATATGAGGCTCATAGGTTCCTGTAGCTAGAGCGGTATGGCAATCCCCCCACTAGAGAGATCAGCTGGAGAGGTCTGAAGAGAGGCTTTCTGATCACCATCTCTTGAAGGCTGTCAGTCTTCGGGCTGTTGCCTGAAGAGAGATTGGCTGGAGAGATCTAAGAGAAGCCTTTTTTGACCGTCTCTTCAGTAGGTTTGCCATCTTCAGAGAAGGGCATATTGAGAGATCTACTGATTGGCGTTTTTGTAAACGCTACCATTTTGCATTCGGCCATTTTTAGGCAGTTGCATATTGAGAGATTGGCTGGGGAGATCGGAAAATGAGGCCTTTTTCACCCTCTTCTCTGAAAGTTTGGTCAATTTGGTGTCCTACACTCCCAAGATGTTGTTCAGCCACTGCAGTTTTTAAAGCCGATAGACGTCAGTTGTTCACTTTGTGGATTGTTGACTTGGCACAACTATTTCCAGCAGCATGCCCTTGTTTACTGAAAAGATAGTTCACTTCCCATGAGGATGCCAGGGCTCTTCAAAATAGGTTCAATCCTTGCCTTCAAGATGTCCTGTGCTTGTAGCTACTTCTTTTGATCATTCACTTTGACTGCCTTTCTGTTGTTCACTGTATTTTGTGCCGCCATTGTGGCTTCCTCAACTGTCATTGTTCAAGAAATCACATGTTTCTTTTATTACAATTCTAGAACATTCCGATTGTTTCTTTGTTTTGTTTTGTTTGTCGTGATTCAGTGACTCTGTCACGAAAGTGTAACAAGCTATCCAGAATACACTTGTTATCTATTCTGCGGTATCTTTATCCCTATCTGGCCTTTTTTTTTTTTTAAATGTATTTCTTGTGGCACCTTTTTATTTATTATTACTTTTTAAACCAAACATCCCCCCCCCCCCTTCATCCCACCCCCCCACCCCCCCCCATTTTTTTTTCTGCTTAACTCTGGGATTGGCTGATTCCCTTTGCATGGCCAAGTCGTCTCTGCTGTAAGAATGTCAGCAGGTAACACTATTATGTTGAAAATTGTGGTTGATAGTTTTGGTGTGTGTGTTGCCTTGGTCTTCTATCTTCTACACTTTGTGGGTGTCAGTAGATAGCTATTATGTTGAAACTTGTGGTCAATAGTCTTGCTGTGTATGTTTTTTTTTTTTTGGGGGGGGGGGGGGGGGGGGGGGGGGGGGGGAAATTTGCAGGAGGGAGGGGGAAAATGTAGCAAATAATTTTTGTTAGATTTTGACAGAGCATGGTCTTTTCTTTTCTGTGTGTGGGGAACTTTGTGGAATGATCTCTGCAGTCGGCTGGAACATAAGGAAACTGAAGGCACATAGGCTTTTTTCAGTTGGAGCTGTTTTCCCCTTCTTTCACCCAATAATAACATTCCAGCGCTTTACAGCAGACAAATTGAGTGCCATCGAGGTGTTTCATGGCCCATAGTTAGTTCCATCCTGCATGGCACACAGTTCCAGGACAGTGTTATGTTCATGGTTCCCAGTCATCTGGCACACATGTAAATGTGACTTCTGTGACTGAAGTTGTCATTAGGTGCATGATCAATGAAATGTTGAATTATCCCCCCCTTGCCATTATACTCTAGACACACACACACACACACACACACACACACACACACACACACACACACATACACACACACACACACACACACACACACACACACACACACACACACACACACACACACACACACACACACACACACACACACACACACACACACACACACACACACACACACACACATAAAATTGCACAACACACACATAAAATTGCAAAGACAAAAAGCATGTACATGATTTGCATAGGGAACACATGACATTTAGTGTTTGCTTCCTTCTCTCAGGAGGCCATTCTCATTTGTTTTCAGAGTGACGGTCGATTGCGTCTTTCTACCCTTGTACTGAGGCTAACATGACCAGATGTAATTTTTGTACAATAAAACGATGGAAAGCTGTAGCGCATGTGTGTACCTGTGTGTGAGTGTACGAGTGTGTGCAGGACAGTGATGGTGAAACATTGAAGGCAGCACTTGCGTTGCGTACAAAGCGAGATGATGGAATTTGCAAATACATGGGAGAGTGCAGACCACTGGCATCGTCAGTCAGATCTTGAGGGGAAAAAATAGAAAGGGCAATTGACCGTCAGGGGAAGTAATAACTGGTACGGACTAAAGGAGTTACTCCCTTCGTGTGTGTGTGTTTTTTTTTTTTTTAGGATTTGCAAAATATGGATATGCAAATAAAAATAGAATAGATAAATACAAATAGAAGTTCACACACACACACACACACACACTGGTTATATTGAAAAAAAAAATCCATGAAAATCGATTACTTGGCAGAATATTATCAAGTCCTAACGGTAACTTTAACAGTATTCATGTTCAATAGAAGATTTGTGATAGTTGGCGTATTATACTGTTTAAGAACATCTTAAAGTTGAAGAAAAAGCTATGAATATGTAATAATCCTAAGCTTTTTCTCTAATCGAAGTTTAAGCTATATAATAGCGTAATACCTACCAGCAGAAGAGGCTAAATCTATGCCAACAATCGCGGATCTTTCGTGTGTCATCGTTTCAGAAACTTCTTGTTACGATATAGTGCCTTCAACGACAGAATAAATAGGATGGCAACAAATACACAGACAGTCTTGTTTTGACGTCAAAACGTGAGACAATGGGGAAAAAAGAAAGTTGTACATGAATCAGATTGGATGTCACAAGCCCTGCAGGCTTCTTTCGTCGCAATGATTCACTTGCTCAGCCTTCGCCTGAAGCGAAACTTCATTCAAATCGCCCAGCCTCTCATCTGTCGCCCTCAGGGCCAAGTCATAAACGGAGAGGAGGGTGTGGTGAAAGCTGAAATTGTTAGGCATTCCTATATAGGGAAGCGAGACACTTCTCTCCTACTGCATGTTATGGGGACACTTCTTCCATAAAGCGAAGCGACCACAGTCAACATTCTGATTCTTATGTCGCTGTGTTGAAAGGGGGGGGGGGGGGGGGGGGGGGGGGGGCTACCAGTCAGCGATCAGTGTTAAACAAAACAAAAAATCCCAATAGCATTGCCAGTCTTGCTGCCACCAAGACACACCATCCAGTCCTCAATGGGGTCTCCCTGCACGAACATAGCAGTTTTGCTGCCACCAACACACACACACACACACACACACACACACACACACATCATCCGCTCGATGCGAGGTGGCAACCATCGGGTCACGAGAGAGATGTGGCAGATCTCTCTTGTAGGGTGTCGAGGCGAGAGATCGACATCGGGCGGCGAAGATTCCCGTCCAGCCGCTGTGGGTGACGGCAGGCCAAGTCTTGTGGCGACGGAAGGAGGGCGAGTAGGGGCGAGACGGCTTCTGGAGATGTGGGGCGGGTTGGTGATGGAGCACTGTCTGATTGTGAAAAGCGGGGCCATGCTCCGGGTCGGCGTGGTGGGTACTCCTCTGGGAGTTGAACTGAAAGACTGCCCTCTCGTAGTCAGTGAGGATCACAGGAAGAAAGTCGTACAACGCTCTAGTGACGTCCATCCTGCTTCCTCCTTGAGGCGGCCTCACGCGGCACAGGACTCCATCGCAAACCGAGAGGATGGCCGCTCTGTAGCCCTGAAGAGAGGCCTCGTAGGGGGGAACAGGCGAGGACTACCGGCGATCGCCGTCAGCTAACCCAAACCACAGCTTGAACGCCAGTTCACTAAGAACCAGAACCAAGTGCTGGACACCAGTTCAACACGAACAAAGAAGACGTTCTAAACAGCCGTCATTGATGACAGCTGAAACACGACCGGACAACCCCCGTCCACAAGCACCCCCTGGAGTTCTGC
Organism: Conus betulinus; assembly: GCA_016801955.1. Classification (NCBI taxonomy): domain Eukaryota; kingdom Metazoa; phylum Mollusca; class Gastropoda; order Neogastropoda; family Conidae; genus Conus; species Conus betulinus. The sequence continues at coordinate 379,084 of JADBJO010000873.1, forward strand.
CAATGCCCAGACATCCAGCCATCAACAGGGACTACGGTCTTTCACTTCGTGCTCAAGGGTCTCTGGCCGGTAGTCGTAAAACTCGCCCATCATCATGTCGGCTGCGCGGTAATCATCATGTCGCGCTGCAAGCCACAAAGGGGACATTAGAAATATTCTTTCGGTTTTGAAAAGAAATAAAACGAATATATCAACAAAAATGTAGGCCCTTGTTAATACTTTGAACAGATACAGTATCCGTTGTGCACAACGCATCTCCACCAAACCGTAGTGATTCGTCTGTGGACCATATTCTATCAATCCATCAAATTTCGTTAAAATTGATTCAGAACTTTTTGAGGAATAAAATTTGTAACAATCTTGGTGACGACGATCCTCTCTTTCGTCGGATCTGTCCCATGGATCCACACCAAAATGTCATAGGATCGTTCCTTGGCCACGCTTCATCTTATGAAGTTTGTTTCAAATTGGTGCAGTAGGTTTGGTGAAATGTCGCTGACGGGCAATCCGTCCTGAGTTACTGGATTCAGTTCAGAAGTTTTTTGGGCGATTTAGCCGACAGACAGACAGACAAACAAACAAACAAACAGAGAGACACGGTGAAGACGTAAACTCCTTTGGGGAAAAAGCGCCTTATGGACAGCAACCCCCAACTTTGTGCTTTGTCGTTCTCGTCTCTTCTGTGTCATCACCATGGTGTAATATTACAGAGCTGGAAAAACTCCGTTGGCAGAGCGCCCGACTTATAATCTGGTGATGCTGCGCTGGGGGGAGGGGGGGGGGGGGGGGGCTCGAATCTCTGCCAGGCCGTTTCAATACAGGGGATTTTTTCCCCTTGTGGGTTTACATTGGTTCTGACTCGTTTCCTGAAATGTCCTTCGAATGAGACTGTAAACCAAAGTCCCTGGTGTGACCCCACGCATGACATGTAGCGCACGTGTAAAATCCCATCGACAACTTTTGGAACTCAAGACTAGTTTGGCCGTTGGTGTGGATGACTGGTGTACAAACAGCATGCAACCTCTATGAGATACTGAAGGATGAGTGAAAATAAATGAATGACTGATATTCAGCTGAATTACACGAGGAACAAACGATGAGCGCCAGCAAACAGTTCTTCATTTAGCTCTACCCAGGTAGCCACTCGAACTCTGTTGTGTGTAAACGAGAACGTGGATTATAAAGCTCAGACAGCTTGTCTTCAGCCGAGGAGAGGCGCTGTGTTATTAATCTCAGTGGTCATCACCACAACACTCCTCTCTTGAGCTCATTTCGCCTCCCTAACCCCTCTTGCCCCCCCCCCCCCCCCCCCCCCCCCCCGAAAAAAAAAAACACTCACAAAATCAACAGTCAGCTTGTCCTGTGGCACACCTAACCCCACCTGCCATAAAACATGGAGTGAGTATCGGCCACCTACCAGAGAAGACGCTGCACTGTGGATTTATTCACTGCTGTTCACAACGCCTGTTCTGACCGAGCATACCAGACCATTGACTCATTCTCCCATCAGCCACTGCTCGCAGAAGAGTTAAAGATACAAGATTTTATTCCATAGAAAAGCTCACGGTGGTACATGGATGAAACGAAAAGTAAGTAGCGCTACAATACACATACACACCGAAGGATAAAAAGGTTAAAAAAAAATTATAACAGTAATACAACAGGGATAATGATACAGCAACGTTACTGAACACAACACAAACACAAATGAACACACACACAAACCAAGGCGCAAAGTGACAATTATATAATGCAAAATATGAAAGAAACACGTGAATTTTCCGACAAATGTACACCAGTTCTTCAAACGTTTCAAACAACTGGCACGGAAAATGCGGAAATGACGCCCCTAGATCGCATCCACGCGAGAAAGTGAGACCCCAAATGAACGACATTGTCAGCAGTTACACATTCCTACCGGAACTGACCGGAACGAAGAACCACACGTCAGTGTACAACAATGAGTCATTCACTTTCTGCCCAGCGCCCTACTCCTGCTGGTCGGCGACCTATATTTTCGCCTTCTGTACATTTCGTCGCCGTTTTCTGGACTTTCGCCGCTTGAAGATCTTCTCTTTACCTCGCCTGACACGTTTCAGACGAGAAGTTTTTTTTTTTTTTTTTTTTTTTTTTTTTTTTTTCACTTTGTACAGCAGATCTTGCAAAGTTTGGATGATGAATTCTGAGAGAGTTCCATTCAAAATGGTTGAAACTCAAGGAACCTCCCGTTTTTCCTTTCCCATTTTTCGCCTCTCCAATGTTCTCGCTTTTTCTTTCTTTCTTTTCTTTTCTTTCTTTTTTTTTTTTTTTTCTTTTTTTTTTTTTTTAATTAAATTTTGTTGTTGTTTGTTTTGGTCGTAGGTAACAAAGGAAAGGGCAAATCAACCCAAAATATTTGAAACACAGACAACCTGATCCAAAGTGAGAGCTTTTTCAAGTTCAGTACCGATCTTCAATTCAACAAAGACCCTGCTGGGCGTACTGCTAATTCATTTAAAAGAAAAGAAATAAAGCGGCACTTCATGAGAATACTGATACAAGCGACTGCCCCAGCGCAATGGCAACCACGGTCACATTCCAGAAGTGAGACACAGACAGAATACATCTCTGAAGTGAGACACAGAATATATCAGACGTGAGACACAGACAGAATATATCAGAAGGGAGACACAGACAGAATATATCATTATAAGAAACAAAGAGAAGAATGGAGAGACACACAGACGTGAAAAAAAAAAGGTTAATTGAGGTCAAGGTTATTTCTTAGCATTATTTTCTGGTGTGTGTGTGTGTGTGTGTGTGTGTGTGTGTGTGTGTGTGTGTGTTTTTTTTTTTTTTTTTTTTTTCTCTTTTTTTTTTGTCGATGTTAACCGCACGAAGGAACAAACATTGTGTGAAAGAAGACCTCTAAGTGTACAGGTTTGACCAGTGAGTGAGTGACATTAGCGTGTTGGGATGGGTACCTGCGCCAGGGACACCTTGGCGATGACAATATGGACGACTGAATTATAGACTACGGAAGTACAGACAGCTAAACTATAGACGACGAAAATACGACG
>JADBJO010000873.1:387142-429642 GCA_016801955.1 Conus betulinus
TACTACCACCTACTACTGCCACCACCACCACCTACTACTACTACTACTACTACTACTACTACCCCTGCTCCATACCTGGACAAGTGTGTGGACACTCATTCCTTCATTGCTCTGTGTTCAATTTTACTGCCTGTGGACATTCCAACTGGAGCAGTGGATTCTGAAGTAGGCCTGCATCACTCTAGTACTTTCGTCAGCAGGAATGTGCAATTCCTTGGGGTGATTATTGAATTTCAACCGGGACACGCATACTGCATGCTCTTCATGGCTACATCTTTTGACTTGCATCGACTGTCCTACTTAGAACTGGCGAGATTTTGATGATGAGAGAGAGAGAGAGAGAGAGAGAGAGAGAGAGAGAGAGAGAGGAGAGAGAGAGAGAGAGAGAGAGAGAGAGAGAGAGAGAGAGAGAGAGAGAGAGAGACAGAGAGAGAGAGAGACAGAGAGAGAGAGAGAAAGAGAGAGAGAGAGAGAGAGAGAGAGAGAGAGATACATACAGAGAGAGAGAGAGAGAGAGAGAGAGAGAGAGAGAGAGAGAGAGAGAGAGAGAGAGACATACATACAGAGAGAGAGAGAGAGAGAGAGAGAGACAGAGAGAGAGAGAGACACAGAGACACACACACACACACACACACACACACACACACACACACACACACACACAGAGAGAGAGAGAGAGAGAGAGAGAGACTTACCACTGGAAGCACTGGCCACCAGAGCAGCGATGAAAAGCACTTTCTGGACGGTCAGTTTCGGAAGAAGGATGAGGATCAGAAGAAGAACAGCGGTAGCCACGTGGCCAAAGATGCCCAAGATGGCGAACGCTTGGGTGACCTTGACAAAGGCTATTTAACACAAACAGAAATGAAAGCTTGGTTGCTTTGTAATCAATGTTGTTAAACTACTGTATTCGAAAGGTTCTTTTGTAGTTGTAGTTGTTGTGTTGTTGCATGTGTGTGTGTGTGTGTGTGTGTGTGTGTGTGTGTGTGTGTGTGTGTGTGTGTGTGTGTGGTCCATTTGCAGAGAAGATCTCCTTTGCATGCAATCAAGAGGCAGGCAGAGCACAGAGATACTAGATTTGAATGCAAAACAAAATGTCCAGAAACTGGAAAAAAACAAACAAACACACAAAGAAAGAAAGATTCAGAAAGACAACCGTACGAAATGCGAGTGAAGTAAAGCTTCAAGACGTTTCAGTCAAGAACTAGGGTACACATCCCTATGTTGGGTGCAGTAATGTAGACACAACCTCCGCTACTTCAGGGGCTATTGGTGGCACTATACAGTCCAAAGCTTTCCCGGTACACCAGGGCTTCCAACAGCCACGGGCCCCCACCACCGTCATGCAAGACCTCAGTGTGAACACAGCTGCCACGCCAGACTGTCCTACTATACCGGGACTACCGGCTGTCACCCTGCCCGCTATTCTGATCTCCTCTTTGCCCGTAAACCCCTTTCACGTCAGCTTCCCTTTCTGTGGACATGGGTGTAGTCCATGCAGACCATGCAGGCTTTGAGCAAGTGGTTGTATAAATGGTGCAATTGGTTTCATTGTTATTGTTGTTGTTGTGTTGTTGTTACCATCGCCATCGTCATCATTTCTAGTATTAGTATCATTACTGTTGTTATCATTATCACTGATGTTATTATATCATAACTATTACAACTGTTATCGTTACTGTTATTGATATTGTCATTTTGCATGAGTATATTTCCAGATTTCAACATACATTTTCCCATTTCCTGTATCATTGCCCATTTTTAATCATTATCTACTAATTATGATATGATTATTACTGTAACCATTACTGTATCTTTTATTCTACCCTTCTATCTTTCCAATGATCTGTATCCTCGTTCTTCTTCTCTTCTTCTTCCTCTCATCCCTCTTCTCCTGCCCTCCTCCTTCCCCCCCCCTCCTCCTCCTATTTGTTCTTCTCTACTCATCATCATCATCATCATCATCATATGATTGTCATTATTGTTTTTTTATTATCATTATTATTATTGTTATTATATCATCATCATCATTATTACTATCATCGCCATCATCATAATCATCATTATCATTATCATTATCATTATCATTTCAACCCGAATTGTCTCCCTCCTAGCAGCTTCCTTTCAATTACATATCCATTTTGCGCCCAGTCTGAGGACGTCAGTGACTGTGTTCGTCCTTTATTTTCATTGTCTTGAACGTTATGTCTCGCGTGAAGAAGACATAAGAGGTCGAAACGCGTAGTCTTCATTTTGTAGTTTGTTTGTTCTTGTTTTGTTTTATTTTTTCGTTTGGCTGCGCCGTTATTTTTTTATTTTTTTCTTTTTTCAATCTTGTTTCAGTTTTCACCTAAAATCACTTACTTGGAAACAGTCACCAAAAGATTGGGTTTATCTGTCACCCGTATAATGGGTTAAAAGCTTGTCACCACTGAAATACATTGAAACGTCTGTCACCATTAGAACACGTAAAATCTGCTGACAGCAGAAAAAAAAGTTTAAGGGGTCTTTCGCCAATAGAATATGTGTCACAGGTGAACAGTTGTCTGTTACCATTGAAATAAGCTGAATCGTCTATCACTGATTGAATTTATCACCAGTAGAATAGGTTAAACCATCTTTCACCGTTAGAATAGCTGAAAGTGTCTGTCATTGGTGAAATAGGCTGAAGTGTCTGTAGCCAAAAGAACAGACCAAAGTGTCTGTAGCCAGAAGAACAGACCAAAGTGTCTATCATCAATTGAATTGGCTAAAGAATCACGTGCATGATAGGTTAAGTGTCTGGCACGAGTAGAACCGGTTGAAGTATCCCTTACCTGAAGAGCAGGTTAAAGTGAAGGTAGTGTTGGTGGAATTGTTCGCCACCTGTGGAGTCAATCAATGATGAAGAGCAGGTTAAAGTGAAGGTAGTGTTGGTGGAATTGTCGGCCGCCAGTGGAGACAATCAACATGAGGCCTTTTGTCGGCAGACAAAATCAGCACAAAGAGACTCGCTTCAGGAAAGATTGTAGCAGAATGAAAATCAGAACTAGTCCACAATGGACACAACTTTTACTTGCATCTCGTCTTTTTTTCTTTTTCTTTTCTTTTTATTTACCTTTAGCATCATCCACGTAGTGATTTTGTTTCTGAGAGTGTTGCTAAATTTTCCTGAACAACTCTGCAGGTGTCTGTATCTCTCGGGCCCGGTTGACGTGGGGGTTCATTATGAAAGGAAGAACAGAGAGAGAACAAGCCATGTCATGTAGTGCCTGTCCAAACTGGACCTTTGCAGTTTCATCTTCATCATCCCCAAACTTACTGATCAGCATAAAAAGGCTCAAATTCCGTAGTCCTACATGCTCTGCTCTCGTGGTGAGCTCAGTTTTGATTCTCTCGCCACGTCCATGTCTATACTGTCCTTGTTGTGTGTCCATGTCTATATAGTGTCCTGTCTATAGCTATACTTGATGTGTGTCCATGTCTTGTTGTGTCCATGTCTATAGCTATACTTGATGTGTGTCCATGTCTATATACTTGTTGTGTGTCCATGTCTATAGCTATACTTGTGTTGTCTATACTGTTTGTGTCCATGTCTATAGCTATACTTGTTGTGTGCCCATGTCTATATTGTTGTGTGTCCATGTCTATAGCTATACTTGTTGTGTGTCCATGTCTATAGCTATACTTGTACTTGTGTGTGTCCATGTGTATACTTGTTGTGTGTCCATGTCAACGTCGTCAGTATCTCGGTTCCTGGAGGCTGTTGTTGGACAGGTGTGACAGCGATCTCAGAAGCCAGATGCTCACTGATGCTGACTCTGCTAAATCGCAATCAGTTTGGACAATTGAGGGCTTGAAGGTGGTGCTCTATCTACACTGGATTAGGAAAGACAACACTGAACGGCGCTGAAGAGACCTAGCAGCAGACCAGGGTCTCCTTTTTGTGGTGACATGGCAACTTGATCATGACTGCCCCCCACTCCCATCCCACCTCCTCCCTCCTCCGCTCAGGAGAAGACGACATGATATACGGCTGCATTGTCTGTATCTGGTCTTTTTCGTCAGCTCATTCTCCCTGGAAGGTCAGTAATGCAGAGGAGGGAGACTAGGGCCTACGACTGGCTGCTTTAAGGTTTCTGACCCGACATCAGCACGTCACTTGATGAGCCAAATCAGCTCAGACTGTGTGGGCGTCAAACATCAAACAAGAACCAAACTAGGACCACTTTTTGTTGTTGTTGTCGTCAGAATACCCTTCTGACCAAACGCCTTTTCGCCATACCGGGTTATTGAAAATTAATGGCATTTTTTTTTTTATTCCTTTGGTCATCTAGAGCATTTTGATGCTTTCTGCAATTGAAAAGTGGAATGGCATGCTCCTTTGTTTATCTAGAGCATTTCGATGTTTTCTGCAATAAGATTTTGATCTTTGATGGACAGACATCAGCTGTTAAGCGGGAGAGGGAAAGGGTGTGTGTGTGTGTGTGTGTGTGTGTGTGTGTGTGTGTGTGTGGGGGGGGTGGTGGTGGTGCAAGAATGTTTTCCTTGAGAGAAGAAAAATAGTAGAACGTGGAAGTAAAGGGAGATGAGAAAAAGAGTGGCTGGAAAGAAGAACTCTCTTGCACATATTTCCCGGAAAGTGGGCAGACTACTTAGGGTGAAGAGGCCTCTAACATCCCCGAGGCAGCTGAGCTGTTGATGCAAAATCTAAACTGTTGGCAATGTATTTGTTGTTTTTTTTCGGCACACAAGGAGGGGCTTCTAAACTAGGACTCACCCATCGTAGCAATGTAATTCCAGAGGAAAAAATCTACACACTCTTCACACTCTGTGTTATTCTAGAAAGGGTTTAACTCGACTTCTATGACTGAAATAGTCAACAATCGAGGATAAAAGTAGACACACGAATCCATGAAAAGTGGCAGAAGTGTTGGCTGGGTTTCAAGGTCTTGCCGAGGGAGAAGAGGGAACATTGCCAAAGAGGGGAGAGATGGGCAGCGGGGTGGGGTGGATCCTGCTTAAAAAAAAAAAAGTGAAAAAGAAAATATTACTAACAAAGATATAAAGACAGGGAAGGATGAGGAACTTTCCAGACACATTACATATCGCAGGGATGGGGAGATACAGGTGGGAGGGATTCAGGAGGGGACGTGGGGGAAGGGCCATAAACGCTGCTTACTTGGCACAGTGTCCAGAGATGATGCGCCACCTGGTAGGACGCGCACAGCCAGAACTCGTTGGACGTGAACAAGTTCTGCAGCAGGCAGTCTTGCCACAGGCCCGTGTGAGCCACCGTGGCGCCCCCTCGGATTTCCCCTCCATCCAGTAAGAGCTGCTGACCGACACCACGTGCAACACCAGCGCTGCTATGGCAACCATGGCGGCGAGTCGCGAGTGCAGGCTTGACCCTTCACACAGTTTGACCCGCAACTCGATCGGCTGACCTTCTTGCATATGCATGGTTCAAGGGTCTTGATATGTCTGTCTCTCTGATGTTGGTTTGCGGGCGAAGGTCTAATGTTTGCCTTCTGCAGATTTTTTTTTCGTCGTTTGATAAGGATAAACTTATGTCACTATATTGTTCTTTAATCTATGTTTTAATTCAATACGTGGTAGTGTGTTGTTCTACGACACGTCTTGATCAAACTGAAGAAAGTCGAACTGTTGGGGAAAGGAGGAGCCTGGGCAAGTATACACTCCCCGCATTAATCAATCGTGTCTGCTTGGGATCACAATTCCTTGAAACTCCACACACATACACATACATAAATGACCGCCTATGGCGGCCAAACCAACGATAAACAAGCACCGGTCAATAGTGAGCCCCAAATCACAGTAATGCTCCCGTAGACTGGGAGAAAAAACAGAAAAACCCAAGCAAACTGGTTTGTCCACAAACTAAACGATTTACAATGGCGGCACGGAGACACGATGGCACGGCAATACATTGTGGGAACTCCTCGAACTTGACGTATGCGTGAACGACCGTGCGATCAGATAAGCTGAAGACCCCGAGGCATTTCAAGCTGCTCGTGTGATAGCCGGCTTTCAAGTTCATCAGTGAGTTCGCCGCTGAGTGGGTAAATGCCACACCCGTCATTGTCTTGTCGGAGTGGCCGGTCCTAAATGAGCGAGTGTAATGTTTAGACCACTGCGGTATCTTTTGTTCGATGATGTCATCGCATGGTCTTTGTACGGATCAAACGTGTTCTGTCCGTTTAGGTTGTGAGTCTAATAAAGACGTCACACGCGCGTCGGTACTTCTAAGACAGAAAGGCAGCGCGCGCGCGTGTGTGTGTGTGTGTGTGTGTGTGTGAGAGAGAGAGAGAGAGAGAGAGAGAGAGAGAGTCAAATTTTATTTTCGAAGAAAACAGTAAGGAAGCAGTTAGTCTGTTTTGAACATCGAGCTACCCATAAAGAAGAAGAAGAAGAAGAAGAAGAAGAAGAGAGAAGAGTTGAATAAAGAAGATGGAAACAAAGAAAGAAAACAGGGATGGAAAGGGTTGGATTAGAAATGGAGAAGCTGTGTTGGATACACTCGCAAACGTACACCTGTACATTGATTTACATGCACACACGCACACATAGCACGCAGAAACACATAATCTCAAAAGCGGTTAATTAAGACAGCTAGTCAACCATCGAAGAGTTAGCGTGTCAGTCGTTTCTTTGACTAGTTGTTTGTTCTTTCTGATTTTCAAAGCGGTTGGAACGCTGTTTCATAAATTTCCACGTAGAAGAACAAAAAGCTACGTTTGCACTGCTTATTAGAGCTTGATTTTACTTGATTGTGTATACAGTGATTTGTTTTAAATCTTTCTCTGTCTCTCTGTCTGTCTGTCTGTCTGTCTGTCTCTCTCTCTCTCTCTCTCTCTCTGTATGTATGTAGGTGCGTTCATGCATGCGTGCATAAAATTGTAAAATGTACAAGAGAGAGAGACAGAGAGAGAGAGAGACAGACAGACAGACAGAGACAGAGAGACACAGACAGACAGACAGACAGAGACAGAGACAGAGATAAAGAGGGGGTGGGGAAGACATCAGGGTTGCCGACAATTAAGTGCCATGACGACAATTTGCCACTCTACCTCGTACAGCCCCGTAAGCCTCGGGCCAACGTTTTCACCCTCTCCAAATGATATCGTTCCCATCTTAGCTAACGTATGTGTGCAAGGAAGGGTGTGTGTGTGTGTGTGTGTGTGTGTGAGAGAGAGAGAGAGAGAGAGAGAGAGAGAGAGAAAGGAGAGAGAGAAGAGAGAAAAATTCTTTATTTACGAGGATAATAGATAAGCACTGACGTACTTTTTTACATCCAGTCCTTGCCCTGAGTAGGGACTACAACATGCAGTGAAATGAAATACTGTAAGAAAGCAAACGAGAGAGAGAGAGAGAGAGAGAGAGAGAGAGAGAGAGAGAGAGAGACATGGGGGGGGGGGGGGGGCTGAAGTGGAGGTCTGCTCTGTCATGAACTGGAGGTCTTGCTTGTCATACTGGATCCTTGCTATCTTCTTGGACAACAGGGTAGAACTTCATACCATCATTTTTTTTTTTTTCTTTTTTTTTCTTTTTTTTTTTTTTTTTTTTTTTTTTCTTTTCTTTTCTTTTCTTTTCTTTTTTTTTTTTTTTTTTTTTTAACTACACATTATCATCATTATTGTTGACGGTACTTATACAGCACCTACCCTTGGTAAGAACCCATGCTCAAATCGCTTTTACAACCCTATCCGTTTTTTAAAGTAACGGGCTTCATACCTGGGTAGAGCCGACTGAAAACCTGCCTGCTGGCGCTACATTCAGGCGCTTCCTGTGTCATTCAACCGAATATCAGTCACTCCGTTCTTCACTCACTCTTTCGATATTTCACAAAGGGGTGAACGTCATGTGTGCAAGTGTCATCCATACCAACGGCCAAACTGACCTCTTCCAAAACGTGTTGATGGGCTTTCACGCGTGTGTGCAAGATGTTTGTTCATAGTTCATATGAAGGACTTTTTTTTTCTTTTTTTTTTTTTTTTTGTTTTTGAAACGGAGTCAAAACTTATGTGCACTCCGACTGTAGCTGGACGGACGTTGCCAACGCCATCCAGAAAGAGAAAACATCATTGAGCTTGCTCCACGACTAGGGCTTGGAAGGTGGTGTCCTGCGTATGTTGGATCACAGCAGACACTATTGCACACTGCCGAAGTAGCTCAGCTGAAGTGCAGTGTCTCCTCCAGGGGGTTGCCTCCTGACGAGTTGACAGTGACCTGACTGCTCTCTGTGGATTGCCGGTGTTGAGGCTGAGGCGGGCCGGTCCAGGCTGTGGCTGTGGACAGGGGATCGGAATGAGCAGTGTGGATGCAACGCTGCTGAGGTGGCCACAGTAGATGATACAGCAAAAAAAAAAAAAAAAAAAAAAAAAAAAAAAAAAAAAAATACGTCTAGAGGGCTTCAAAGGTAATGCCCTGCATACGTCGAATCAGAACAGGCGCTACTGAACATCACCAAAATGGCTCAGCGGAAGGGCAGGGTCTCTTCTGGCGCGTTGCCTTGTGACACCCTGATGTTGATTGCTCACTGTGGACTGCTAGCACGTGCTGAGACTGCCACATGGCGATGAGTCTGGGTGTGGCTCTGTATGGAATGGCTGGAATGAACGGTGCTGGAGTGATGGTGACACGTGGGAACGAAACATGGAGGGGAAAAAAAAAAAAAAAAAAAAAGTCACCGATGTGACTCGGCAGCGGTTCAATATTTATTGGAGGACAATGGCAATTTTATCAACCATGAACTGTCAGAGAAGTTGCGATTCAAGATAACATTTTTTCCTTCTGAATTATATCATTTTGCGTGCGACAGGCGAAACGCTGTGGGGGGGGGGGGGGGGGGGGGGGGGGGAGGGAGAGTGAGAGAGTGTGAGAGTGAGAGAGAGAGAGAGAGAGAGAGAGAGAGAGAAGAGAGAGAGAGAGAGAGAGAGAGAGAGAGAGAGAGAGAGAGAGAGAGAGAGAGAGAGAGAGAGTGATAGAGTGAGAGTGTGTGTGTGTGTGTGTGTGTGTGTGTGTGTGTGTGTGTGTGTGTGTGTGTGTGTGAGAGAGAGAGAGAGAGAGAGAGAGAGAGAGAGAGAGAGAGAGAAGAATTATATTGTAACATTATCAGTGACAGAAGTTCAACATGACAAGACATTGTAGTGTTACGAAAGGGAAACACCTACTCATTACGATATTATGATGGAAGCCACTGAATATCTAATAATGCTGCATTTATTTTCAAATAGGAACAGCCTAATAAGTGGATTGAAGTACAAAAAAAAAAAAGTTTAAAAAAAAAAAAGAAGAGACAAAACTGCCAATCCGCTGGGCTTGTTCTTGGCCCACAAAACATCACGTTTCATTGAAATCAGTCTTGTTGTTTTTGCGTACTCTTACGGACAGGCAGACAAACAGAGTGGTAACCACAAATAAAAAGATCATCTCGTTAGAAATATTCTCTGGAATTTACCTGTACACACTCATTGTGTTTGGGTGTTTAGTTACAATTGTGGAGTGTGACCAACGCCGTTTTGGTTTGTGTTCAGTTTTGCCATGTGTGACAAGAACTGTTAAATTTTTGTTTCCAATAGTGGCGTATGACTGGTACTGTTTTTTGGTTTGTGTGGCCAGTGCTGATTTGATTTATTTCCAGTCGTGGCCTGTGACTAATACTAGCGTGATTAATCTCTAGAGGTGGCCTGTGACCAGTACTGTTATGGCTTACTTCCAATTGTGGCGTGACTGATACTCTTTTAGTTTATGTCCAATTGTGGCGTGCGACCTGTACTGTTTTGGTTTATGGTAAATTCTGATGTGCGACCTGTAGTACTATTATTGTTTCCAATTGTGGCGTACTGTGTTGGTTTATTTCCAAATTGTGGGGTGTGACCAGTACCTTTGTCTTCCCAATGGTGGCGCGAGTGACCAGGACTGATTTAGGTTTATTTTCAACTGTGGCGTGTGATCAGTACTGTTCTGTTACTGCGAACAGAGGGAGAGACAGAGGGAAATAGGCAGTGGGAGACAGAAGCCACTCATCTCCATGTGATAATCAATCCGGGAATCAAAGTCCTTGAACGACATTCAGTCAAGTATGACCAAGCATTCGTCAATGCATGACCGTTAGACAAACCTCTGACAGAGACGGATAACATCTTCAGAGAAGGACAACGTGAACAGTTTGTAAGGAATGTTTGAGGAGGAAAGAGGGTGTTTGGGAGTCGTACGGTGGGACTTCGGTCACACGCCACAGATAGGATTTGGCTCTAAATCGTCATCATCTTCTCTTCTCCTTCTTCCATAGAGTGACCACAATCAACATTCTGATTCTTATGTCGCTATATTGAAAAAGGGGCCCACCAGTCAGCATTCAGTGTTTCAAAAAAAAAAAAAAAAAAAAAAATCCATTAGCATTGCCAGTCTTGCTGCCACCAAGACACATCATCCGGTCCTCAATGGGGTCTCCTCTCCAGATTTTTGCCTTGTGAAATCCCCTCTCACAGGATCCACTCTTCATTTGAGATCTTGCTTTTTTTTTTTTTTTCTTTTTCTTTCCTTTTCCGGCTGTTCCCTCCCCCCTCCCCCTTTTTTTTTTTCCTCTTTTCCTTTTTTTCTACTAGAGATTTGCTCCGCCATTTCATCTCCCCTGGGGCCCCCAGAGCTAATCTCCAGAATGACCCAGGTGAACCAGGCAGAGCCCTTAGGACTAAATTTTATGTATTTACCTCCCCCACCCCTCTTCCCTATCCCTTTTCTACATATGAACCAAAACAGTTTCTGCTGGCCGCCCCTAGCGAGACCCTCCTTGTTTACGTTTTGTCATAAAACCCTTGTAAGGTGTTTTGTAGTGTAGCATGAGTATGAGCAAGAGACTGATATTAATTTAGGCTGATAACTAGCTCCTAGTCACTCTGTCAGTGCCAGACTATCTGAATCTTGTACATAATACCTTAGAGAGTAGGTGAATGGATCTCAAACCAACGCGCCACAATAGCATACTTAATAAAATCACTTTCAGTCCCTGATTTTAAAAGACAATACGATGATAATGATGCATGCATACGCATGTGAATGTACCTTACTAGCTATGTATGTACACCTAAATGCGAATATGTGACCCAGCGTAACTGAACCAGCAAGTGATCAACAATGCAGATGACTGAATCAATGCTCCAGCTTGCAGGGAAACAACTGAGATACATGCAGCATACATGACTGCTAGTAAAGGTGAGAACTGATCATCAAGCGTGATGCTCCATCTTCTTGTTTTCTTTTCTTCTTTGCATTTTGTGCTTGTTGTTTCCATATAAAGTTGGGAGCAGAGACCAGTGCCATAGTTCACTCAAAAAACAAAAAGAGAAACATACACACACACACAAGCAAGAAGAAAATTAAACCATTTATCACACAGTTACGCTCATTCATTACTAACAGCATAACAAATATTTGAAAAATTTACCTAGCTCTTTCTTTTTTTTTTTTTGCTGACAGGAACACCGCTCGTTTGTGGAATGAACTTGTTACATTTGGGAACAAATCTTGCTTCCAGACTCATTGTATAGGAAGTTAGCCAAATCAGGCTGCGCATAATACCTTAGCGAGTGGTTGTTGACAGGATCTCAACAAAGCGCGCCACAATAGCACCTGGATAAAATCAATTCAGTCCCTGAGTGTAAAAGACAATACGATGATAAGATGCGTGCATAAGCATGTGAATGTACATTACTAGCATCGTATGTACACCCTTAAATGTGATATGGACCAGGCGACTGTACTGCTGATGGCCATTTTGATCGAGCATCGGCCACATTTCTATTTGCCTGACTCATTCTGGATGTAACACCACCCACTACCCTCCTTCTTTCAGCGAGTTTTTCTGCCACGTCCAGGAAGGTTAGCAATGAGAACATCACATCTATCCTCCCCCCCCCCCCCCCCCCCCCACCTCCTCTTTCCGTCTGCCTGAGAAACTGACCAATCCTTGTGTATCCACATGCCTATTCCAACTTGACAGTCTCATTCTCACAGAATTTAGAAACTGCAGCTCAGTGTATCTGGGGTACAGAAAAACGTCTTTATTTCTTGGCAAAACAACAGCACACGAAACCCTGGTTGTTTGAATTCTGCTAAACAAAAATTGATGGACAAGAAAGTTGTTAATGAAAAGTATGCGTGTGCTCAGGAAAAGGGCGGGGGGAAGACACATTAGAGTGGGGGGGGGGGAGGGAACAGAAAGTGAACAGGAAGCGCACATTCACAAATGGGCTAGGGTCCACATACTTAAAAGAAGCTTCACCTGAAAAAAAAAAAAAAAAAAAAAAATCAGAAACAAACAAAATAAGAGAAAACAAAATTCATCTGTCCATACATTTCAAATAAAGCTGCTAAATATCAATAAAGAAACCAAAAGCTATGATGTGTAAAACTGGCCTCCAACCTCTTCTCCGATCTACTGTCAACAATCTTCTCACTGTACTGTGAAACAAAACAAACAACAACAACAACGAAAAAAAAAAACATAAAAAAAAAGAAAAAAAAAAAAAAAAAGAGCAAAAGAATCTTATGATTGCTGCTTTTAGCCATAACAACAGGAAAATATGCAGAAGATTCCCTATAATCATATTTCATCAGGACCATGACCACCGCCATTAAAAAAAAAACACACTAAACACCAAGGCTACCCCCATGTGTGTGAGCTTGGCCAGTCATTATGCTGCACAATGATGATGTTGAGCATCAGCGAACAAGTTCAATTCAATCTGATGCTTATAAATCTGAAACAGTGTTTGAAATAACTCCACCAAACAACACAGACAAACAAATCACACGACAAAACATGACGTGTTTTGACTTCTAGGCCTTCTTCTGGCAAGATAAGCACCACTCTGGACTATGAAAACGAAGAATGAGCAATCACTTACCTTGTAAAATTGAAGCTCAATAGTTCATCTAATCCCAGAAGGGCCATATCATGGCTATTACCATGTCAAAATTGATTCTGAGTATTCGTGTGAAATATAAAACGGAAAACACACACAAAACTAGTTCAATTCTGTCATGCTACAAATGTCTTAAAACTGGATCTAATTTCTATAAAATCTTATCCTGAAAGGAAGAAAAAATATCTTTTGTAGAAATCCCCAAATCTCATAATGTGGAATGTCTATGAATAAGGTCTTCAACTGACAAATTGAGGGGCCTGAATAGCTCAGCTGGTAGAGCACCGGACTCATAATCCTGATGATCATGGAGTTGCAGGTTCGAATCTCTGATAGGCTGTTTTGGTACAGGGGGATTTTTCCCCTTGAATTAACATGGGTTCTGACTCTATTTCCTAAAGAGTCCTTCAAATAAGACTGTAAACCAAAGTCACATGTGTGAACCCATGCGTAAGATCTTGACAACATGTAAAATTCCATCACCAACTTTCTGAAGAGAAGACCAGTTTGGCCGTTCGTATGGATGACTAGTACACACACAGTATGCACCTTGTGTTAGAAATAGAAAGAACGAAGGAAAAAAACTAAGTGACTGATACTGACTGAAAGACTAGGGAAACGACTGAATGAAGCGCCAGCAGGCAGATTTCCATTTGGCTCTTCCCAGGTAGGCCTCTCATCGTGTAAATGAGAGTGTGATTGTAAACGTTTAGAGTCTAGTCTCTAATCAAGCATAAGCGCCATATAAATTCTCTTAATAATGATAACAATAATAAATGCAAGTTGTGCAGGCACAAACAAGGAACAAGGACAAACATAAGTAGGTTAACACAGCCAGACATTCAAGCAAAATCTTTCAGCAAAACCCACATCCCCCCCCCCCCCTCCCCCCCCCAAAGCAGACAGACATAGGTAAGGCCTATATAGTAAATTTAGTGTGTGATGTTTATCTTTTACAGGGTTCAGCCACACATGCACAGGACAAATTTCGGTTTCAACTGCACATGAAATAGCTTAACCTTCCAAATACAGTCACCATCATAGAGAAAAAAAAAGAGTTATATTCCTATCATGAAAAAAAAAGTAAACAACATCTGAATACAATTCTATCATAAAAAAAACAGTAAACAACATTTGAATACCATTCTATCATTGAAAAAAATAGCAAACAACATCTGAATACAATTCTATCATTGAAAAAAAAAATAGCAAACAACATCTGAATACAACACAGGTAAAGCATTGTCATCACAAAATCCCTGACCTTTTCCTTGAATAAAATATCTTCCATAAAAATGACACAAGAAGCTTGTCTTTTCAGAGAACGCATCCCCAAACAGCAAAAATAGTAACGCTCCCAAAGCTTATGGTTTTCATTACCATTAAGCCCAGCCAAACACACACAACCTCTTCAGGGCAATAACTGATCAGAAAAAGAACTGACCGTAGAAACAATTATGAACAAGTATTTAGATATTGTATACGTTGCATTCATAGCATGGTTACTAATTAAATCAAACAATATCCCTAGGGTTCATATTACAGGGTTCATGCAGACTTGGAGAAACAAAATTCCCAACCTTTTCCCAATCCCAGCACCGATTTTCCCAACCATGTTACATCTCATACACATATGTAACTGGAGGTAAATTTTTATTTTTCTACAACAAACGGTTACACTCCATAAGTAGAGCAAACTGTCAGTCGCGATGTGGCGATTTGGAGACAATTAGAATTTGTTTGTGCCTTTGTTGTGTTGGGTTTTTCTCTCTCTTTGGTTTTGAAGATGCTTGTACGAGTTTTTGAAGATGCTTGTTCAATTTTCCCAAACCTTCCCAGCCCACAGACACCAAAGGTCATTTTTCCCAAACTTTCACAACTGGGAAAAGGACCATCCGTTTTTCCCAAACCTTCCCAACTATTCCCTACCTGTGGGTACCCTGTATGACTGGGCCAGGCTGAGGCCATCAGGCATTGTCCCGATTTTCTCACCCTCCACACACTGAAAACTATGATACTGAAAAATTTAGAAAGAGAAGGGACTAGTTACCACCAAGGACAGACAAACAAGGTACAGGACAAGACACAATGCATTTTGACCTCTTGGGTCTTCTTCAGGCAAAAAAACACAAAAAATCAGTTTGCTCCAACATGACCAGATAAGTGGTTTCTTGTTCTGTTTTTGTTACTTGTTGTTTTTTTTTTTTTGCCTGAAGAAGACCCAAGAGGTTGAAATGCATTGTGTCTTGTCCTGTACACAGACAGCAAGGGTCTTATGGCCCACCTAGGTTCTAGCTAGATGCAGCTTGTCCAAGCTTGAGCTAGCTGAAACCTAGGTGGGCCCTAGGACCCTGCTGTTTATAGCGACAGGGATATTGATATACACACACATGAATTATCCTTGTTTGTCTGTGTCCTTGGTGGTAACTAACCCCTTCTCTTTTTAAATTTGCTTCGTTTTTTTCGCCTTCAGGCACTCTGTTTTGGAGCTATAATACTGAGTTAATGATAAACATAATAGTGTCACAGAAAAACAGATGAACAACAGAGGCAATTTGCCTATGTGACTTGCATGTAATGAGTACATGCAATGGCAGGATAAACAACACAGACAATAAGAGGAAGGAGAGGGATATGTAGATACAATTCCAACAAAACCATACATTTCTAACAAAACCATCTGAAGACAAGCGAATAAAGTATAAACTGGCACCAACCACTGGCTGTGGTAGACAACCAAACAAGTTCTCACAACTTAAAGTACATTGTCTCTCATATCTTAGAGTACATTGGGTTGACCTTTCATTTTTCCAATGCCTTATAGCACTATCAAACACCCAATCATCTTTACTTTCATTTATATCCCCCTCCCCCTCCCTGTTCACTCTATATATTTTGCCAAAGCACGCTGACTGCAACTCTGAAAACGAGACAAAATACAAATGAAAACACATATACCAAGGTGCAGTGTTATACTTCTTTCAATACACGTCATAAACCACATAAGTGAATTTTCAACAAATGCATCGTTTCTAGATGTAACAAACAACATAATACACATGCACAAAACTATCATCCTAGATGATTTTCAGCAGCAGAATGGCCATTCTGAGGAAATGGTTGGGGGTGGGGGCGTAAGGTGGGGTGGAAGGTGGAGAGACGGAACGCGTTTCCAACGGTGGAATCCCTCCAAAGGGTGAAGGGATTTACATTCTAAATACTTGCATGTAAGTTTGATAGCTCTTTTGGCCAGAGGCTTGCGATCATCACAATGTTCAGACGACCCACGAAAGCATTTTACACTCCGAGCCCAAACATGGAACCACATCTGTAATCCTTCCAGTCTATGACCAAATGCTGAATAAGAATGTTCCGTCTAGATACCAAACAACAAATCGCCAAGTGAAATTTCTGGAAGATCACTCTGTTTTTGAGGTATCTTACCAACAGATGAATCCAAACTTTAGCAAAGCATTGTACTTTCTTCAGCATGTCAAAGCTGAGTACCTGCAGATCTTGGCATGGACCGTTTCTAAATCCAGAGCTACCAGTGGCGAAAAGCAAAATTCACTGAAATTCTTGGGGGTCTGGATGACAAGCTCCCTCTTCACCAGAAAACTCTCAACTCGCTTTCAAAATGACGCAGTCTGACGCAAATGGGAGCAGCAAGTAGTGACATTGCCCTCTGGTTGATCCAACCACAACCAGAGCCTTTTATTTATTCATTTCATGTACAGCTTTGTGTTAGGTCTCTCTCATGTTTGCATTGTCTTGCTGACACGCATGGCATTACAGCATGATATTAGTTTGCTTTCTAACTGGTCGACAAAATGTGACTGCCTGCTCTTAAGAAATTTACACAAGATTCTGCACGCTCAGTGTCATCTGCTAGCATACTAAAACATCACCCAAGGCTCCACAGATGTTACTGCCAAGTTTTCCCCCAACTTCCTGATTTCTTTCTTTACTTTTTTTCTCACGCATTTTTATTTTCAGATTTTGCTGAAGTCTGCAAATCTATGGATAAGTGAGAGAGCTGTAGATGCTGACAAACCTATGCAACCTTATGGAACTGTGTTCAAGTCTCTTCTGATCGTCCTGTGGAGGTCAATCAGACAAGGACCAATAAATGGTCCGCAGCGCTAATATAGCAGAACACCAACAAGTTTTGTGCATTGAAAATTCTTTTACCATGAAACCCTCCACAAATTATGTTGTGATATGAACCTCTCCAAATCATTACATCTTACGACAGAATGGAGCCCCCCCTTCATGTCATATGACAGGGGGCCATATATCCAGTGTGTACAAAACATAATAACAGATTTTCTTTCTCACCAATAGACGACCAGCCTACTGGATGAGCATGAGTTTGCTGCTGATTGGCACATAACTGACCGATACTTCTCTGTCAGTCTCCTTTCACTGTGACTGTAAACCACTCAGTGACATGTCATACACACACAAAAAAAACCATCCAAAGTGAATACAGCAGTACCTCTTTAGGGGACTTTCATCTCAGCTATGTAACTATGCGATCATTGTGATCAGTTTGAGTCTAAGTAGTGATGTGCTGAGTATGATTTGTCGACACAGGCACTGCTGAACACTACTAAAGAGACACAGCGGCAATGCAGTGTCTCTCTGGTGAGTGTCCTGATGATGACACATTCCAACTGCTCCCTACAGACTACCAGTGCTAGAACAGTATGATCCAGGTTGTGAATGTATACTAGGAGACTGCATGCCATGGAGGATAGGGGGAGGGTCCACTGGGGCTCAGAGGATGAGGCAGCAAAACAAACACTAATTCCAAAATGGAAAAATTTTTTATTCACATGAAAGCCCAAGAATGATGACAGAAAGACATACTCTCAGAGCAACAGCTTACCAAACTCAAGCCTGTTTCAAAAATACAGCACACACAACACCGTTTTCCTTTTACACACTGCACATCGCCATAGGGTAGTCACAATGTCAACATATTCCATGAAGTAAAAAAAAAAAAAAAAAAAAAAATATTAATAGTAGATGACATAAATCCAGAGCTATACCAGTCTGAGATATTTAAAAAAAAAGAAAAAAAAACCCTAACTTAAATCACATATACACATACACACAAGCATTTATAAAATAGAATACAAACACATTCTTATCTACTGGGATACTACACACACAAAAGACATGCAGAAACACACCCATACACACAAAGTGATGTGATTATTTTCCAGGAATGCAAACAGCTGAAGCCCTAAAAGTTTACAATCGGTGATGCACATAAATGAATGAAAATGCCAAAAGATAATCAAAATGTGACAACCATAAAAATCAATCATTGTTATGAAATACACAATAATACATACATACTTTTAAATGGAGTTGTTTTAATTATTGTACATGCATTTGCACATAAAAGGACTGAGATAGACAGACTGAGAAGGAAAATAAGTTAAGAGACCATGTTTGGAGGTAGTGAATTTCTAGAGAGTATTCACCAGGAAATTAACAAATCAAATGATTATGTAGTTACAAAAATCACAACACCTTGTGAATAGATAAAAGCAAATCAAACCAAAAACAATAACAAATTCTAGCATACAGAGACATACAATACCAAACCCCTGGTGGAGAATTAAAAAAAAAAAAAACACAAAAATGTTAAAAAAGAAAGAAAACAATCAAACATTCTTTACTCTCCTGGATACACAGCTTGTTAAAATGGTAGGTCAATCAAAATAACAAACTTACATTTAGAAAAAAAAAAAAAAAAAAAAATAATTCAGCCACATAAGCTTCTTCTGTCTTTGACACTAAACAAGTACTGGGTCCACACGACCAAACTGGCATGGCAGGAGAAGCATGCAGCGCATCACAAAATGTCATCACTGCTTCTTCTTCATGGAAGCCAGCAATACCGCCTTCTCTTTTCCTGAAAAAAAGAGAAACAAAAAGACAGAAAATAATGTATTTTTCTTTCCATTGGACGTTATCAATTTTTCACAAAGAAGCATAAATTGCCCCCCCCCCCCCCTCCCAACACAGCTGCTCTGAAACAGACTTCCCACCCCACTCCTCTTTCCTGGTTTTTACAATACTTTCTGTCGCTAAAACCTCCAGGTGAAATTTTGATAAATCAAGATCTACATAATACTGAGGCCATTCCCTTTCTTTCTCAACTCCAGATCAAAAATGAAGAAAAAAAAAGAAAAAAAAAAAACGACCCAAATGAGGTCACAGAGTTAAGTACTGGTTCAGCCACTGATCAACTATTGTCATCAGAAGGGGGCTTAGATGGTGTCCTGTGTTTGCTGAGTCAGAACTGACACCACTGAACACCACAGGTGTCCTGTGTATGCTGAGTCAGAACTGACACCACTGAACACCACAGGTGTCCTGTGTATGCTGAGTCAGAACAGACACCAGTGAACACCACCAAAGTGACTCATCAGTAGTGACCTGACAGGGACTGCTCCCTGTGGATGGCTGGTGCAGGGAACTGTGACAACACACACCAGGGTGTGGCTGTGGCTGGAAAAGTGGAATAAGCAGAGTGGGAATAATATCACTACAGTAGCATGGAAGATGAGAGAGAAATAACAAAAACAAAACAAAACAAAACAAAACAAAACCCATAAAAAACCCAAAAATCATCAAAAACAAGAAAAAAAAAATCCATCTTGAACACATACACACACAAATGAATAAAACTTGGCCTGGACGTATGAACTGCTGAAAGGGTGGTTGGTGATCAACACATCATCTCAAAAACTGGCCCACTCAAATGTATGGAACCTTCCTCTGCATTCCTTGTTCACTGTTGACACCAGTTTTGCTCATGTGAACGTTTTTAGTCCCATCACTCATTTGCCGACTTCTGTCTTCAGGATCATGTTTAAATAAACACCAGTGAGCATGAAATCTTTTCCCTTTGCAAGGGTACAGAGATATAAGAATGTTGGCTTGTATTGGAGGGAGAGCAGTAGGCATGAACAGGGAACCGGACTGGAGATTGGGGGGGGGGGTGGAATGGGAGGGAAGGAAGTGAACTTGTGTCGCCATCCATCCTACCAGCACATAACAACCCACTCTTCTATGGATGGTGGAATGGAATTTAATGTGTGCACAAGTTTGGGTTTTTGTTTTCCTTTTTGGGGGATGTCTCCTTGTTTGTTCTGTGTACTCTGTGTTCTAGTTTCTGGTAGGTGATGGGTGTTGTAAGCAGTGTTGTTCCTTTGGAGGTATGGGCGTCTGTTTGTTTCATCGTGGGAGCAAGAGTTACTCTACTTGTTCATTATTTACTGTTGGCTGCCACACTTAAGATTTCTTTTCATACCAATCAGACCGAGGTTTCCAGTATGTGTTACTGTTTGTCCGCCTGTTTGTTTGACTATATTAAAGATCTGAAAGACTGTGCCAGTCTTGAATAAATGTTAATTTGTGTTTGGTCAATTCTCCAGTTGTTGCTGTGTAGATGTGTTTGATGTGGGGTAGATGGGCAAGCTTGGAACATCCTTTGGAGGGGGGGGGGGGGGGGGGGGGGGGGGAGGATCTAGTTTGTTCTGAGCGCTCTTTGTTTTAATTCCTGCTGGGCAATTGGGTGTTGAAAGTAGCATTCATTCAGCATTTTGGGGCGTGTACTTGTTCATCATCGGAGCAAGAGTTACTCTACTTGTTATTCTCATCCAAAAGATTAAGAGGGTGCTGGTTCCTGCACCAAAGTTGACCTCAAAGAGAAAAAATCTCCTCAACCTGGCAGCCTCAAGCAGGAATTAAACCCTGGATCTTAGGTGGATCATGAGCATTTACCACTATGCCCACCACACCAGTGAAGGGGCCAGACAGACGAAGAAGAAGAAGCAAAGAAACGCAGGTGAGGACACAGCTAGAATTGATGAAACAGGGGACATTCCTACATTGTTGCTTGACGACATGGAATTCCCAGATATTAGTTGCAAAAATTCCCACCATGACATCCCTTGGTGGAAGGCTGGTAAGGGGGTAAAAGAAGGGGTGTGGGGAGGAGACAGGGGAGGGAAGGATGTATGTAAAGAGTCTGCAACGCGTGTGCCGGGTGTGGGGAGGAGAGGGGAAGGGGACGATGTGTGCAAAGAGTGCAATGCATGTGTGTTTATGACTTATGTGTCATGACAACGGCTATGTGCAGTTGACGATTTTGAACTTTTGATGCAAAAGCTAGACCATATGTGAACGGGGTTTCGAATCCCTAACGTTTTCTTGTCACTGACCAGATGCTGAGGCACGTAATTATTGAGAAAAGCTCACTGTTTTGTGGGACATGTGCGTTTCCGATATGTAGGCAGACCAGGAATTGCTAGACAGGAAGACAGGGCGCTTGGCTAGGGTCAAGTTGTTAGCTTATTTTCAACCTTGAGTGTTGTGAAAAAAAAAACCTTATTTTACCATATGACCATATGACCTGGGAGTGGTTAGTATTGATGTAGCGCAGACAGAAGTCTGCTAGGGATTCTGTTTGTTACAATGCCAGTTGGGTAACAATACATACATAAAGAGAAAAGAAAAATCGCAAACAAGTGAATGTAAATGATTAATTTGATCAAAAAAAAAAAAAAGTTAAACAAAATGACAACATGTAATGAGAAGTATTTTGTGAAAACATGATTGGAATAAAAAAAAAAAAATCATACAAATTGTTTTTTGAGATTAATATTTTTGTAAAGATTTCACTCTGTATCCCCCAACTGTAGGTAGAAATAAGCTGGAAACAATGCTACAAACTTGTGAGTAAATGTGTTATTATACCTTGTTGCAAGATGTATAGAAAATTTTTTTTTATAAATTTACATGTTCCAAAACTAACGTTAGGACTTGGGGTTTCTTCCAAAAAAACCTCAGCATCCAACCTTTGGATCCTACTTCCACCTCTTGGAGACTTTATTCCCGCAGGGAGAATGTTTTTTTACAAAAGAAACTTTATTCCATGCAACTGCTCAGTATTTGAAAAGAACGATGAGAAATGTAGTATTTATGTGTTTATTAAAAAGACAGAATATGAACTGCCTCTATGGTGTCATGCAGCTACTAACGAAGTTGATGTAAAAGTGATCAGAACATGTATAAACAAAAAAACCTATTTTGTGTGAGTTTAATATATCATGAAATTTTTTGCCGTGTTTCGTAAAGGGAGCACAAAAAAAGTGAATTCTTGTTTCCCCAGTCTCTCCTTTGGATGAACGGAATAGATGCATGTGTATGGATTAAACATGCCATGTGTGTGACTGAGTGTTTGCAAATGCCAGGTGTGACATTATGTGAGTATGTTGTTTTTTTTAAGCTGTGAGTGTGTCAATGGCCATGACCACATCCAAAACCTGGTTCTTGTCTGATCAGTGAGGAAATGGTCTGTTCTTGGACGGGTCAGCACTAGGTGCTGTTGGCATCCTTTAACAGGCACTCATGCCATGACAGTTGCATTGCATTGATGGCTTGGACTGGCGCACGCCGAGTCTGTCCAAGAGCCACCCTTTCCGACTCTTTACCGTATTGTTTATCCATTTATCTATTGGCTTTAGCTGCTATCCCTGAGCTTTTCCTTATTGTTTATTCATTTGATTTGTTTATTGTTTATTCATTGATTTTAGCTGTTATCCCTGAGCTTTTCCTTATTGTTTATTCATTTATCTATTGGTTTTAGCTGTTATCCCTGAGCATTGTAATTTCATGACTTTAAAGATAGAGTGATGCATATGTAGACTATTTGTGAATGAAGTGATTCCTCCTTGAAGAAATAAACTGAAATTCTATATAGTGTGTGTGTGTGTGTGTGTGTGTGTGTGTGTGTGTGTGTGTGTGTGTGTGTGTGTGTGTGTGTGTTGTGTGTGTGTGTGTGCGTGCGTGGTGTGCGTGCATGCGTACGTGCATGCATGAGAGTGTGTGTGTGTGTGTGTGTGCGTGCGTGTGTGCGTGCGTGTGTTGACTGCCAGACAGAAAGCAAAACAATTTTGCATCAGATTCATATGTACAGGGAAAAAACTTACATGCATGGTATGGTGGCCTGGAGAGAATTAAAATGGAATGGTTTACAAGATGTAAATTAAAAAAAAAATATATATATAAATTAAAAAAAAAACCAACTGAGAGATTCTAAACAAAACAAAACAAACAAAAAAGATACCAAATAAACTCTTTTCTTCAATGTTTGCCATAGGTCGTGGATATATCAAATGACCTACATGATAATTTCCACTTGATAGCTGAATCACGTTTTTCTTAACTGTTTCCACAAAATTTTTAACTCTATCAAAAAATGACAGCCTTGTATCTGCTCCAAAAATTACCTGTCTTTGTCAACGAAGGTGTAAATGGAAAACAAAAACCATAGCAAGACTTTATTCCCTCAATAGAAGCCTGGGTCACAGAGGAGCCATGACAAAGGGCATGGCTTAATTCCTGAACAAAAGGCATGGGGGTCTCTGTGTCTGGCCTTTGTATCCATCAATTCACTGAGGTCCTTGTAGCCATTCTTTCAATGCAGCTGGGAAAAAAAAAGATTTCCACTATTTCAAGTTGCAAAGTGTGGCAACTGCAGGCGGAAATCTCACCAAATTTGAAAAGTTATTGATAATGCAGTGGCAAGAAATGAACGAGCAATCACTAATCTTCAACAAATTCAGCGCAAGACAAGCGCTGAATCTTGATTCAACGCCTGTCTGGAGCTGAACTGGATGAAGATAAGCAAGCAACTGGTCGTTTATTTTTCGTTGTCCTGAGTGTTGTGTATCTTGCCTGAAGAAAACCTAAGAGGTCTTGCGATTCGTTTGTCTACGTTTCTTGGCGGTGAGTTATCAATAACTTTTCAAACTGGGTCACTCTTTCAGTGTAGCAATTACAGTCAATGATGCAGCACAGCATTTTGATGCTAAGCGTGGCCTGCAATGGCTGTACTCAAAACTGCTAAAAACATAGCAGCTGGTAGATCTGAATGGCCCATACAGGCAGACTAATAGAGTAACCATACGTACATGTGTACAGTCAGACAAATAAGAACTGACAGACTGAAAACGCCTTGCTCTGCACTGTTTTACCTGTGCGCAGGATGATGATGTCTGGTGTCTGCCACGATGTCCATTTGCAAACTTTAAAACTATTGCTGAGATGTTTTACGTCGATTTCAATAATTCATAAACCCTGCATCTTGACACAATTGTTCTTTACACGCTGGACAGCTGGAACAATCTTCAGCCTTCACTCTGCAAAAATTAAATCTGTGCTGCTAACACTAGTACTCAACAAGCCATGTCAAACGTTTACTGACAAATGCATCCGTGCATTCATTCATGCATGCACATACACACACAGAGACACACACACATGCATACATACATACACACATATTTCAGTACTGCCAAGTCAAGTCCTGTTCTTAACTGAGGCGATCACGAAGGCCACTTCTGGCCTCACAATCAATCATGATGGCAATGAAGAAGACCATTCTACTTACACATGTCAACTGAATATCCCACCCCCACCCCCCAAAAAAAAAAACTCAAACAAAAACAAGACACAAACAAAAAAAAAAAAAAAAAAAGAAGCAAACAACACACGTGCTCAAACACCCCCCTGATCACTTACGCCACAAAGAACTTGGTGAGAGCTTCGCCCAGCAGATAGATGCTGATGAAACATGAGGAGGAACATGATGAAAATGGTTCGCTCATACCCCTGCATTATGCGCAGGACCGGGTACACCCAGATGTTGGCCGAGTAGGCTATCCACAGAATCCTGCAAGGAACGCCCATGTTTACAGTAGACTATCCACAGAACCCTGCAGGAACGCCCATGTTTACAGTAGGCTATCCACAGAACCCTGCAAGGAATGCCCATGTTTACAGTAGGCTATCCACAGAATCCTGCAAGGAAACGCCCATGTTTACAGTAGACTATCCACAGAATCCTGCAAGGAACGCCCATGTTTACAGTAGGCTATCCACAGAACCCTGCAAGGAACGCCCATGTTTACAGTAGGCTATCCACAGAATCCTGCAAGGAACGCCCATGTTTACAGTAGACTATCCACAGAATCCTGCAGGAACGCCCATGTTTACAGTAGGCTATCCACAGAATCCTGCAAGGAACGCCCATGTTTACAGTAGGCTATCCACAGAATCCTGCAAGGAACGCCCATGTTTACAGTGGGCTATCCACAGAATCCTGCAAGGAACGCCCATGTTTACAGTAGGCTATCCACAGAATCCTGCAAGGAATGCCCATGTTTACAGACAAATAAAACTCTTGGTCTACTGCCTCTCCCTGCAATACACCTGTTTACCCTCAAACTGCTATTGATGTACTTTGCAACAACAAAAAAAAATTAGTGCATGTTTTTGCAAAAGAGGGTGCACAAAATTCTAAATATCTGTAAAAGCAGATGGGGTGTGTGGGGGAAGAGGAGGGGAGGCATTCATTTTGTTCTCACCTGCCATCACACTTGGACACGCTTCTTTCCAGAGGTAACCACCTGAGCAGTAGTCCTCTCGGGGGTAAATTACAAAATACTGTGCATCCATTTCAACTAAGGTATTCAGACTATTTTTCAAAATGGGTAAAAATGCAAATAATAACATATTTCAAAACATGACAAACAACATTTCTTAAACCCTAATTGTGCTGCCTTTGTTCCGAGGAAAGAATGGAGAAAATCGACTAGATTTTGAGCAGTGTGACTTTTCAAAATTCTTCTTCTTCTTCTCTTTAACTCCCTGGGGAGTCAGGGAGGCACCACACCGTAGAGCAGTTCACCAGGTTATCAAACTGTTGGCACAGTGTAATCTCTCTAGCTTTTTTTTTCTTTTTTCCCTGAAATCCCCAAGTAAGTCTTCACTTTTTCAGTTAGTATCTTACAATCTGCCATCAAGCTTCTTGGACTGGCAGAATTCGGCAGTGCACAAAAATGGGTGCAAGGATGTTCAGTGCACTGTGCAGCTTGTGAAAAAAACCTGTTGAAAGGGCTTGAAGTCTTCACAGCATGTAGGAATCAGCAAACTTATGAACAGAACCGATTGTAACACTTGTCTGCAGTCCACTTTGTGTCTCCTGGGTAATATACATCTGCAGACTTTTTTTTTTCTTCTTTTTTTTTTTTTTCTTTTTTCTTTTTTTTCTTCTTGCAGTCTCATCTTCTATGCAAC
The DNA here is from genome assembly GCA_016801955.1 of Conus betulinus. Classification (NCBI taxonomy): domain Eukaryota; kingdom Metazoa; phylum Mollusca; class Gastropoda; order Neogastropoda; family Conidae; genus Conus; species Conus betulinus. The sequence goes on from JADBJO010000873.1 coordinate 413,239, forward strand.
TTTTTTTTTTGTTTTGTTTTGTTTTTGCTGTCCCAACCTCTGCGCCACCTCAGAGGCAGTGCACCCATGCTGCTCATTCGGACATTCCGTCCACAGCCACAGCCCGGTCGGCCCCGCCGCAGCCCCGGCACCAGCAATCCACAGGAAGCAGTCAATGTCAAGTCGTCAAGAGGCAACCAACCAGCGGAGACACTGCACTGCTGCCAAGTCATTTCGGTGGTGTTCAGTGGTGCCTGTTCTGATCTAACATATGCAGGACACCACCTACTAAGTCCCCTAGTCGTGGAGCCAGCGTGAGTGAGTTCTCCCTCTGGAGGGTGCCATCATGTCCGTCCAACGACTCGCCCCATGGACTCGCCAATATTGGTGACCTCGATGGAACCAAAGCAAGGCCACAGACGTGGAGAGGGCATCAAAACTGAGGTCACCATGACAGCAGGGCATGAAGAGCCACAGAATTTGAGACCTTTTAAAAAATTTTTATGCTGATCGATGAGAATGAGGATGGTTAAGATGATGATATGGATTTCTATTTCGGTCTGAGACTACATGATAGGGCTGTACTCTACGCTTCCTTTCATAATATATCCCACCGTCAACCAGGCCTGAGAGATACAGGCACCTGCAGTGTTGGTCAGGAAATTTGAGCAACACTCTCAGAAGAATGCATCCATTAAGTGGATGAATCTCGACTGTGTGGTCCCAGTCTTCCCAACTGAGTCTGCAGCAAACTCACTCTGGGTAGGAGCCGGTTGGGGCAGAAAAACCCACATGACTCTGATGGGATTTGAACCCACGACCCCCCCAGCCGGGAGTCCAAGACGCTAACCACTTCGCCACGGCGGCTGTTATCTTTTATGCAACTTGCCCACACTGCTCATTCTGGCTCCCTGTCCATAGCCCACACCCAGTTCACTGGGAACAGTCAGTGTCAAGTCCTCATGAAGCAACCCACCAGAAGAGGCACTGCACTGCTGCTGAGTCACTTGCTGGTGTTCATAGGGGCCTGTTCTGATCTAACAAACGCAGGACACCACTTATTAAGTCCACCCCACCCCATCCCTTTCCCCCTACTCCCCGCCCAACCCACAATAATAATTGCTTCGAGTATCCATCTCTACAGAATGCCCGTACCATGTCTGATCAATGACAGTCTGAATGAACTCGCCCATACCACATAGACGTGAACTCACCATGGGCGTAGAGAACATCAAAAATGAGGTAATCATGACAACAACACATAGAATTTAAGACTTTCTTTTAAGCTGATCAATGGGTATGCTGATCAATGGAAACGAGGATGATGAAAATGATGCTATGGGAGTTCCGTTTTAGTCTGAGAGTACTGAAGGAGCTGTCCTCTGCCAGCAACCAGCCCCGGGAGATACAGATACCTGCAGCACTGGTCAGGAAAAAACTAGCAACCCTCTGAGACACGCATCCACTCAGTGGATGAAACTCAAAAAAGGTAGCTGGTCCTCCCAATTAAGCGCGCATAACAAACTCCGTTCTGGGTTGGTCAGGGCAGAAAATCCCTACAAATCAATGGCTCTGATGGAAATCGAACTTATGACCTCCCAGCAAGAAATCAGTGAGGCTAATCACAGTGTCACAGCTACACCTATGTAGACCTTGCCTGATTGTGTTATTCCACCAGTGGCGTTTTAACAGAGACATGCCACCTATAATGTAAACAAAGGTATTTTCACAACCATGGGCAGAACATCCAAATCAGCTTCCCAAGGCACCTATCCAAGGACAGAACAGGAACTTGAAAAGTGTCGCAAACAAATAGGCACCCATAAAATAAGAACAAAACTGAAATGATTGAAACAGACAATTTTTGTAGAACCTGAGTTTGTGGACGAGAAACGAAAAAAAAAAAAAAAAACCACAAGGGAGGTAAAAATGTGCCAGCAATCTGAGTGATCAGCTCCCCTGTTTAAAAACCTTACCACATAATGTGTACTTACTCACCATAACAAGTAGAGGAATGCAAAAGCACACAGGAGGAAAATTCATTGTGTCGCCTTGGGTGGTGATGGTAAACCAAGCATTTGTCCACCAACAGCAGTGGCAATACTGTCGTATGCTGGAAATAAGAATAACTTTCTGTCAAAAAAAAAAAAAAAAAAAAAAATGGACATGAACCAAAAAGTTTTGAATGCATGAATTCAAATGCAAGTACAAGATTATGTGACCATTCATACACACTCACAAACACACATATGCATAGATTCATCCATGTATGATCTAAAGTCAAGGTGTGTGGCTACATTTCTCTCTTTCAAACTCACACAAAACATGCATACACACATGCACAGACACATCCATGCATACACTCAAGTCAGTTTTTTCCATACATACATATTCATGAATACACATCTCTTTCTCTCTCTCTTTCACACACAAACACACAAAGACTATCAGGTACACCCACCCTAATTTCCACCATACTGAATTTTTTTCCCATACATGTAAAATGATGCTCACTCAACACCAGTCTGTTCAGCCATTCACTGCCTCAGCCTACAAATGTTCTGAGCCGAAACAGTCACTGTCACTTTGAGAGTAATTTCCCTTGAATGTTCCCAGCACACCTGGCTGCTTTTTATCCAAGCTCCTGAACAGAAGTAAATCAGACTACAGGATGCAACTCATAACAGCCTTAAAGTAGCAGCCCCATGGGTGTACCAGCCCGTATTTCATGACTGCAGAGCCCACCGGCGAAAAACACCACCCTCCAGCTGTCGAGCACACCCCACAGACCCAACCACCCCTGCCCACGGACAGATGAAGACAGTGCCACTCCAGACACAGCCAAGCTTTCACCATACGGTCTTATGTGCCCTCAAGATAGAATCCAAAGTTGTAGTCTTTCCCACTGTCAACAGGTCTTTACCTGTGGTCAGTGGGTCTTTCCTCACCGTCACTGGACCTTTCTCCAGGGTCAGCCTAATTAAGGCAAAGAACAAAAAAGAAACACCCGAAGGTGCTGGGGAGGACCCAGAGAAGCACTGTCTTCACCTGCCTTTTGAGCAGTCCTGTACCACCCTTGGAGGCCTGCGCTGTGTTGACGATGGGTACAGGCACGGCAGGTCACTGCTTTTTATCCATGTTATTATCCCCGAAATTTTCTGGATTACAGGCATACAGACTGCATGCCACCATCTGGAAAACTGCCAGGCAATGACAGATTTAATACAAAAGCACTTCTATCACCAGCATGACCTCAACCACAATTTCACACTGACCTCAAGAGAGCCTTTGACTGTGCCTGGCAAGGCTTACGGCAGGTCACAAGGCTACCTGGAACTGTCACTTGGACAACAACCTCACTGCAGATATGGAAGACCTCTAAAAAGATGCAAAGGCTTCTAGTTCCGAAAAACAACTCTGGGAGACATCTTCCCAACAACCACAGGACAGCGATAAGGCTGTCTCCTTTCTCCCATTCAGTTTAAAACGGGATAGGACTCACATTCAGCCGATGGCACAGCCTGACTAGCTCTCAGGAGGAGTAGACAGTGAATGCGTCCCCAGTGTTGCTATCTTCTCAAGAGCAGATGCCCATGTCATAGGTACCATAGAAACATTATGCATAAAAGGCTACTGGACTTCCGACGACTCAGTGCTTGGCAGGTAGGCCTCTATTTAAACCATATTTTGATGACAATATCAACCTAATGGGACTACAGCGAAACAGAACTCCAGGAACTCACTGTCCTGACTGGAGAAACCAAATGGAAGTTAGCGTACGGAGAACAAAATCTGACCACCAGTTCCAACATCACCATGAACGGACAGTCAGTAGAAAAATAAGGCATATAAAGTATCCTGGATCGCTTTTCAGCAAAGAGAGCAGCTAGCCAAAGGAGATCAAGATGAGGCTCACCCTGACTATACTATGTCTGCCATGACAAGACTCATCACCTGGACAAGCAGGTCCATCAGCTTCCCTGTAGATATATTCTACAAATCATCAGGGATATCTGGCCTCCAGTACAGATGCATGAGGACATGAAGCTGATATCAAGTAAAAAGCTCTGACATCAGTGAAGACACTGTCATATGCCTTCCCAATGCTTTACTAAAGAACCCACTCAAAATGCCTGTCAAACTACCCATTTGCCTGCACCTGCCTGTCCACCACTGTCTCCTCAATATCAAACCATCTGTACAACACCAACAAGCACTCAGCCTACTTTTCCTCATTGTACTGATTATTTTGGAAGCACTGAGCATCAAGACATGGCGATCCGAGCTCTCGGAAGTACCAACTGCATTGAAATCAGAATGGGGTGTGTAAAATTATTTTCTTAAATGTTGCTTTTTATGTGGAGTATGACCAAGAATGACCAGTGACAGTGATTGAAATAGTACTGTATATTTAACATGATTGTGTTGATAATTCAATTGCCCAGGTTCCATTCAATCAATGATGACAACTCAAGATATTACCTCTGACAAAATAAATGTAAAACTGAGATCGAATCTTCCTTGGGTGATGATGGCTAAGGTAATCCAGATGTGGTGAATCGGCATTGATTCGCTCAACTTCACAATGTGTGTGGCTAATAGGGTCAGTCACAAACATCATAAGCAAGACACAAAACATGAATCAATCACAAATCCACTACTAGCTTATCAAACAACGTTTGACGTAAATTCTTTCTTTCACTTTGTTTTAAAACAGCACCCTAAATGTCTGAAAAAGCCTTCTGGTCATTTGGTATACATTTTTCATCAAATCAGTGCGATGGCTGAATGTAAATGACGGAGTTAGGCAGAAATTCTTTGTAGTAGCTGGTACAGTGGTACACAAAAATTTCTGCCATGGAATTATCAGAATTTGTATGTATACCTGGTTCACTCATATGTCTAACCTTAACTCCCTGTGCTCAGAGAAGCCGCATGCTTCCATGGTGCTGTCATGGGTCTCACCACAACTCCCTGTCCATGTACTCTCAGATGCCACACACTTACCTGTTACAGTCATGGGTCTGATTATAACTTCCTAAATCATGGGTCTCACTATAACTCCCTGTCCTCTCAGATGCCATACACTTACCTGTTACAGTCATGGGTCTGATTATAACTTCCCGCCATACACTTACCTGTTACAGTCATGGGTCTGATTATAACTTCCTAAATCATGGGTCTCACTATAACTCCCTGTCCTCTCAGATGCCATACACTTACCTGTTACAGTCATGGGTCTGATGATTATAACTTCCTAAATCATGGGTCTCACTATAACTCCTTGTCCTCTCAGATGCCATACACTACCTGTTACAGTCATGGGTCTGATTATAACTCCCTAAATCATGGATCTCACTATAACTCCCTGTACTCTTAGATGCCATACACTTACCTGTTACGGTTATGGGTCTCATCATAACTCCCTAAATCATGCGTCTCACTATAACTGCCTGTACTCTCAAAAGTCATACACTTTCCTGTTACAGTCATGGGTCTCATTATAACTTCCTAAACCATGGGTCTCACTATAACTCCTTGTACTCTCAGTCTCAGAAGTCATACACTTACCTGTTACAATCATGGGTCTCATCGTAACTCCCTAAATCATGGGTCTCACCATAACTCCCTAAATCATGGGTCTCACCATAACTCCCTAAATCATGGGTCTCATCACAACTCCCTACATCATGGGTCTCACCGTAACTCCCTAAATCATGGGTCTCACCATAACCCCCTGAATCACAGGTCTCATTGTAAGTAACTGAATCATGGGTCTCATCATGACTATCTGTACTCTCAGAAGCCTTACACTTACCTGGTGCAGTCATGGGTCTCACCATAACTCCCTAAATCATGGGTCTCACCATAACTCCCTGAATCACAGGTCTCACTGTAACTATCTAAATCATGGGTCTCACCATAACTCTCTGAATCATGGGTCTCACCATAACTCCCTAAATCATTGGTCTCACCATAATTCTCTGAATCACAGGTCTCATTGTAACTAACTGAGTCATGGGTCTCATCATGACTGCCTGTACTCTCAGAAGCCTTACACTTACCTGGTGCAGTCATGGGTCTCATCATCACTCCCTAAATCATGGGTCTCATCATCACTCCCTAAATCATGGGTCTCATCATACCTGCCCGTGCTCTAACAAACCACACACCTACCTGGTGCAGTCATGGGTCTCATCATAACTCCCTGTGCTCTCAGAAGTTGTACATTCACCCAGGGTACTCTCGGATCTCTCTGCAACTGCCTGTACTCTCAGAAGCAGCACACCTGTTTTGTGTGGTCATGCAGCTATGCATAATTCCCAATGCAAAGATGTCCACACACTCCTGAGGCAGGGGAAAGAAGTCCAAACGGTGCAACATGAAGAACTAGACTGGGACAGCACTTCTACTCTGCTGTGTGTTTGACTGTGAACTGTGGTGAGCTGTGGTGATTCTGGACTGCCAGAGCACTTGCTGAATATAGGTACCTCAGGGCACTGACGTCAAAGGTCCATGAATTGAACGAGATATATGTTTTAACTATCCAATCGTAAGCTTGTCACTTTACTTTTCCCTTCCATGTCTAAAAATCTGTGGATCTTCAAACGTACATGCAACAGTGAGTGAAAAAAAAAATAAATAAAGAAAACAAAACTAAAGTAACTCTGTATAAAGCAGCGATCATTACAAAAAGCCAGCTTACCATGACATGGTTCAACCACTGTGGGATGATCTTGTCCAGTTCTTGCGGGTAGACTAGCTCCCTGTCCACAGCGTACAAGGCCCAGAAGGTCATCACCACAAACTGGACAATGCACACAGAGATTGCAATGTTCATTTACATCCAAGTGCCCAGAAAGTCATCGCCACAAACTTGAAAACGCACCCAGAGATTGCAACGTTTATTCACATCCAAGTGCCCAGAAGGTCATCACCACAAACTGGAAAAACACACAGAGAGATCGCAACGTTCATTTACATCCCAGGGCCACAAAGACCTCTCTCTCACACATAGACGCCAACTCTCCCAAAATTTTCATGGAATTTCTCTTTTTTCAAAAATCGTTTATGAAATCTACACTGAAAAACCTACTATTTTGACATTTCAGTGATTTCAACAGTAAAAAGGGAGGTATGGAGTCCTTTTCTTTTTCAAAGTTTTGTTATTTTGCTTTTGAAAAAGAGTAAAACATAGCAAAGTTCAAGCAAACTGGTGTTCCGCACAAGACAGCTAAATATTTGATATTTTCTTTATGAACTCTTTGTTGTTCCCCTAACTTCCAAGTCGTGGTTTGTAAAATGGTTTTCAGTGTAAAGCCACACTTCCTCCAGCAAGTCTTGGCTCAAACATTTTCACTTAAGAAGGTTGGCAAAGGTGGTATTACAAAACGTTAAGGGAAAAAAAAACAACATTTGACTCCAATTGTACCATCCACGCCAACCTATACCCAGGGCTTCAAATAGAAAGTACATCACCATAAGGAACTGATTGATGTTATGTTAAAAGTGACAGAAAAAAAGGTATGAAATGCACTAAATTCAACATCCTAGTGTGTCTCTAACTCCTGGCTTTGAACACAGACTGACAAGTCATAGGAGCAGCAAAAGAGACCATGTATCTTATTCATTTTGGCAGGGGCAACAACTATTTTGTAACATAAATAAGTTTCTTCCCTTGTAGCTTAGGAATAAGCAGAGAAGGTGGAGTAGGGGATGAGCGAGCGAGGATCTTAAAAAAAAAAAAAAAAAAAAAATGATGCTGCATGATTAGAATACGTATGCAGGGTTCATAAAGACTTCCTGACAAAAAAATTCAAGGAGTTTTTTAAAGACTTTTAAAGCAGCTACCCAAAAAAAAAAAAAAAAAAAAAAAAATTCAAGGACTTTTTCCAAGGATGATTTTAAGTAAAATAATCATGAAATACTTGCACCTATTAAATCATCCCACTGTCTAGGACTTTGTCATGTATGCGACAAAAGGCCTTGTTTTTTTGTTTCCACCTTGTTCTGCCTGCAACCATTCTAGTACACTTCTTTTTCCAGCCAAACGGTGTTAAAACAGGCACTTCCTCAGCATGCTGGCTTCTCAATTCCAAGACAGCAAATCATTCAATCAGGTACGCAGACTTCATGAAGGCCAGTAACTCCTGTGTTTTTACCTGTGGCAGATGACTTCTCAGCGAGATCGTCTGTCAACTTCGACTCGGACTTCTTATACTTTTACTTTTTTAAAAATTCAATTTCAGATTTTTTTTTTTTTTTTTTTTTTAGAACAGACTTACGATTTTACACAGACTTTACTCAAAATCATTGGCAGTGACAAAACTGAAGCACTTTTTAAGGATCTATGAGCAAAAACCTGATTTTTAAGGACTTTCGTGTTTCAGGGCTTTGAAAAGAGGGCTCCCAACATTTAGGACTTTTAAGGACTGTATGAACCTGCTCTAACTAACAAAGCACTGATCAGCATTTGGCCTCTGATACAACGAAAAGCTCAAAGCAATGAATGTAACGGACACTGTAAGGCCCTAACTGACTGGCTAAGAAGTTAGAAAAAAATTCTGGGATGAAAAAAAAAAGGGGGAAAGCAGTCTTGCTCATACTGTTCTAGTCTTCAGGAAACAAAAGAGCAGAGCCAAGACACGTAAGCTCTGCACAGTCTGCTGGAGGAAGAAATCAGTTATGCTCACACTGGGGCAGATCTTGGCCAGAAGTTTTCAATATATCCTCCCTCCTCATCTGCCTCAGAAGCCTGACTCCTGCAGGCAGTCCCTGAAGATGAATTTGAATGCTTCATGTGTCTGCCCCCAAGAATACGGCTTCTAATGTGTGTACATGCCTACAACACGGAGCCAACACAGGACAGGACCTGAAGGTCAAGGCTGACACAGTGACAGGCCTGTTCTCTCATACCGCGCCCACAGGGAAAGCAAGGCTGCTGTGGAGGATGTCTCGCAGGCGTTGCAGTCCTGAGCGGTGGCTGGGGCTAACACTGGCGGGGATGTTACTTTCGACTAGTGCGTTCAAGGAGCACAGTGTGAAGTAGACAGTCTGAAGGCACTGGAACAGAGAACGTGAGCTCAAATGTGAAAACGTCTCAACTACAACAGACAGTGTACTGACAAAAAAACAAAAAAAAAAAAAAGAAAATGAAAACTGATTAAGAAAGTGCTCACTCAAAGAGAAACATTGATAAAATTCTCATCAGTTATCAACTCCATTTGACTCTTTTCATAGTTTTCAGCTTGCTCAAATAACACTTTATCTTCGTGTTGAATTTGAAAATTGAAACATACTTTTTGAACTATGTAGACTTGATGTATATTTAGTTTACTAAAACTGTTATAAAAGGCACCCACAGTATGCAGCATTTCACCATCTCCCTCTCTCTCTTTTTTTGAATGGCAATAACTTTACATTCACTGTGAAAGCTTTCAATGGTGTTTCATCTATCATTCTCACATAGAAAATGCGTCCAGCTACCAGTAGTGAGGGTGTTTGGATGGACACTTACACTGTCAGAAATCTCCCAACTTCTCTGCCTTGGTCATGCACAATAGGTTGGAGTTATATTATGTACTGGAGTTATATTATATATCTGGTGGTGAGAGTACCGCAATATTAAAGACTGTTGTATATAATCTCAATTTGATGCCAAGAGAGCACAGACACAATCAGCTGTGTCTCCAGGGCAGACAGTTTCCACTCAGCAGATGAAAGGCCTTGGAGTAGGCGATATGAATGGTTCTGTCTTCAACTTCAACATGGACAACAATGGCCCCCCAGTGGTGAAGGATTTTACATTTCTAATCTGTTTTCCTGAATTTTCATTCTCATTTTCTTTCTTCCCCCTGTTCCCCCTCCCCTCCCCTGTCCCCTGTTTTTTTCTGTTTCTTTTTTTCTTAATCTTTGCCTTGTCATTAATGTAATGATGGAAGAATTCGTAGCTTGCACATGTTTTCCCCCACTACTAAACTGTTCACCATATATATATATGCACATTCTGTCAAGATTGGTATCAACATTTGAATTACCATCATATCTCATTTTGGCATAGGCTAAATACAGCCTTTTGCCTGCTCTATAGAAACAAGTTTCTTTTTTTTTTTTTTTTAGTTTGACATTCAGGGTGTACAGCATAATGGGGGGGAAAAAAATCCTATGAATGATGAACTTCCAAAATGCCTGTAAGAAATATTCTTCTTAAGATTTGTCTGGAATGGATTTTTTAACGTGATCTAGTGTTCAGGTTGCAACAGTACAAGTTGGTAATGAATTCTATTTCTAAACTAAAGATTTATTAATAACTTTCTTTGTCAAAATACAAAACAAACAATACCAAAACAATGAGAAAAGAAGAAAAGTGTGCAAGTCAGTTAGTTTTGACAATAGGTTTATTCATTTTCACACGAAGGCCTCTCGTTGTTGATGTTCTTGAAGTATTGAATCTGACATCACAAAACATGCACAGTTTTAAAAGTTTCTATCACAACACCTGCTGCTCTCCAATATTCAAGGCTGGTCTATGTCAGAGATTTCAACTGCGCTCTAACAACCATAATTTGTCAATGAAAGTCAACGATCTGCTTTGCAGCCTTCATTACACATTCACTACAAGAATTGATCTGCTTCCTTTTCTTTGGGAACCACACCATGTTACTTACAGCTATGTACATTCCAAGACTAATTAGGGCTTTGAAATGTAACACCATTATCCTAATGACTATATCTTTGGCTTTGAACTGAATAGAATGTGCATTCCATGATTCATCCCTGCTGTATTTCCTTTGCCTTAGTAGCTGTTATATGCTGTTCAAAGGTTTCTGTAAACCATCACCCCTAAATGATGGAATTGTAGTTAACAGACATCAATTTCAAATCTATTATAATCAATGTTAGTATCATAAACGGTATGATTTTACATTGCTCACTATGAATTTCATTTGCCAGTTTTCTTTTATCCACTTAACCAGTTTGGTGATCAACACACATTTGAACCTTTATCTGCTTTCATCATTAACACCACCAGGACACAGTTTAGGTGCCATCAGTGAAAATAAGTGAAATACTGAAAAGCTATTCATAATATCAGGCACAAGTTTTAAACAGAGAAGGTCTGGAAAGAACCAGTACAGCTTTTCCTTCACAGTGCTGACATACTGAAGTATATCTTTTCGATGTCACAACCTTTTGATACAGGACACTATCCATGACATCAAGTGCGAGTTTTTATTTGACATAATCAGACAATCAGTCACTGTGCTTAAAAGTTGTGTTTTTTATGATCTATCAGATGTAAACCCAAACTGGGTATTATCCTCATTTATGATTAAAAAAAAAAAAAAAAAAAAAAAAAACCACCACCACCACAACAACCAAAAAACCTTGGGCAAATTTGTACAAGCCCTCTTCTTTGTCTGATGTTCAGCTGATGATGTCAGCAATTATCAACACAGTGAGATTCAGAATTTTTACACAGCTTGTGAATGTATACGTGTGTATAAGAGAGAGAGAGGGGGGGAGGGAGAAAGACAGAAAGAGGGGAGAGAGAGAGAGAGAGAGAGAGAGAGAGAGAGAGAGAGAGAGAGAGAGAGAGAGAGAGAGAGAGAGAAACACAGACAGACAGAGAGAGAAAGAGAGAGAGAGAGGGAGAAGGAACAGACAGACAGGTGGAGAGTGTGATACATGGTGACTGTCCAAAGCTTGATGTGTAGACCTATGACTTGAGACTAGAACTAGTAGTAGTACTAGTAGTAGAAAGGACGGAAGACTGTGCGTGTGCGTGTGTGTGTGTGTGTGTGTGTGTGTGTGTGTGCGCATGCATGCGTGTGCGCGTGCATACGTGTAATATGTACGGTCTGCTTGTGTGTATCAGTACATGTGTGTGTTGGTATGTTCATGTATGATCTGTGTGTGTGTGTGTGTGTGTGTGTGTGTGTGTGTGTGTGTGTGTGTGTGTGTGTGTGTGTGTGTGAGTGCATAACAATGTGCATGTGTGTGTGTGTGTGACGCTTACTATAAAAGGCTGTATGTATGTGTGTGCATAAGTGCGAGCATACACACAGTATGCGTGTTTGTGTGTATGAATGTGCGTATCTATGCATAGTGTGTGCGCACATGTTTACATGCATGCATGTGTGTGTGCTGGTGGAACCAGCAACCAGCCATTTGAGCCTTTCCTTCACTTAACAAAATGTGCACTTCACATTAAACAAGAGAGAGAGAGAGAGAGAGAGAGAGAGAAAAACTGAGGATACACTGGACCGCAGGCACTTAGGCTCATATACAACAGTAGGACAGGCAGGCCTAAATGCAACCAGAATGTAAGAACTTACATGAAAGGTTTCTGTACTACCATCCTATAATCAAGCATCCTACATCATGCTTTCTTTTTAATTACCATTGAAGCGATCAGCAGATTGATAGTGGGTTCTCAACAGAAGATTTTGCCTTGTTTATTTTCGTTGTTTGGGTACTTTAATGTATTCATTTTTGAGAACCATCAAGACAGCTGCTATTTCCATCCTTTTTCTTTCAACACGAGCCACTATATAGTCAAAATCAAGCTGACCCAAATCTGTGGCTCGCTTTCCGATCACTTGATCAAAGCAAAGCTCTTCTTTCACAATGTAATGATGTTGGAACTTTAACAAGTCAAGTCAACTAGATGTGATTGGGTGTATTGAAATTTGAATGCAATGTGAATGATCAGATCTGGAAGAGTTGAAGAAAATGTGTGAGATGCAACTCGGAACAATAGTTGTGAAAGAAACCTGTAAAATAGTGTTATTTGCAAATGTCTCATGTACTTATTTCACTGACAGCCTAATTGCCAAAGATGCTGCACAAATGTTTCTAAGGAACCAAAGGTACGTGTGTGGATGTGTATTTTTTGGTAGGGTGTGTGTGTGTGTGTGTGTGTGTGTGTGTGTGTGTGTGTGTGTGTGTGTGTGTGTAAACGAAGTCATACTCTTCGTACTCTGAATTTCGCCCTTGAATGGTTTCATTTTAGCCATGGCATTTCAAACTGAATTTCCATGTTAAAAAAAGAGCAGATGAAAGTTTACGGATACAACAAATGGGGTGAAGTCCTAAAAAGATGTGAGCATTTGACCAATCGTGTAAGTGTAACTTCTTCGTCTTCCATAGAGTCTCCACAATCAACTGGCTGATTATTTTGAGACTGTGAAACGGGGGATCTGCTGTAAAAAACAACAACAACAAAACCCAACCCTATTCTAATTCCTGTTTCATTAACATGAAATTATTCACATTCATACCACAAAGTGACACCCCTCATCCCTATCTTGCCTGCTCACTAGCTACACACACAAAAAAAAGCAAAACAAAAAAAAAGGTAAAAGCTAAGTGCAGAGCTGCCAGCAGCCTACCACGGTTGCTTTTCATCCATTACTATGGACTAGCTGGCCCCAGGTTGCAGTAGGCAACTCAGGCCCGCAACATCCTTCCACTCATCCATTCACACAACAAGACAGCTTTACGTAGAAATCTACTGAAGATGCCTGTTGACCTGTGACACAAACGTGTCAGGTGTCAGGGGTTTGGGTGTCAACAGTCTCTTGGGGGAGCGAGTTCCAGTCCACTATTGTTCTTAAGAGGAACGACATCAGTGTCTGCAGCTATATGTTTAAACTGCTGATCATGACTTTGTCACTCTCTCTTCCTGGGAGGTTGGAGCAGCTGTTTCAACCTCGGGCAGCTGACTAAGTTGTTCTTGATTTTAAAGAACATGGCAGCCTTGCTTTTTTCCTTGTCCTCAAGTGACATCCAACCTAGAGTCTGCAGCATGTTGGTAACGCTGGCAGTACGCTTGTATAACGACAGTATGCTCCCTGACAACGGGTTTCTCACACCACTCAAAAGCTGAAGGCTGGCAAGAAAGAGCAAACTTCACACATTTAACTGAAAATGAAATGCGGCAGGGAACAGTAAACAATAAATAGTAAATAAGTAGGGTAAAGTTTATTGTTTACTGTTCCCTAGGACTCATTTCATTTTCAATTTCGTTTTAATTAAATCAAGGTTATTTGTATACAGTGTTGTTTCTGTCCGTCTTTTTGATCTCCCTTGCATCTTTGGGTGGATCCTCAAGCGTAGGCTCAAAGATTGTCCCCTACATTTTATACTGTTTGAATAACATCTTTAGTTTTTAAGCAACTTTTTTTTTCCTCCCCACACACTTTCATTTTGTTTCATTTACTACCCTTTCGCTGGCTGCCTTTGGGGGTGCTGTTGGGTTCTTTTTTTGAACCCTTGGTGGTGAGAACACCATGGTATTATGGACTGTGGTGTGTCTTTATTTGACACCAGAAGCACAGACACAACCAATCATGTCTCCCTGATGAGTTCTGGTCAAGCAGATGGAAACTGGAAAGCCTAGCAGCAGGCAATACTATATATTTGCCTTCAAAAGTGAATAATGATGGTTCCCTCGTGCAGCTAGTAGAAAGTTTTCAAATGTGTAATACATTTTCTAAGTTTCATGTTCCCATTTTCTTGATCTTCAACTCTCCTCCCTTTTAAGTCCAAATCTTTACCAAGTCATTACTATGCTGACAAACAATTTGTTGGCCTGCGCTTGTCTCCCCTCCCCGTTTTAGTTTGTTCATCTTTGTATTTGTTTGACTTTATTCAAGTTTAAATGGCTGTGCAGGTCTTGAATAAAAGTTACTCTGTGTTAGGTTTTCTTATGGGAACAAAAAGTTACCTTACTTATTTACTGTTCACACATTTAGTTTCACTAAATGTTGTGATCAACATTTTAAGTCATTTAATTGGAAGGGCGGGGAAGGACGCAAAATTGTTTGAGTCAGAAAAGATCTATGAACAGCTCACTGGGAGAAGAGATATATTAAAGCGATCCGCGTTTTATGCGTTGACCGGACTTACATGGTTCCAAAAAAGTAAGGTACTTGAATTTCCCACCGTAACCGCCGTAGTCGTAATACTGCTGTTTCCAATCCTCACGAACATCACATTGAACCAGAGCGTGTAGATGTAAAACAAGGCTACAACCGGGTAAAATGCACATGATGTGAAACTTGTGCTCATCACGTTAGCCAGTGCTGCAAGATGCTTTTAAGTGATAAAGAATCTTAAATTTTTTACCAGGCTTGATCCAACAGTTATCAAAATTTAAACATTTGCAACAGGCTTGCTCCGATATTCAAAGGGACGCTATTCTCAAACGGGAGCGAGCCTAGGAACCATCACTCTCAACATTGGAAGAGCAGGTCGTCTGCTGTGAGGCCAATTAGCGTATTTTTCATGTCCACCAGCGACTTACAAATGTGCCCAGATTGTACACACATAAAAAAAAACAAAACAAACAAACAAACAAACACACACACACACACACACACACACACACACACACACACACACACACACATGGCATCGGGCGCTATGTTTGTGTGACGCGATTTATATGACCAAATTGAAGAAAACAAGACACAAAACAATGTCCGATTTCATAACGTAAAGCCGGGGAGAGAGCGAGGCAAAGCGACGAGGTTTCGTGGAAAATAATTTCAACTTTAATGCAGTTCTCATACAATTTAAGATGATGGCTTGTACAAAAATAAGACAGGTGCTTTCTGTTAGATAAAACAAACAAACAAACAACTTTGGATGTTTGAAGACCGAGTCTCGATTCGCCCGTAAACTGGCTCTCCACTTGGGCCTGTGTAACACGTTGTCAAACATACACACATATACACACACGCACACGCGCGCGCGCGCACACACACACACACACACACACACACACACACACACACACACACACACACGCGTCCATTAGCCTAGATGTCCGGCAAGTTGAAATTTGACTTCAAATTTGACAGAGGAAAACACCCATGTCTTTAAATATGCCATCACTCGCAAAATGCATTGTTCTCAGTCTTAGTTCAGCTTCGAAAGTAGCCTAAATCTCATGTGACTATAAATGTCGCAGCCACGGAAAGCCTTATCACAACGGGAATAGCTTAGGCATGTCAGGTTTCGCTTACCAGATTCCATACTGTGAAATAGTTGAGTTTCCCAATGTAGTCCTTTTCCCCTTCAGCGTGAACGTAGACAAGATCATAACCGAGGGAATACAGGTATACCATCAAAGTCATGACATAAAAAACGAAAGCAGTGGCATTTTGGAAAGTAGCCATGCTTTGATACGATAGCTGGATTATCCGCTCCAAACTTGTCGACCTATTTCGTTCAGTGGCGTGTGAGATACTGCATGATAACACGATGTGCGTCGAAGTGCTCTCTTTCTGTGTGTGTGTGTGTGTGTGTGTGTGTGTGTGTGTGTGTGTGTGTGTGTGTGTGTGTGTGTGTGTGTGTGTGTGTGTGTGTGTGTGTGTATGCAGGCACGCAAGCGTTTGTATGTGTGCGTGTAGGCCT
>JADBJO010000873.1:434642-447142 GCA_016801955.1 Conus betulinus
TGTGTGCGTGTAAGCGTGTCTTTGTGAGAGTGAATGCATGTGTGTACGAGTGCTCGAGTATGAGTGCGTATGCGCGCGCGTGTGTGTGTATGTGTGTGTGTGTGCGCGCTCATGTGTGTATGTGTGTGTGTGTGTGTGGGCGTGTGTATGTCTGTGTGTAAGTTTAAGTGTATGTGAGGGTATAGGTGTGTTCATATTGAGATGTGTGTATTTGTGTATTTATGTAAGTGCGTACGTTTGTGTGTGTGCGCGCGCACGCGCGCGTGTATGTGTGTGTGTATGCGCGTGAGTGAGCGCGCACGTGCGCGCGCGCGCGTGTGTGTATGTGTATATGTGCGCGCGTATTTATGTGTGTTAATTATGCTTCTTTGCTTTGAATGAAAAACGTTGGTATTCTGTTCATAATGTTTTCTTAAATGTCAGTACAACCTCGAGTTAATCTGACAATAAATTGGTTTTCAGTGTGTGTGTGTGTGTGTGTGTGTGTGTGTGTGTGTGTGTGTGTGGGGGGGGGGGGGGGGGGGGGGGGGGGGGGTCCATAGTGGGGTGTGTGTGTGTGTGTGTGTGTGTGTGTGTGTGTGTGTGTGTGTGTGTGTGTGTATTTTTGTTTGTCTTTTTTTCTCGGTGGGTTTCTTCTTCTTCTTCTTCTTCTACTTCTACTTCTTCTCTCTGTCTCTCTTTCTCTCTGTTGTTGTTGTTGTTGTTTGTTGTTGTTGTTGATGTTAAAAAATTTTCCTCGGACAACTCCCATATTGTCCTGGGCTCTTTTGCATGCCCCGGGTGCTCCGCTGCATCTTGATTCCCGAAACTTTTTAAAAAGAGAACAACAACAACAACAAAAAGTTCTGGTGAGCAGATGTGCATCCAGACACAACGTTCTGCACCATGCTGAACCATGGGCTGAACCTCAGAATCAGACAGCATCAAAGATGAATCCAGATTGTTCATATTCAAACCTCAGAATCAAACAGCCTCAAAGATGCATCAGATTGTTCATATTCAAACCTCAGAATCAAACAGCATCAAAGATGCATCCAGATTGTTCATATTCAAACCTCAGAATCAAACAGCATCAAAGATGAATCCAGATTGTTCATATTCAAACCTCAGAATCAAACAGCCTCAAAGATGAATCCAGATTGTTCATATTCAAACCTCAGAATCAAACAGCCTCAAAGATGAATCCAGATTGTTCATATTCAAACCTCAGAATCAAACAGCATCAAAGATGAATCCAGATTGTTCATATTCAAACCTCAGAATCAAACAGCATCAAAGATGAATCCAGATTGTTCATATTCAAACCTCAGAATCAAACAGCATCAAAGATGAATCCAGATTGTTCATATTCAAACCTCAGAATCAAACAGCATCAAAGACGAATCCAGATTGTTCATATTCAAACCTCAGAATCAAACAGCATCAAAGATGAATCCAGATTGTTCATATTCAAACCTCAAACAACAGCATCAAACAGCATCAAAGATGAATCCAGATTGTTCATATTCAAACCTCAGAATCAAACAGCATCAAAGATGAATCCAGATTGTTCATATTCAAACCTCAGAATCAAACAGCATCAAAGATGAATCCATATTGTTGATATTCAAACCTCAGAATCAAACAGCATCAAAAATGATCCATATTGTTGATATTAAAGCCTCGAATCAAACAGCATTAAAAAAATCCAAATTAAAAATAAAAATGAATCCAAATTGTTGATATCCCCCCCCCCCCCCCCCCCCCCCCCCCCCTGTGTCAACACTGGGATTAGGAACATAGCCTTTTTTGTATAATGGAAGTACAACTTTTTTTTTTTTTTTTTTTAACAAATCGTGTAAGAATACGGTGGAAAAAAAAAGTCAGTCAGGAGCGTGCTCGCTTGTGTTGTTTTCGCAACTTTCAAAGTATCCCAAATTAAAAACTGTTTTGCAAAACGCGTTTCAGTCTACAATAATCATTGCGTCCACTGTCTACTTGTACAGTTTTTCTAACTTCTTTTTTTGCTTTTTCACATTCTTTATCATCCCAGAGTCTTCCATATTTAAATCTGATCTGACTGTTATTTCTTGATACATTCTGCTCTTAGCTTGATACAAAGACGAAAGGTAGCCAAAGAGAGATCAAATGTTATGGTCAATCTGAAAAAAAAAAAGCAGCATTCAAGATGGCGGAAACGGTCAGAAGCTGAAGTGCACTATTGCTGAAATGGAGCTTATCTAGAGGAATTATGACCGGAGTAACCAGATCCAGAAATTCAGGAGGTCGTCACACCAACCCGACTCCTCAAAATGAAAATAACAACTCTCCCAAAAATGAAGAAGAGTCGGCAGGACCGAAGACAAGTTCTGGTGCGAGCTGCGCGGCAAGTTCGAGTACCTGAAAGCAAGAGCAACGGAACTGTCAACGATGTGACAAACAGAAAAGAAACTCAAGTAAGTGAGCTCGAACAGTTGAAAGCTTTGATTGAGAAGTTAACCGACAAGATCTCCTCCTCCTCTGAAAACACCGTGAAACTGCAAACTGAACTGATAGTTAGACTTTAGTCTTTAAAGCTTTCAAAGTGTCTTAAGTGTTGTTAGTACGACACGAGATTGTAATGTAAGCTCGAGTCACGTTAGAGTTAGCCTGAGCGAAAAAAAAAAAAAAAAAAAAAAAAAAAAAAAAAAAAAAAGAAAAGAAGAAAATACAGTTCAGCGTATTAAGTCTAATGTTGTTGACAGACAAATCCAGACGTCGACAGTGAGATCTTCGACGACCTCTTCTTCTTTCTTAGATGTCCGCCTTCAACGAGTTGAAGATTCTGACACTAAAAAAAAGTATCAGAATCTTCAACTGGTTCTTCTCTTCTTCTTCTTTCTTTGAGTGTCCACCTTCATCGAGTTGAAGATTCTGACTCTATAGGAGGGGTTTCCGGATTTAACAGTAGTTCAAATGCTGCCCGGATCATCAGCTTATGAAAAGGAAATTTAAAAAAAAAAAAGGGGGGGGGGGGGGGGGGGGGGGGGGGGGGGGGGGGGGGGTCTGGGGCCACCCATGATTTTCAGGCCTCCAAGGAGAGAGGATTGGGGAGGGGGGGGGGGGGGCATAAGTGGGCCTTACACTGGAGTGGGTGGGACGGACTAGGTGAGGAAGAGGGATAGGTGGGGGGGAGACAGGAGAGGGAGCAGGAGAGGGGAGGGGAGCGGGGGGGGGGGAGGAGGTTACATCCAGGGTTTGAAGTCCTCAGCGAGGCCGATGCCACTGCTGTAATGTTTGTAAGATGGAAAAGTGGAAAAGATGTTCTGCAATTGATTGATGATGTTGTGGGTTCACACACAATTGAAGACATGAGCGAAGACGGAGGAAAACTTCTTAACTTTACTTAGAAACAACCGTTGGCGTTCATGGTTACAGAGACGAAGCCCCTATGCAAGGGACGTTATTCTTAATGATAATAAATTAGGTAGTAGAAATAGTAGTAGTTACTTTTCTTGGACTAACTTTTTAGATACATTACATCACCCCTTCCCTCGGATTTAAAAAAAACAAAAAAAAATATTCGAAATAACCCACAGAAGATCCAATACTCAATGTGTCTCTGTAACAATTAAAAACACGTTCACCCACTGTAACAGTCGATTGTTTTCCAAACAAAAGTCGCATTCTGCTCCAGCGTGATAAAATTAAAATATTAACTTTAAATGGAACACATTCTAATAAAATATTCTGTCCTCTCTCTCTCTCTCCGTCTTGCAAGTTTTAAGTAAACTTTTAAGACCAACAATAAAACAAGATAATTTAAAATACTGAAAAAAAAGAATCAATATTATTATTGTTTTGTTGTTGTTGTTGTTTCAAACTTTTAAAGTCATGCTGGTGTGTTAGATACGAAATTTAATTTTCTTCCTTTCAACTATAGCTAGCAAATATCTGAATTATAATGAATTATACCCAGAAAGGAGTATAAGATTAGGTGTAAAGTTTGTGAGCTAGTCTTGAATTTTGTGTTGGTGACTTTTTAAGTCATGACATAGTCATCAAAGCGTTTTGGCCATTTTACGTTGCGTGTTGGCCTATTCCTTACAGGCACAGTCACAGGAGTCTGATTGTGGTGTGAGTGACTGTTGGGGGTGTAGCATGTGCATGTGATAATTAGGAATGTGCAGGTTCATCTTCATTCAGTTCCACTGGAGAATCAGGTTCTGTTTCTACTATAGTGGGGTGTTTGGGAGATTTTTTTGAAGAAACTGCTGTTGCGGGTGACATACTGTTGTCCTCGCTGAGCCGTGATCATTGATCCTTTCTTCTGCGTGAAGACAAGAGGGACAGGCTGGTATGGCGTATCCGACTTCATTGGGTTGTGGTTTTTTTTTTTTACCAGGACAGGATCACCAACACGAAGATTTGACGGCTTCACATAGTGTTTGGAGTCAGCATACTTTTTCATGGTGGCTTTCTGAGCAGCATCACGTTGTCTCATAGAGTTGTCCTCTGGGCGTTCAGAAAATTTGTGGAAGTCTGGTTCTCAGATTCCTACCAAAAAGTGCTGTGGCTGGAGGAACACCTGTTGTAGAATGTGGAGTTGTACGAAAGTCCAGAAGAAATTTGTACATTTCTTGCTTGAAGTTGGGGGTAGAGGAATTCTTGATGTTCTTCTTGATTGTTCGCATAAAGCGGTGTGTTTTCAGCATTGGCGCGAGGCCATAATGGAGTAATTTTTCGGTGTGTAATACCCAGGTGCGAACAATACTCTGCAAAGTCTTTGCCCTTAAAAGGTGGTCCATTATCTGTTTTCAGAGATTCTGGGATTCCAAATTCTGCAAATATTTTGTCGAGTCGTAGGATCACAGTCCGACTTGATATTGAGTCCAAGATGTCAACAACAGGATAGCGAGAATACTCATCTGAGACAACTAGGATGTACTGGCCATTAGGAAGATGACCAAAATCAGCAGAAAGTTCTTTCCAGGGGTGGTCAGGCAGTTTGGACATCTGAAGTGGTTCTCGCGCTGCTGTCGGTGTTGAACTTTGACATTTCATGCAGTTCTTGACAGTGTTCTCCACTAAGGGTTGTATGTTTCTGAACCACAATTTCTCTTTAAGAAATGAAACAGTCTTTACAATGCCCTGATGTCCAGAATGTGCAATGTTGATTGCTTTCTGATGAAGTGATGCTGGCAGGACAATCTGTCGACCTTTCAGGATGATGCTGGAATCATGAGCGAGTGAAAGTTCTGATCGACAAAGGTAGAATGTATGAAATGTCTTTTCATCCACTTCTGTGTCTTTCCTGAACCACTGATTTGTGATGATGCAGTTGATCACTGTGTTAAGTGTACAGTCTTGTGAAGTTGCTGCTACTTCTTCTTCAATAGTCATTGGTTTTGGAGTGGCTGTATTCACAAGGTAGTTGATGTATTCTTCAGTGATCTCTTGTTCTCTACCAATCCAAGATTGCGCAACAGGGTGGCGCGCCTAAGATAGTCTGCTGGATTGTCACATCCAGGCCGGTAATGAAGTGTCATTTCATAGGACTGAAGTTTCATCACCCAACGTTCAATTCTTGCTGAAGAGTGAGATCGTGCATTGTTAAAGGTCGTCACAAGCGGCTTGTGGTCTGTGTAGATTGTGAACGGGGCTCCGAAGATGTATACATGAAAATACCCGCAAGCCCAAGTGATTGCAAGTGCTTCTCGTTCAGTCTGTGAGTACCTCTGTTCAGTTGGACCGAGAGGACGGCTTGCAAACTGAACGACATGACCCTCTTGAGTGAGAACTGCAGACATTCCTATCGGACTACCATCAGTGTAGATGTGAGTTGGTTTTTTCGGATCAAAGTAAGCAAGAGTCACTGCTTCGCTGAGTGCCATTTTTAATTTGGAAAGAGCAGCCTCGTGCTTGCTAGTCCAGCTCCATGAATGGTTTTCTTGCTTAGATTGCGCAGTTCATGTGGCAGTGCGGTATAATTTGGTATGTGTTGAGCACCACGAAAATTCATCATCCCAAGAAGACTGCGGACTTCTGATGCATTGGTAGGTGTAGGCAGATCAAGGATGGTTTTGAGCTTGTCTGGCTTGGTTTGATTCCCTCCTCTCCCAAACACATGACCAAGGAACTCAAGAGATTTCTTGTTGTATTCACACTTGTCACGGTGCAAAGTGAGACCTTTCTGTCGAAGACGTTCGAACAATAAACGCAGATTGGAGTCATGATCTTGCTGTGAAGATCCAAAACAGAGAATGTCATCGCTGATGTTGATAACGCCTTGCAGATTTGACAATGCTTGCCGAATGTTTTCTTGGAAGATTTCACTTGCGGAATTGACGCCAAAGAAAAGACGCCGATAACGGTAGAGTCCCAGATGTGTAGCAAATGTGGTGATGTATCTTGACTCCTCATCCAGTTCCAGTTGGTTATAACCTTGATTTAAGTCAAGCTTGCTGAACACTTTGGCACCTGATAATAGTGTTTTCAGTTCATCCAGGGTTGGTGTGGCATGACGTTCACGTCCGATAGCTTTATTAGCTGCTCGCATATCCACACACACACCAAACTTTTTTTCCAGGTTGTTTTGGTTTAGGAATGACGACGACCGGAGATACCATGGTGTAGGTCCTGTTGCTTTTTCAATTACACCAAGCTCTTCATCTTTCTTCAGCTGTTCTTCATATGTTTGCGGACATGAAAAGGAACACGTCTGTAGTGCTGTGCTACAGGTTGAATTTCTTGGTCAATATGGAGTTTGACTTTCACATCTTTCAATTGTCCTAGGCCTGTGAAAAGATCAGGATATTCCTCTTGGAGTTCTTCATGTACAGATTTACATGGTTGACTGTGGTAAGAAGGTTGAGTGCTTGACAAGTGTTCCAGCTAAGGATGGGTCGTTCTTTGTGTTTTACTACATACACTGTCGCAGTAGCACTGTTGTTCCCATACTGAAGGACAGCATCAAAACTACCTAGCACAGGAATAAAGTTCTGACTTCCATATGCTGACATTTTCTTACTGGAAGGGTGTGTAGGGTAGGTTTTGGACTGATGTTATCAAAGTCTATCTTTGAAAGAAGATTGATAGTAGCTCCTGAATCTGCTAAAAACTGAAAATCATGTCCATTGACAGAGACTGTGAAGTGAGGTAGTTCACCTTTTGATGTGTTGGTAGTAAATATACATTCTGTGTCACCAGAGTCACTCATGTTTAATGATTTCATGCTGATGAAAATTGGCTTTATCATTGCTATTTTCCAGATGGTGGACACGAGATTGTCGAGGGTTCTGTGGTCTTGTTGTCTTATGTCTCACTTGCTGTCTGGAAGGTACTGTTGTTTGTTCTCTCGAACGGCATACTGATGCAAAGTGATGCAGCTTCTGACATGAACGGCATGTTTTGTTGAAGGCGGGACAATAGCGTTGACCTCCCTTGACTGACCGTTCATCTCTACAGTTACGCATTTGTTATGTTGTGGTGGGGCGTTCACCATTACGATTACGACCTGAGTGTTGCTGCTGTTGGGGCTGTGATCTGGCATGATGATGACATCAGATTCTGACATTTTCTTTGATTGGGTAGCAATCAGTTGTAATGTCCGTGCAAAAGCAAGTAAGTCTTGAAGAGTCATAGCCGGGCTAGACAGTCCTTTCTCTCCTGACTTCGGAAGACTTGCAGCCAGCAAGGAATTGTGATTTCATTTCTGCGTTGGCATCGTGAAAACCACAAAGCTTACCGGAAAGATGTTTTAGTTCTGCATAGAACTCATCATGTTGTCACTTGACTGATACGTGTGTCTGAATACATAACGTTGAAATTCTGTGTTAGTTTCGGGGTTGAAATGTGCAGCGATTGCATCACATAGTTTGCCGAAGTGCGTTTCGTTTGGTCCGGGATGCAGTTGTTGCTCCGTGAACGTGTCAACAAGATCGTTCAGTTCGTCTCCACCATACGTCAGTAATAAAGCTTTCTTGCGCTCATCATCGTCTATAGCATATGCAGTAAAGAGATTTTTTCAATCTTGAAATCCACTTTTGCCATCGTACAGCACGACCTTCTGGTGAACAGTCAAAAACAGGATAGCTCGGGAGCGCAGCGGCCATTGTCTTGTTTACGTTTTTGGACTTGATCGGATTCGACCGAAGAAAATGAAAATAAGCTTACCCACTCGTCGCCAATGTAATGTTGTAAGATGGAAAAATGGAAAAGATGTCCTGCAATTGATTGATGATGTTGTGGGTTCACACACAATTGAAGACATGAGCGAAGACGGATGAAACTTCTTAACTTTACTTAGAAACAACCGTTGGCGTTCATGGTTACAGAGACGAAGCCCCTATGCAAGGGACGTTATTCTTAATGATAATAAATTAGGTAATAGTAGTAGGTAGTAGTAGTAGTAGTAGTTACTTTTCTTGGACTAACACTTTAGATACATTACATCACCCCTTCCGTCGGATTAAAAAAAAATTCAAAATAACCCACAGAAGGTCCAATACTCAATGTGTCTCTGTAACAATTAAAAACAAGTTCACCCACTGAACAGTCAAGTGTTTTCCACACAAAAGTCTCATTCTGCTCCTGTGTGATAAAATGAAAATATTAACTTTAAATGGAACACATTCTAATAAAATGTACTGTCCTTCTCTCTAGATTCTTGAATAATTTCTGTCCTTCTCTCTAGATTCTTGAAATCTTACCCACTCGTCGCCAGTGTAAGATTGGTAAATTCGTAAGATGGAAAAGTGGAAAAGATGTTTTGCAACTGATCATCGTTCTAAAACATCTTTCCGGTACTTGTGGTTTTCACGATGCCAACACAGAACGTCAAACTGCAACTCAATCGAAGGGAGGAAAAGAAATAAAAAGAAACACAAGACACAATTGCAGAACATCTTTTCCACTTTTTCCATCTTACAAACTTTACAACTGCCTCAGCTGGAAGATTGTTCCACTCTCTCCCAGTGCGAGGAAAGACGCTGTTCTTTCTGTAGTTCCTGCAGCAGGAGTCTACTGGTACTGCAGCTCATGGGAGTTTCTGGTGTTGTACTGGTTGAAGGCGGACTTGTCGCACTTACGTGGATGTGGCAAAATCTTCATCAGCCCGTACCACCAAACCATCACTAGGCCCAACAACAGATGCCAGGCTCTTTGGAGCAGAGAATTGGGTGGAACGGCAAGGTCCACAGTCAATGACGCACCAGGGAAAATGACGTCAAAACTCAATGAAGGGAGGTTTTGACATACTTTTGGTCATGTTGTACTGGTTGAGTGGGCGGACTTGTCGCACTTACGTGGATGTGGCAAAATCTTCATCAGCCCGTACCACCAAACCATCACTAGGCCCAACAACAGATGCCAGGCTCTTGGAGCAAAAAAAGCAAAAAAAAAAAACAGAATTGCAAAAGAAATTAAAGCAAAAGAAAATAAAAGAACGGCAAGGTCCACAGTCAATGACGCACCAGGGAAAAAATGACGTCAAACTGCAACTCAATGGAAGGGAGAGGAAAAGAAATAGAAAGAAACACAAGACATTCTTTTGGTCATGCATTTGCACGACTCGGTCCTGAATGGAGTGGGCGAGAAGAGATACTGGGTCTGTCTTATTCTTACGGCTTGGAAACTGTATTGTAGAAAACCTTTACTACCAAACATTTAATGCCAACACTTCCAACAGCTCTCTCCGCCGCAGAAAGACCAGAGGATGCTGTGGTTATCCACTGCGGTGAAAATGATTAAAACACAAACAAAACAAACAAAAAACACCAAGGATCCGAGAGTTTGTAGTCAAGACTTCAATCTTTAATTTGGAAGGTCAGCCGTCATTTTTTGACTATTATTGACCTGTTTCCGTCGTGTTTATAGCCGTTGATTGGTTCCTGCGACGTACGTATCCAGATCCAGATCCAGAAAAGAAAACAGGTCTATTAGGGGCAACA
Source organism: Conus betulinus (assembly GCA_016801955.1). NCBI lineage: Eukaryota > Metazoa > Mollusca > Gastropoda > Neogastropoda > Conidae > Conus > Conus betulinus. Next base: position 444,551 of record JADBJO010000873.1, read on the forward strand.
GAAAGACAGCAGTGGATCTAAAGTAGCCTGAGCACCCCAACCGCATTCCCCTGACTTCGCCAAATCTACACGAGCGATTGCCACCGAAAATCCTGCAGCCTACGTTGTTGTCGGTAAAATCGCTCCTGTCAGCAACCCAGACCTTGAGGTAAATAGAGAGCTATTCAGCGCGCTTACGAGCTCGGAGCTGTATGGAATTTCTAATGTGTCCTCCATTAACCATGCCAGTCTGCAGCCGAACACACAGACACTGAGACACGACCTTCAGCCGCCGACCCGGAGAGGAGCCAGCCTGCTTGCCGGCAAGGTTGGGAGATGGCTGTTTTGGACGACACCGAAGAAGACAAGGTGATACACCATGCCACATCCTCTCTAGGGAGGTTTTCATCCTACCCAAGACGTTTGGATCGACCTGTTCTTCAAGAGAGAGAGGCGCATGGTGGAACTATTCTGATGCCCTGGGAGACTGGCGATAGATCTGATTCTAATAGGACAGATACACATAGATTCATATGTAGATTTGCTTTGATTTCAGCTCAGAAGTGTTGGTTTTATATGCCTACAACTTTACAGTTAGGCCTAACGCTAGACTTAATCAAAACTCTCTCTCTCTCTCTCTCTCTCTCTCTCTGTCTGTCTGTCTGTCTGTCTCTCTGTGTGTGTGTGTGTGTGTGTGTGTGTGTGTGTGTGTGGTGTTTTTTGTTTGTTATTTTATTTGCGTGTTTTTATCATTTTGCTTTTTAAGGAGTTTCTAGTTGCGTTCTTTTTCCATTCTTTGAACTGATATTGTTGTATTAGTGAAAAAACTAACATGCCTGATAAGTCTGTTGAGATCTTACAGTGGAATGCCAGATCGGTGCTGACGAATGAGTCGCTATTAATTCAGGACCTGGCAAATCATGTGTACCACATCTTGATTTTGCAATCACTGAACGAGTGCAGATCGAAATGACTAAGATTACCCCATGTTTGTTATCCACCTGTGCACAATCGAGTTTCTGATTCAAAAGAAAAAATCAACATTGCTATTTATATCAGAATCATAACTACCATCGCCATCGCCATCGCATCTGTCATATTTTGTATTCATGCTGAACAATTAAGTAGTGGGGGGAAAACAAGTGCAGGTTAACAATTCTTCCATCATTACCTGTAATGACTTGGCAAAGATTTGAAATTGAGAGGAAAAAAAAAAAAAAAAAAAAAAAAAATGAAGATGAAGTAAATGGGAAAATGTCTATCATAAATATGAAAACCCTTCACTAGCTGCATGAGGAAACTATCGCAATCCCTCTCGAAGGCAGATCTATTTGTATCACCTGCTCCGAGGCCTTTCGTCCGCTGGATCGGACTCATCAGGGAGACACGGCTGATTGTGTCTGTGTTCTTGGCGTCAGATAGAGACACACCACAGTCTATAATTCTGTGGTGTTCCAACCGCCAAGGGTTCGAAAAAGAATCCAACAGCACCCCTAAAACAGCCAGCGAAAGGTAGTAGAATTAAACAAAAAAAAAAGTGTGGTGAGGAAAAAAGTTGTTGAAAACTAAGAACATTACGCAAACAGTATAAAATGTAATATTTGTATTCATGCTCAGCCAGTGTGAAAGTTAATAACAAAATTATTCTCAATGTTGTCTCTGTGTACTTACCTTTTGGGCCAAATGACGAAAACAGTGAGTGGTTACATGCTATAGAAAACACTGATGAAAAATGGCTTATTGCTGGTGATTTTGATGCCCATTCCCATTTTGGGAAAAAGGTTGTTCCTCCATATCTAGGAACTGTTTTGTTGAAAACGTGATCGATACTGCATTGTGTTTGTTAAATGATGGAAGTATAACTAGAATTCTGGATATCCCTTTTCACAGACCAAGTGCCAAAAACTGTCTTTGATTTCTCCACAGTTAGCTTTTGTTTGCGTTAGAAGGCTTACGAAGACAGCCTCGGAAGCGATCATCTGCCGATCATAATGACGATCAATAAAACACACGACGTCCAAGACTTAGCCTACCAGAGGACAAAATACCTAAATACAATATCAGATTCGCCGATCGGGATAAATTCAAAACATTCCTTTCGGGCACAAATGTAGACAAATGTTGAGCAAACAAAGCTGGTGTCAGCATGTAAAACGTTTGAAGCACTTAGCAATATCGTTAATTCGTTGCAAGTCATCATATGCTCATGCAAGTTTCTTTAGTGCGCCCAAACATTTGTTACAAAAATTACAAAGTGTTGACAGTAAAGCCTTTAAATTAGGGCCTTGGAGTCGCAGTGCACGCATCTACTACTGGAACAGGAGAGATCGATATTTTACCATGACACGAATGTGGGAACTCACAGTCACAAAATGTATTATGAAATGTTCGACGATGGAAGGCGTAAATGAAAAAGAAATGCATACAAATCCTGAGTCCGATTATCCGAAGAGAGCTAACACACGATATCCTCATTATCCGCCATTGGTTCTTTTACCGCAAATCTGTTCAAGGAAAATTGATGTGAATGTTAAATCCTTGGCGAAGACGTATTGTACAGACACCACTCCAAACTGGGGAAGAAACAGAGAGACACTAGACCTTGATCACGCT
>JADBJO010000873.1:452142-464642 GCA_016801955.1 Conus betulinus
CATTATGACCTCTGTCCTTTTGCTAATTACCGGGGACAGGAAAGTTTCAGACCCTAATACTGACCAAGCACCTCTGTCATGGCACCGCTACGATCTACTCTCGTACTAAAATAACGGAAAGATGATTAGGCGTCGGCGTTCGGCGAATCATCTCTAACGACCATTCTAAAGACTACAGTGAAGGTTTGAACACCCCGCAGCCGAATCACCAGAAATATTTTCAAATGGCGGAAAAAAGTGGGTCGTTCAGTCGGCCTAACTGCCGAAGTTTTCCTCCACAAATCTAACAGTCTATTTGAGTGTGATCACACGTGTTAGCAAAAAAACGGGGAAACAGGTTTACTGAATTCGGTTCGAAATCATTGAACGGTGTAGCTATAGGCCCAGTTGGGTCACATTGTTGTGTTAAGTGAGTGGCCTGCCCCTTGCCAAATTCCCTAACGCTCTGCGCTCTATTTCCCGCATTTTCGTTGTAATGCCAGCGTTTTGACGATCTGATTGTGTTGTTGTTCTACAGACTCAGAGGAAGAATGCCGCCTAAACGAAGAAAATCCATATTCATACCTGGCTGATGTTTTGTCGCATTTGAGGATGGGATGGGAGGGGCGTGGGGGAGGGGGGTGTGTGTCGGGGATAACATCGGCCACTGAAACTTGCAAAGGGGATTTGGATGATTCGGAGTTTTTGACAATCGTTGAAAATGAACATGCCTCGGTTGAACAACACAGTGATACATCCCAGAAAAATGAGCCTCAAGATGGTGAAAATGACCCGAAGGGCTTGTGAGACTTAAGACCAAATGGCATCCATTATAGATCTTTGCTACATCCCTGAAAAATAATCAATAACAAATAATGCTTCTTTTTCCCCGCCATATTGCAGACTACCCCAGACATGTCGACCTTCGACCTATGAACTGAACCTCAAACCCGATTTCTACGATCCGAAAGCCAAACCCACTTTTAGCGGATCTGTCGTCATAACCGTCACGTGCTCTGAATCCACCAATCGGATGACGCTGCATCAACGGTACCTGAACATATTGGAAGTGAATGTGACTTCGGTGAGGGTGTCTTGTTTTCCACTTTAAAAATGTGTGTGTGTGTGTGTGTGTGTGTGTGTGTGTGTGTGTGTGTTCCTTTCGTTTTTATTTTTTTCTTCTCTTAAAATCGTTGTCATACTTTTACTTTCTGTTTGTTTTGGTTCAGTTTTCTTTTTCATTTACATTTTTCATTTTTTTTTTTTTTTTACGGTATTTATTTAAGATTTGTGCCTTTTTTTTTCCTTTCTTTCTTGGGTTTAATCAGTCGTTCATTATTTTTCATTTGTTTGTTTCCCAGGTCTTTCTCTCCATCACTTTTTCATACATTTGTTCTTCGTTATATTTTCTGCTTTTTTACTCCCCATCCCCAATATCCATGCTTTTTAATTGTTTGTCTTTGGTGCACTAACAATGTCTAATCATCTGTTCTTGTTTTAGATGTGTTGTTTGTTGCTGCTGTTGTTTATTTTGTAATAGGAATTTGTTTGTTTTTTTATGCACAATGATGCTCGTACACTATTGGGACCTTTTTTCATTCACGATGGTCCAGCGTAGTGTAGTGTTAGCGTAGCGTAGGTAACATAGTGAAGAGAGCTGTAGAGTAGTGCTGTGTAGTGTAGTGTAGTGTAGTGTGTAGTGTAGCGTCGTGTCGTGTCGTGTCGTGTCGTGTCGTGTCGTGTCGTGTCGTGTTATTGTGTAGCGTCCGGGTAGAGTAGTGTGTATGTAGCATAGTGTAGTGTGTAGTGTAGTGTAGTGTAGTGTGTAGTGTAGTGTATAGTGTAGTGTAGTGTAGTGTAGTGTAGTGTAGTGTAGTGTAGTGTAGTGTAGTTTAGTGTAGTGTAGTGAGTGGTGAGATGTAGAGTAGTAGTGCAGTGTAGCGTCGTGCACTGTAGTGTAGTGTAGTGTAGTGTAGTGTAGTGTAGTGTAGTGTAGTGTAGTAGTGAAGTGTAGTGTTGTGTCATGTCGTGTCGTGTCATGTCTGTAGCGTCCTGTTGTGTAGTGTGTAGTGTGTAGTGTAGTGTAGTGTAGTGTAGTGTAGTGTAGTGTAGTGTAGTGTAGTGCAGTGTAGGAAAGGTTAGGGTAGGGAAGGGTAGGGAAGGGTAGGGGGGTGTATCACGGACCTAGCTAACCTGGCAGCGCACATCTCAGCCCCCCCCCCCCCCCTCCCCCCCCCGAACCCCCCCCCCCCCCCAAGCCGTGACTGACCAGGACCTAGAATCTCCAGCTAGGGGAAGCTCACCCTAGCCACGAGCACAGTGTGACCGTCATGTATAGTTCGTCAGAAAAAACTCCCCCCTTTCCTCCCTTCCCCTCCCTGGTAGCAGCCAAAGGCATATCTAAAAAAAAAGTGAACTACAAATGTTAGCGAGTCAGTTGTTTCTAACTGTATGACATGTCGTCGTGCAGTCTTTGAATTGCAAAGTCCCATCATCAGCATCAGCAGCAGCATTATCATTAGTGTTGTGTTGTAGTTGCTGTTCTCGATGTCGTCGTTATCATCATCATCATCATCAATCATCATCATCATCATCATCATAATCATCATTAGCAGCAGCAGCAGCAGCAGCAGCAGCAGCAGCATTAGCAGCAGAGCAGCAGCAGCAGCAGCAGCAGCAGTAGTAGTAGTAGTAGTAGTAGTATTGTTTTGTTGTTCTTCTTCTTCACTTCTTGTTCTGTGTCTTGTTGTTCTTGCTCTTGTTCTTGTCATTATTATCATTATCGTTTTGTTGTTGATATTGTTGTTGTTGTTGTTGCTGTTGTTTATTTATTATTTTTTTTTATACGGATTATTATCATTTTTACTGTTGCTTCTACTTCTTCAGTGACTCTGTTCTTTCCATGTCTGATTGATAGGATTTTCATAGATGTTATGATTTTATGTTAAAGGAGTGGGAACGGTGTGTGTGTGTGTGTGTGTGTGGGGGGGGGGGGGGGGGGGGGGCGATTTTAGCACACCACTATTACTACTATAACCATCACCTTCACCACAACCACCCCACCACTACTACGACTACTACTACTATTGCTGCTGCTGCGTCTGCTGCTGCTGCTACTGTTGCTTCTACTACTAGTATTACTACTACACACACACACACACACACACACACACACACACACACACACACACACCGCACGCACGCACGCACACAACACACACACACACACACACACACACACACACACACATATATATATACACACGCACACACACACACACACACACACACACACACACGCGCGCGCGCGCGCGCGCGCGCGCGCACACACGCACGCGCACACACACCAGGGTTTGTGTCCACACGGCTGCTCCCGGGCAGGAATGGACGCTTGTTCGGAGCACGCGTGCGCGACTCGGGCGTGTGCACCACGAGCAGCTACTAAAAAATCCTGATACGATCTTTCTTCAATTTTTTTCCCCAACTGTTTACTGTTGGCTTGCATTTAGAGGATGGAATGAAGTTGCAGAAGATTACATGATCTTCTGCAAGATGTTGAGAATGTTCGTTAATATCAGGAACATATAACATGATGATTACTTATACCTCTACATAAGACCTGTGAAAGTTGTTCCCCACTACCTGGAAAAGAATTTAATGCTGATGGGATTGCGCGCACCGCGCGCACGCGCACCGACATTCATTGGTCTCTATTGATGTCTTTTTACTTCTTTTGTGTTTTCATACTTCTTTGTATTTGTATTAGTTACTCCGACCATTATTGCTATTAATAGTATTGCCGGTGTTTGTGTGCGTGTGTGTGCGCGCGAGCGACTTAGCTATTCATTTATAGTATTTAAGCATTCGATTGTCAGTAAATGTTCTTTTTTCTTTGGTCCCGTTTCCTAAGCCGACGACAGTTTCCATATTGGTAACCAGAAGGGAGGGGAGGAGGAAAAGATTATTCTAGTCGGCAAAATGTGTATAAGCATTGTCAGAATGACTGGGTCAGTGTCCCCGCTGTCTCTACTCTATGAACAGCAGATATCATGTCGCTTGAGGTGGGGGATTTGGGGACGGGGGTGGTTCATGTCGGTTTGGCGGGATCGCCCGCGTGCGCTTGTGCGCGCGCGCGCGGACCGCCGCCCCTGTCGCCCCACCCCCCTCCCCCGCCCCCGTCCCCTCCCCCTCTCTTCCTTCGCGCGCGCGGGCGCGCGCTGGCGCACACACTGATGCTGCTTCCTGCTTCCGCCACTGCTGCTACTGCTTGTTGTCTACCCTCTGTACTTTCCTCGGGCTTTCCTTGTGGGCTTCTTTCGCTGTGGGGATGGTGTTGTTGGGAAAATGGGTCATTTCATGAGACGAAATGCAACCAGTTGATTTTTGTTTCTGTTTTTTTGTTTTTCTTTTTGTTCGCTCCTTGTGTTATTCTTGAATTCTTTTTTCGACCTTTCGTTTCGGGGATGGCAATGGGGGGGGGGGGGGGGGGGGGGGGGGGGGGGGGGGGGGGGGGGGATCCCAAACAAACCAAATATGTAGTCTAATATTGTTACACAGAGATACATAGATATGCAGACGATGGGCGCGCGCGCGCGCGGTCGCGCGGGTGTGCGCGCGCGCGCGCGCGCGGGGTGTGTGTGCGCGCGCGCGCGTGCGGGCAGGCACCTTTTGCACGTGTTCTTACACTCAGAAATGCTCCTTTGCTCCCTTGTTGGCCTGAACTTTTGTTGTTGAAGATGATGCGTTGTGGGCGATTGTTGTGCGTGACACAAGTATCCGGAACCAGCATTGAGCAAAAACAAACCCAAACATCCAAGTACGGCTCACGCTGAGCTTCCGCCACCCCTCCTTCCCCGCCCCCATAAATCATGTATGAGTGTTCACACCATCGCTCACCTCTCGGTTAGTGACACATGTGGGCACCCGCCATCGTAGTGGAAATTTTTGTGATGGTGGATGGAATCGTTGGGGGTGGGGGGGGGGGGGGGGTGAGAGGTGTTCAAAAACAAAATAAATCAGAGGAATCCAAGCCGGCCGTTTAGTGGGGGGGAGGGGGGGGGGGGGGGGGGGGGGGGGGGTGGTGTGTGGGGGGGGGGGGGGGGGGGGGGGGGGGCAGGGGGAATAGTATTTCACATGATTTAAAAAAACCATTGATTTGATTGGCTTGTCATCTTTTTTTTGCCAATGTTAAAAATTTGATGATGCTTTGTGACTCTTTGAATCCAAGTTGTTCCTTTTTTTCCCCCTTAAGTTAAGCTATTAATCGTTAAAATGAATCTGATTGTGTGAGAAATTATCTTTGTATTCCCTCAAAGACGCTGTTGCGTCATTATCCGCTTGCAATGGTCAAGGAGCTTTTGATTTTCTTTTATGCATTTATCATACTTCTCATGCGTTTAATCCATACAACATGCATATATTTTTCAATCTTTGTGTTTGTCATGTTTTGTTTTTGTGTTTCAGACCTGGGGGTACGGTACATTAATGTATTGTATGAGAATCATTGTTACATAAGCTGTGTTTTTTGGAAGAGCTGGGTTACATTCTTGTTTCTGATCATTTTGGCCTACTTTGTTTTAAGTTCTGTATATATGAAACAATTATTCACTGAATCGCCATGGATAGCATGACAATTGCTTCATTAAACTGTCAAGGGCTCGGTGATTTACATAAACGTAGGGATGTATTCCATTATTTAAAACAGAAAAAATATTCAATATACTGTTTACAGGATACCCATTTTACTAATAAACTAGAGAAGTATGTAACTGCAGAATGGGGATATAAATGCTTATTTTGCCTCGTTTCGTTCAAATTCCAGAGGTGTAGCTGTATTGTTTTCGAATAATTTTGAATTCAAAATTACAGATGTACAACAAGATGAAAACGGAAACTTCATAATTGTAACATTTAGTTCATTTGAAAAACAGTTTCTCCTGGTTAATGTGTATGGGCCTAATAAAGATAGTCCGATATTTTACAATTCACTTAAAGAAACTATAAAGAGTTACAATATTAATAATATTATTGCTGTGGGTGATTGGAACATCACAATGGATCCACATCTAGACTGTTATAATTATGTACAAGATAATAAATCCGAAAGCAAGAGAAGAACTCATAAACATGACAGAAGAAATAGGATTGGCAGATATATGGAGGGAAGACAATCCGGACTGTAGGAGATATACCTGGCGAAAACGAACTCCTCTGAAACAAAAGCCGACTAGACTTCTTTCTATTGTCTGATTATCTTTATATTTATCATGAAAAATCTGACATTGAACCAGGCTATCGGTCTGACCATTCGATGGTTACATTATGCTTGAAATTTGGTAAAAATGAAAAATTCAAAGGATTCTGGAAATTTAATGTATCTCTATTAAAGGATAAGCAATATGTGGACGAAATTAATAAGTTAATTCTGGAAGTTATAAAAGAATACGCAGTTGATCAATCAGCGATAGAAGATCAGTCAGTAGTATTGTCTGAGTTAATAAAATCTGGACTCAGATTCAAGATTTCCGATAAAAATTTTTTGGATTTTCTGTTGATGAAAATTCGAGGGAAATCAATAGCTTACGCTACAATGAAAAAAAGAAAACAACAACAGAAAAAGAGAACAAGATTTTAAAACGCATTGAAAGTCTTGAAAATCTTGAGAATAAAACAGAGATTGAATTAAGAATGATTGAAGAAAAAAACTATGAACTAAGAGCAATCAGGGAACAAAAAATGGAAGGTGTATTATTAAGATCAAAAGCAAGATGGATTGCAGATGGTGAAAAAAAATATCAAAATACTTTTGCAACCTTGAAAAGAGAAACTATATTAATAAACAAATGACTAAACTAGTGACTAAAGATGATGAAAATAATAACCGAACAAAAAGATATTTTGAAGGAGGTTGAAACATTTTACGAAATTTATACAAGAAAAAGATAACTGAAAAGTGCGAAATCAGAAAACTTGTTAAAAAAAATTCCACAGTTATCTGAAGGTGAGAAAAACATATTGGAAGGAGAAATCACTATAGAGGAAGCAAGCGAAGCTTTAAAAAATATGAAGCATGGTAAAAGCCCAGGTACAGATGGCTTTGGCGCCGAATTCTTTAAATTCTTTTGGAAAACACTGGGCCCACTGGTTGTACGATCTATAAATGAATCTTACAAAGACGGAGAATTTTCGACAACACAGAAGCAGGGACTAATTATTTGCATACCAAAAGGTGATAACCCAAAGATATATCAAAAATTGGCGTCCTATTTCCCTCCTAAATGTAGTGTACAAAATAGCTTCCTCATGTATTCAAAAAGAATAAGAAATGTTTTACCATCTCTCATCAGTGAGGATCAAAACAGGTTTCATGGCTAACAGATTTATGGGTGACAATATTAGACTAATTTATGATTTGATTAATTATTTAAATGCGAAAAACCTCCCTGGACTGTTGCTCTGTATAGACTTTGAAAAAAAAAAGCCTTCGACTCACTCGATTGGGATTTTATGTTGAATGTGTAAGGGCTTTCGGGTTTGGTGAAAAGTATATGTCACTGGATAGAAACATTCTATAAGGATATAAATCAACTGTTATTGTAAATGGCCAGGCTGCTCAGTGGTTTAAAGTAGAAAGGAGGATGTAGACAGGGAGACCCTATATCTCCTTACTTATTCATCATATGCGCAGAAATTTTAGCCGTAATGATAAAAAGGAAGAAAAGAAGATAAAAGGCATAAAAATAAATGATGTAGAACACAAAATATCACAGTTCGCTGATGACACTCAATTAGTAAAACAATGGGCGACAAAAATTCTTTTGAACAGTCTATTAATATACTTACCCACGTTTGGAAGAGTTTCAGGACTCTTCATGAACAGCGAAAAAAAAAAACACAAGCAATATGGCTAGGATGTTATAAAAACTCCAAGAAAAAAGTATTGTCCTCATCTAAAAATCATATGGAACCCTTCTCAATTCAAAATACTCGGTGTTTGGTTTACTCAAGACTTGAAAGAATGTGAAACATGAATTATGACAAATAAATTTGCAGAAGTTAAAACATTATTCAAAATTTGGTCTCAAAGAAGTATAACACCAGTCGGGAAGAGTTGCTGTTCTCAAATCCCTCATTCTGTCCAAGCTCATACACCTCTGGATTTTGTTACCCAACCCACCTGACCTCTTAATTAAAAAACTTCAAAAGAGATGTGTTTTAGCTTTGTGTGGAATGGTAAACAAGATAGAATAAGCAGGGGAAAACAACAATTAAAACTATATAAGCAAGGTGGCTTAAATATACCTGACATCAAAAAATATATTAATGCTTTGAAACTTTTATGGGAAAAAAAAAACTTAAAATCACAAATCACAAATGGAAAAAAAGCATGTTACGAAAATGTATCCATTCAGCGAAAAAATTGAAAATTATGGACCAGCATTTGGTACAGGATACATGAGCTCTAATTTGTTCTGGAGACACACCTTTATAGCCTATAGGGAATTCTGTCTTTGCGTGACACCACAAACATTAAATGAACTTCTAGCTGAACCTGTTTTTTATAACGACAAGATAAAAACAGGAAATGACATAATTAAACAAAAGAAATTAATTGAGAAAGGAAAGTATGCAATAAAAAACATTTCTGAAGGAAAATGGACAATTTATGAACTTTGAAGAATCAAGGCTAATGATGATAACTATACCATAAATTTTGTCACATACTGTGGATGGATTTCCTCAATGAAAAAGAATTCATAAAGAAAACTGGAATAAAACGTGATAATGATAATGCAAACACAATTCAGAACATGCCGAGGGCTTTTACTATTATTATGAAAGAAGGAAAAGGAGAGCTAAACGATACTATGAAATTTTTACTCAAGATGAGCGTAAGCCAAACTGCTGCTCTCAATGGCTACAAAAACTTAATTCTGAAATTTTCTTGGAATAAGGTATTTACCCATGTCCACAAAATTAAAGATGTAAAATTGAAATGGCTTCAAATTAGAATTATTCATAGAATTATTGGCACAAATATGTTTTAAATGCCATGGGCCTGACAAACACGACGAACTGCACATTCTGCAATGAGAGAGAGAGATACAGTCCAACACTTTTTTATGGATGTGCAATTACGTTCAAACCTTTTGGAAAGAGGGTTGAAAACATTTATTTAACGAAAAATGCCGAAACTCGTTTACCATTAAAATCACACGCGATATTGTTATCTTTGGAGTCGACAAACACATGCAAACAGAGACAATTTTTGACTTTATTATTATGGTTGCTAAATCTTATATTTACAAGTGTAAGATCGAAAGACGTAGGCCAAATGCTTCAGTTTTTCAGAGCCAGCTGAGCTGCAGATTCAAAATCGAACTCTATAATGCTAGAGTCAACAATGATCAAAACAGGTTTGATGCTCTATGGTACAATTACATACCGATGATTTTTTACACACAAACTTTAAAAAAAAAAAATCGACAATAACAACAAATCTCATTCTAATACGCATCTCCGTAATCCCAGTCTCCATTTCTCGCTTTTTTTTTTTTGTTTTCGTTGCTGTTTTCATTTTATTTTTTCCTTAAAAAATTCTCATATATATTTGATTTGACATGGCTTTGAATGCACATTTGAAGCAACATACTTATGCATTGATATATTATCCGTATGCTCTTGCTATACTGTGGAAAGTGTATATGTCTACTACTGCTGCTACTACTGCTGCTGCTTTTGCTCTTCCTCCTCCTCCTCTTCCTCCTCCTCCTCCTTCTCCTCTCCTCCTCCTCCTCCTACTACTACCACTACTGTTGCTGCTGGTGCATCTGCTACCTCTACTTCTACTACAACTAGTGCCACTATAACTACTGCTACTATTACCACCATTACAACCGCCACAACCACCACCACTGCCACTGTGCAAGCAGACTTTCTGAGGCTCCTTTTAAGGGACCGGTAGTGATATCATTTATTTTTTTTATGATATCTGTTGAGCTGGTCCGACAATATAAAGGACTGGACCAAATTGACCATGCCAGATCTCCTCACGACAGCCATCAACAGAAGAGCCTGGAGAGAAACGGCGGCTGCCTCATCAGGTCCCCCCCCCCCCCCCCCCCCCAAACGACCCCAGCGGTCAGGGGGATGACTGACTGACTGATGATATCAACGGCCTGTCATTACACTAAAACCTGCTAGCGCTTTATCTCACTTTGCATATCACATCCTTCCCCCAGCCCCCATCACGCCCCCTCTAACCCCCCCCCCTCCCCCTTAATTTATTTATTTTTGACCCCCAGGAAAAGGAGTTATCGTTTACGGTGGAAGTGGACAAGCAACGTGACTTCTACTCTATCGTGCTGGATGATGGAGAAGTGTTCGAGACCGATGTCACGTACACCTTGTATATGGCATTCAGTGGCTTTATGACGAGGTGGTCTGACACTGGACTGTACTATGCTTCGTATACAGACAGGGATGGAAACACCGTGTAAGTGTGTGTGTGTGTGTGTGTGTGTGTGTGTGTGTGTGTGGTGTGTGTGTGTGTGTGTGTGTGTGAAGGGGCAGGGGTGAGGGGTGAGGTGGAGAAGTGAGGGCGGGGGGGGGGTGTAATTGTTGTCCCCTTTCTTGCGATGACTACTTCCGTCAAAGTGTCTGCGTAGTCACAGGAAAGAGAAGATAATCCATTGGCTGGGTGGGGGGGGGGGGGGGGGGGGGGGGGGGGGGGGGGTAAGGGGGGGAGGAGCTCGACGATAACAAATTCTTTCCGTCAATTGATTGTCTTCTCTTGCGTCATTCTTTGAGCTTCCTGCTATCCAGAGATTATCTCCTCTTACTCTCCTGTCCTCGGGACGGCAGGAAGGGATAAGGAAATGGCCCGAGTCAGCGGTATCGGCGAGTTCATGGGGGCTATTGTTGGCGCCAACCGGAAAGAAATCTCACTTACGCCGGCTCCGCGACTAAGCAATTATTGTCGTCAGTACGGGGCTGAGTAGGTGGTGTCCTGCGTAAGTTGGATCCGAACAGGCGCCACTGAACACCACCGAAGTGCAGTGCAGTGTCTCCTCCGGTGGGTTGTCACTTGACTTGACATTGACTGCTCCCTGTGGATTGCCGGTGCCGGAGCTCAGATGGGCCGGGCTGTGGCTGTGGACGAGTTGTCGGAATGAGTGGCGTGGGTGTACTATCACTGAAATGGCTCAGAAGATGGGACAGAAAAAATAAAACAAGATGCAAAGCATGTAAACGTACTCCCAGTTTATCCTGAATACGCGTGAGATATTCCATACAGAAGAAAAACCGTCTTGGGCTGGTGTGACCGTTAGTAATGGCAATTCTGGGTAAAAAGCGGCCATCATCTGTGACCTATGATGAACATACATACAAATATTCAGAAAGATCGGTCAAGAACTTTCTGAGATTTTCCATAAAGAAGAAAAACCATTATGGGCCGTTAGTAACGGCTATAACGGTAAACTGAAACTTCGGGCATCATCCGTGACCCAAAATGAACATACCTACAAATTTTCAGAAAGATCAGCCAGGTACTTTCTGAGATATTCCATAAAGAAGAAAAACCGTTAGGAGCCGTTATAACCACTAGAACGGCTATAACGGTAAACTAAAACATCGGGTATCATCCGTGACCCATAATGAACATACCTACAAATTTTCAGAAAGATCGGCCACGCATTTTCTCTGATATTCCATAAAAAAAAAAGAAAAAACCGTTATGAGTCGTTATAGCCGTTAGTAACGGCTATAACGGTAAACCAAAACCTCGGGCATCATCCGTGAACCATAATGAACATACGTACAAATATTCAGAAAGATCAGCCCAGTAGTTTTGTCTGAGCGAGTGGATCACATTTTGACCACCGACGGATGGATGGACACACACACACACACACACACACACACACACACACACACACACACACACACGAGAGCATTTCTTCGTCCCATTCTAAAGTACTCCCTGTTCTATAAGAACTGGGAGTACAAAAAGGAAATACCCCGAAGTTTACTTGTACAGTTTTAACTCCAAAGCAGCACTTCAGGAATCTTACATTTTGTCGACGGAAAACAAGGCAGTATCATCTTCACATTTTTTGTCCTATATAGCAACGAAATAAGGCCAGTTTGTACATGAGATACGCAAAATGAGATAAAGTTGAATGCTGTGCGTGCTCACAAGGGATGTCACATCACACTAGAAAGCTGTGTGTGTGTGTGTGTGTGTGTGTGTGTGTGTGTGTGTGTGTGTGTGTGTGTGTGTGTGTGTGTGTGTGTGTTTTTGTTTGAGAGAGATGAGAGAGAGAGAGAGGAGAGAGAGAGAGAGAGAGAGAGAGAGAGAGAGAGATGAGAGAGAGAGAGAGAGAGAGAGTCGATTTCAACCGTACCATGCCACATTCAACAACGAGTATGGAGACTGTGTGTGTGTGTGGTGTGTGTGTGTGTGTGTGTGTGTGTGTGTGTGTGTGTGTGTGTGTGCGTGTGTGAATGATTGTGCATAT
>JADBJO010000873.1:474642-477142 GCA_016801955.1 Conus betulinus
AACATCCTGATATTCACTGCTCCGTTTGCACTGCTGGTTTAGGGGCTGCGACGGGACATACCTAAGTGTGGTTGTGTAGAGGCCGAGGGTAGGTTTGGGGGAGAAGCGGGGGTGGGGTGGGGTGGGGGGGGGGGGCAGAAGACGCAGCGTGGGCGTGCGAACGGTGATGTTTATTTACAGCCCAGCCAGTCACAGCGGTCTATGTCACCTCGTCAGATTTCCCGAAACAGTGGTTGCAAATAATAATATAATAATAATACTAATAATAATACTAAAATAAATAAATAAATCATTCTTTAAAAACACACCCAAAAATTGCTGAAAAAACATTTCCTCAAGAAAAAAAAGGGAAAAAAAAAAAAAAAAAAAAAAAAAGAAAAATCTCAACTAAAAATATTTCCCTCTGGCACTCAGACATCAAATATGGGGTGACATCTTGGAACAGAGTTTTCACGGCGCCTACCGGAATGTGTTTCTGTCGGAGATTACCTGAAGCATCCAAGAATGAGTGAATGAGGAAATGAAATGTTATTTGAATAGAAACCTGTTAGAGACCTACCGAAAGAGCATATCCATTTTGTAATTCGTAAATGTCCCTATGTCCTGTCCTGCGTGTCTGTTTGTTCTCAATGTGACGTCTTGACCAGTAAACACATGCTTTGTTCGTACTTTTTTCTTTTTTTTTTTCATAGATACACTACTTTTTTTTTTTTCGTCTACAAGGCAATCAAGGAACATGTACACCCGCGATGCCTGATCATGCAGGTAACAGTCATTAGATACGATCACACAATCGTGAAAAAGTTTTCTAGAATTCCTTATATAATGTAGTTGTTGCTGTCGACCAGGTACTGCCATCTTTTGCTTTCCCCCTCCTTTATGCCGTTACATTAGAAACATCAAGTTTGTCACAGGGACATTATTTTTCTTTAATTCCATGTACCTCATTTCTAAACAATGATTATATTTTACTATCTTATATATGTTGTTCATATCTCTGAGGAAGCGTTTGATAGTCGGTTATTTTGTTTATTCTACATCTGTAATGTTTAGCCCATAAAATAATGTGATCAAACAACTCAACTGTTTTCGTTATGTCCATCGTGTCCAAACAGAACCAGCTCCATATCAAAATTAATTCTGCTGCAATGTTCACATTTTTCTTTCAATACTTTTTTTCCAGCCCCCCCCCCCCCCCCCCCCCCCCCCCCCCCCCCCCCCCCCGCCCCAAAGTGTTTTGCAAACTGACTTTGCCATAGGTAATGTTGGATTGAACCGGTGTCAGCTTTGTTCGTACTTATCTGCCCTCACCACAAACCCCATCCCCCATACAGATGTATGATATATTGCATCATTTTTTGCAAAACAATGTGTGTGTGTGTGTGTGTGTGTGTGTGTGTGTGTGTGTGTGTGTGTGTGTGTGTGTGTGTGTGTGTACGCGCGCGCGCGTGTGTGTGTGTGCGTGCGCGCGCTAGTTTCTCCACAATCACAAGCGCTGACGTAGCCAGACTTAGTAGAATAAAAGACATTGAAGTGTTCATAACATCTTCTCAGTTTGTTTGCAAGGGAGGTAATCTGTGTTAGAGCAGCGAGAGTTACTCCGCCGTGTTCATGGCACACATGCCGCTGGTGGGCACGCCCAAAACAAGTTTGTCCCATCAGTCAGCTTAACAGTTCGATCACAGAGAAACACGCCAAAAAACATGGACGTGAAACAGTGCGCCTGTAACACAGAGAGTCGACATCATGATGGTTATTCTGGCGTGCGCTTCAAACCAAATGAATGGCTCTTTGGATCTGTTCGTTTGTCCCATAAACTAAGAAAAGGTAACTCCGATTGTAATGAAAAGACAGGCGTTTATCTTCCCACGATTTTGTCCCCCGGAACAGGTCTATTGAAGTTTTTTTTTTTCTCTAAGTTTTGATCAGTGACCATGATCGCTTTATATAAAGAAATTTTTATACTTTAAAAAAAATATTGTGACAAATAATAGGTTGTATTCTATCAAGACAAGCTCATTGAAAGTGAATTCTACCAAGCAGAGATGCAAAAAGAAATTGATAGCTTTGTAATTAGATATACGCAATACAAAAATGTACTTTGTGAAATGTAGGTAAGTCAAACTATGTCACTGAATTTACGGTGAAACAGCAAGTGAAGCTGCATTCAAATTAGCAGTTAAAACAGACTTACTTGTTTGAGCTGTGATAAATCTTTACAAAAACTATGCGAATACATCGCAGGGTTTACACTGTAGTCAAAAATGAGACACACAAAAAAAGCGCTCATCACGAGAAAGTCCAAAATGTGCGCGTCAGATTAAACATGTGAGTTGAGTTTCATCAAATGAGACGTCATATCCTGTTCAACCAAATGATGACGGGCAACTGGAACCATTCAACGGGTTGTTTTCTTTGTTTCTTTGTTTTGCGGTCCCATTTTCTGTACCACCTCAGTGGCATTGCACCAACGCCGCTCATTTCGACTCCTCGTCCGCAG
>JADBJO010000873.1:479642-484642 GCA_016801955.1 Conus betulinus
CAAAACAAAAAAACTTTCGCGTTGTTCTTGAAATGGATTTTACAGAAACTACAAAAGTAAATAGGAAATGAGGCAGGGAACAGTAAAACAATAAATAACAAAAACAAGTACGGTAACTCTTGCGCCTGCAATAAAAAAAAATACACGCCCATAACTCCAAAGGAATGGTGTTTACGACACTGAATCGCCTAGCAGATATGACAGCACAGAGCACACAGAACAAGAAAACAAAGAAAAGGGGATGTTTCCTGGTTTGTTCCGTGTGCTCTGTGCTGTCATGTCTGCTAGGCGATTCGGTGTCATAAGCAGCATTCCTTTGGAGTTATGGGCCTGTATTTGTTTTCTTGCGGGAGCAAGAGTTACCCTACTTGTTTGTTGTTTATAGATACTACAATAGATATTAAAGTTCTCTCCCCTGCTGTCGCCTGTCTTCCCTCTGTAAAAGAAAAAAAAAATATCGGATTTGTGAAGTTTCAGTTATCATTTTTCATCCAGTTTCACCTGGATTTAAAGAGGGAAAAAATTAAATTCTTTAAAAAGATTTGACACAAACTACAATAGATATCATTTAAGTTGCCCTGCCCTCCACCATCCTCCCCCTTCCCACCGTCCATCTTCCCTGTTTAAACAAATCAGATTTTATGAAGTTTCAGTGGCCATTTTTCAACCAGTTCTATTTGGATTAAAAGAAACAAAAAATCAGTATTATCTGAAAGGATTTTACAGAAACTACAACGGATATCAGAAAAGTTTCTCTCCACAAAAAAAGCAAAAACAAAAACAAAAAAAAACGTTCGAGATATTCTTGAATTTTTTAATTTTTTTTTAAACAGAAACTGCAATAGATATTATCAGAGCTCCCCTTCCCAATTCCATTTGGATGAAGGAAAAAAAATGTGGTGATATTCTTTAAAAGGATTTTCTTTCCCCCTTTGAAGGAAATATTCTTTCTTATAAAAAAAAAAAAAAAGGAAAAAGGAAGAGAGAAAAAAAAGAAAAAAGGTACAGCCCGAACAAAATGTCTTTGAAAACAAAACACAGCAAATAATAATACACACAACATAGTTTGAATGAAATGTTTCAGTATCATGCATTATGTGTCATGTTGGAGAGCCAATACTTCGTACTACTTACCATTGCCAACAGATTTCCGTTTGTTCCCTCCGCTAGTGAGGTGACGTTTTAATCCTCCTCTGTCTTCTTGTCTGTCTCTCAGCAAGACACAGGCAACATTTGATCCACCAATTTAAAAGAAACTAAGTGAAACCACAACACAAAACTAAACGATGATAATAATCACTATCATCAACCCAACGATAAACCAACTGATTGTTGATACGGGCTTGTGGTGGTAACCAGAATCAACTGTGGGATTCAGGATCCGATTGACGGTGATGAAGGTCTGCTGCGCTCTCCCGAAATCCCCTTCTGGTTTATATGTATATGAAATTTGTTGACCAGGTGGAGTTCTTCGTCAGCGGCGACTACATGGGTCTCATGAAGTTTGATGGGTCCATGCGGTCTCACGCGCTACACACACGGGTGGTCACTCCTTTTGAAGTCGAGCGCATGTTTAGTCGGTACACCTACACCAAGGTTAGAACAGCCGGTGCTGTGTTTTAATTGTGTTGTGCTGTGTGATGTTGTGTGGTGTCGTGTGATGTCGTGTCGTGTATCGTGTTGTGTTAGGTTGTGTTGTGTTGTGTTGTGCTGTGCTGTGCTGTGTCATGTTTTGTCGTATTGTGATGTGTTGTGTCATGTCGTGTCGTGTCGTGTCTTGTCTTGTCGCATCATGTTGTGTCATGTCGTGTTGTACTGTGTTGTGATGTGTGTTGTCTTGTCAGACAATCATTATGTATTGCAATGTGTTGTGTCGTGTCGTGTTGTGTCGTGTCATGTCGTATTGTGTTGTGTTTGTTTAAACAAAATTTTATTTGTTAGAGAACAATTTTGCAGCAACATTCATCAAATCATGGAGTACAACAAGCATAGGCTTATAAACCGAACTCTTAGAAAGAACATGTACATTGGAGTGGCTGCATCAAAAGTTATCAAAATGGAATTGGAAAGGAGGAAAATCAACAGAATTGTGTTGTGTTGCATTTGTTGCATGGCATTGCATTATAATGCATTGGATTCCATGGATTTCAATATGTTATATTGTTGTGCATTGTGTTCCATTACATTACACCACATTGTTTTGCACCAACTCAGGAGAACTTGCGCGTTTTATGTATTTTTGTTGGGCTGAAATCAGAGGCCTGTACAAAAACTATGTTGTAAACCCAGATTCAAAACCCACTGTTCTTTTGAGCCTACTGTGATCAACTCATGGGGAATGCATGGTGGCTACACTTATTCCAGAGTCAGATAAAACTGTTCTCTTTGTTACAGTCTGCCGCATAAACATCAGGAGCATCTTCCGTGAGGAGAGGTAGAGCATGGTGAGAAAAATAGTGTGTTCTTTGATATTTCTTCACAGCTACCGGATGTAGACAGGTCACTCAGCTAAGAATAGCACTTACTTGGAGCTTTCAACAGACCTCCGCCCGTCTTTTTCAGCAGTGGTGTTGCTACTGGGTGAACTGGAGTTCAGTGCACACGACCACGGGTCGAACCCTGGTCATGTGACTGAACAATGAGGGTGTTGTACACCGATGGCAAGGTGTGTCTGCCCCGGTCCCGGTTGAGTGTGGGGTTGTTGGCGGCAATAGGTATATAGCCTCCTTCACCCCACGCTGAAACCATCTGTTGTCACGGTTGATATTCTTCGTTTTTGTTATTTTTTCGTTTTTGTTTGTTTGTTTTTGTTGCATTGTTTAGATTTTACTCCCTTAATTCATTGTCTTTGTCCAGAGGGAAGTGTGTGCGGGGGGGGGGGGGGGGGGGGGGGGGGGGGGGGGGAGAAGAGGGAGCCTTCATGCAAAGGACAGTTATCCAGTTTTTTGAGATAATATATTTTTTCCTTCTTCTTTCTCGTCTTGTTCTTTTTCAGGTTGATCTACATGTCTGTCGATCTATGGCGTAGTTGAATAGTGAAGGCAGTCAAACTATGCGTACCTTCTTGTGCTTGGCTCTCTCTCTCTCTCCCCCTCTCTCTCTCTCTCCACACACACACACACACACACACACACACACACACACACACACACACACACACACACACACACACACACACACATTTACACGACACGTGCGGTGCAAGTGTTGGTGATATGCATCGATGGCTACAGATCGATGGGTCGATTGATTTGTTAAAGGGTTAATTGACTGGATGGATGGTTGGTTGACCAGATGGCAGACCGGTTGACTGAATGGTATTCGGCTGATCAGTTAACTTATTTGTTGATTACTCGATTAACTGATGAATAATTGGCTGATTGATTGATTGACTGACTGACTGACTGATTGAGTGAGTGAATGAGTAATGGATGGATTGATTGATTGATGAATAGATGGACGGATGGATGGCAGGATGGACGGTCGGATGGATGGATGGATGGATGGATGGAGTCGGTTGATTGATAAATTGATTTATTGATTTTTGCTCCTTTAATGGCCGGTCCCGTGATCGATCGGTAGTTTATATGATTGTGGGATTGATTAGCTTTATAGAATATAAGAATTTTGTGTGTTGATTGGTCCTTCGGTTGGTCAAAGGAGTGATGGATTGATGGATGAATGATCATTCGATTGATTGATTGATCGATCGATCGATCGATTAATTGATTGATTGATTAATTGACTGATTGATTGATTGATTGATGGTTGGTAGGCAATCTTATTGATTGATTGATTCTTTATTCATTCATTCTTTCATTCATTCATTCATTCATTTATTGGGTAACATCTATATATTATACAGGGCGGCGCAATAGTACGTATGTTGCACATGATTCTTGGAGAACACTTTTTTCCTGCCCTGACGGTAAGTGTGTGTGTGTGTGTGTGTGTGTGTGTGTGTGTGTGTGTGTGTGTGTGTGTGTGTATGCATGCGTGCGTGCGTGCGTGTGTGCGTGTGCGTGTGCGTGTGTGTGTGTGTGTGTGTGTGTGTGTGCATCTTACTCTACGTATCTCTGTGTGTGTGTGTGTGTGTGTGTGTGTGTGTGTGTGTGTGTGTGTGTGTACATATTTATAATAGATCGATAGCTATAGATATATGTGTGTGTGTGCGTACATTTTAAATTTAATGTCTTTCCACTCTAGGTGACATTAGACGGAAAAAAAAACACCTCATCAACACAAAAACCAACCAACCAACCAACCAAACCCTCATGATAAAGCTAGAAAACTACAAATGGGTTCGATTTGGGAGAGAGGATTGAGAGGTAGGGGACGGATGAAGATGGTCCTTACGTATATTTTATGTAGATTTAGTTGTAGGTAAATGTTTGACTCACTTAAAAGTAACCTCATAAGTATGAGATAGTAAATGTAAGAAACTGCAAGTACTTACTTATTGGACTCTTTGATAAAGAAAGAAAGAATTCATAGGTTAATACTGGTGATTCAAAAATATTTCTAATTGTATATGTAGAAAGTATGGGTATAAATTGTTTGACAGCGGTACATGAGATAATATGATCAGCTGTGATGCTCTGTCCACAAACACATGAGGCATTTGTGCTAAATTTTGTAGTAAAGCATCGACATTCCTCCTATACATAAGGGACGATAACTTTCTGCTGATGTGGGAGTGTTTTTTTTTAAGTTTGCAGTTCTAAAATCTGTGTAAATAAGCTTTTGTGAGACTTTTAAAAGGAATTCTGGTGGTGGTTCCAAGCAAACCATTCCACAAATGTGAAATTCATCCTGAGAGACTCTGAACTACATTTTTGCACCTTGTTTCGCAGCTCTGTCTACTTTATCGTTATAATGAACGAACAGTGTGACGGTATCCAGCAGAAAGTAATTGCCGTGCCTTGTATAGAGAGAGCATGAATTAAACTGCTAATTTCAATTATTTCTGGTCTATTCTGCAATTTTAATTATTTCAGTGC
>JADBJO010000873.1:492142-497142 GCA_016801955.1 Conus betulinus
GAGGTGAGCTTCGCCAGTGCGCGCGTGTCGTACCTCCGTGAATGAAGTTTACTATGTGTTCGCTCGCGTCTGTTAGTAATGCTTTGTCTGTCAGCAACTTACGCGTAAGTACTGAAAACGATTTTAACGAAACTTCGTAGAGAGACTGCTTGCAGTCCAAGGAGGAATCTGTAACATTTTGAATGATGATGATGATGATGATGAGGATGAGGATGAGGATGAGGATGATGACAATGATGATGACAATGATGATGACAATGATGATGATGATGATGATGATGATGATGATGATAATGACGATGACGAGGAGGATGAGGATTAGGATGATGACGATGATGATGGTGATGATGACGATGACAATGATGATAACGATTGATGAGGATGATGGTAAAGAGAAGAAGATGAAGATGATGATGATGATGATGATGATGATGATGATGATGATGATGATAGTAAAGAAGAAGAAGAAGAAGAAAAAGAAGAAGAAGAAGATGATGATGATGATGATGATGATGATGGTAAAGAAGAAGATGAAGATGATGATGATGATGATAATGATGATGATGATGATGTGATGATGATGATGATGATGACATCGCCGTTCCAGGTGTTCGATCCTTTGACGAGGGCCACGATTCTGGATGATGCTTCAGTTTCGTTTCTTCAAGTGAGTGTGTGTCTCTCTGTGAATTTGTGTCCGCTTGTTCGTCTGTCTGTCTGTCTGTCTGCCTACCTCTCTTTCTTACAACCAGCATTGCATGGGTTACGATTATACTAGACGAACGAGAGGAGAGAGAGAGAGAGAGAGGAGAGGAGAGACGAGAGAGAGATGAGAGAGAGAGAGCGGAGAGGGGGGTCCAGTATTGCAAAGGTTCTGTAGACACTGAGAGAACCAAAGGGGTGGGTGGGTGGGGGGGGGGGGGGGGGGGGATGAGAGGAGGAGCGGGAAAGGGGGAGGGAGGGGGCGAAAGGAGGGGGGAACCCCAAACAGAAGAAATGAAGCCTAATCTACAACGGAAACTAAAAGGGGGTAAGGGGTCGGTGGCCGTGGTTCACGTACACACACACACACACACACACACACACACACACACACACACGCGCGCGCGCGCGCGCGCGCCACTCTCTTACACTCACGCACATACGTACGCACGCACGTACGCACGCACGCACGCAGCGTACGCACGCACACACACCCACACACACACACACACAACACACACACACACACACACACACACACATATATATATATATATAGATATATATATATATATATATATATATATATATATATATATATATATATATATTTATACACGCGCTCACACACACACACACAACACACACAACACCACACAACACACACAACACACACACACATCGTAATACCTATCCATCTAAACGTGGAGGGAGAAAGGCGTACACTTTGACCGGAACCCTGTACCCCCCCCCCCCTTCTTCTGTTCCTCCCCACCCCCCAAACCCCCCACCCCCCCACCCCCCCCCGCCTTCCCTTTCTCACCCCCTCCCTTTCCTCATTCCCCCTATTTTCACTTGATTTCTTAAAAACAAATTTTAAACGTACACTTACAGTCTCTCTCTCTCTCTCTCTCTCTCTCTCTCTCTCTCTCTCTCTTCTCTCTCTCTCTCTCTCTCCAGGGCTGGCGGGAAGTTTTCGGAGGCGGTGAAAGAGTGGCCGTTCTTGCTGACCCAGTATCTGAAGGCAGAGTTGTCTTATCCTGCCTGGCACATCTTTCAGCGGGAGAACCCAATACTCAGTTCTGTGTGCTCAACTCGGATCGCACTCTGTTCAAACAGTACACCGTAAATCTTTTTTTTTTTTTTTTCCCCTTCTTTCTTTATTTTTTACTTCTTTTTCTTTCTTTCCTTCCACCTCTATTTCTTTGTCTATGATTTCCTTCCTTTTTTTTTTCTTTCTTACTTTCTTTCCTTACTTCATTCTTTCATTTTTCTTTCTTTCCTTCTTTCTGTCTTCTTTCCTTCTTATATCTTTCTTTCCTCTTTATATCTTTCTTTCCTTCCTTCTTTATGTCTTTCTTTCCTTCCTTCTTTATGTCTTTCTTTCCTTCTTTCTTTCTATTTTTATTTCTTTCTTTCGTTTTCCTCCTTCTTTCTTTCTTTCTTTCCTTCCTTTCTATCTTTCTTTCCTTCTTTCCTGTCTTTCTTTCTTCTTTATATCTTTCTTTCCTTCCTTCTTTATGTCTTTCTTCCTTCCTTCTTTCTGTCTTTCTTTCCTTCCTTCTTTCTATCTTTCTTTCCTGTCTTTCTTTCCTTCTTTCTTTCTGTCTTTCTTTCCTTCTTCTGTCGTCTTTCTTTTTCTTCTTTCTATCTTTCTTCCTTCTTCTTTCTATCTTTCTTTCTTCTTTCTGTCTTTCTTTCCTTCTTCTTTCTATCTTTCTTTCCTTCTTTCTGTCTTTCTTTCCTTCCTTCTTTATGTCTTTCTTTCCTTCCTTCTTTCTATCTTTCTTTCTTTCTTCCTTCTTTCTATCTTTCTTTCTTTCCTTCCTTGCTTCTTCTTTCTCTCTTTCTTTCTTTCTTTCTTTCTTTGGTTCCTTCTTTTCTGTCTTTCTTTCCTTCCTTCTTTCATTCTTTCTTTCTTTCTCTCTTTCTTTCGGATTCGGAATCCGAATCTGTTTCTTTCTTTCTTTGATTCTTTCTTTCTCTACTTGTGTTGGTATTGTGTGGTTTCCTGTCATTTTGTCAAAGATCATTTTGCTTTGTTATAGATTCTAGGGCAGTTCTGGGGATGTAAGGGTTGCATCTTGTTCAAAATGTAGCAAACAACCAATTAGATTGAAAGCATCCAGTGTCCTTCAACCCGTGTCCAGGATTTTTTTTTTTAAAATAGGAAAACAGTTATAATCTTTCATGGTTAAAAAAAAAACTAAATTGTAGTACCGATTTTCTGTGAGAAATCATTTGTTATCGCCGTTTTCTTGCTAGGTAGGAACTGTTGTGTCTAAAACTTATGAGTGTACACTTACTTCCATGCTTTCTCCTCTCAGTCTTATCCTTTCCCTGTAGTTTTGTTTTCTCTTGTGTGTGTGCGCGCGCGCGCGCGTGTGTGTGTGTGTGTGTGGAAGGGGGGGGGGGGGGGGGGGGGGGGGGCGGTGTTGTAGAAAGTAAAAGTTATTTGTTTGTGTGTTTTATGTGCAGTTATATTTATCTTGCTATCGACTTGCCCAAAGTGTTTCCATGGAGAGGAATACAATGGAGGTTGTTGTTGCTTTTGTTGTTGTTGCTGGTTTTTTTTTTTTTTTTTTTTCGATATTGACACATTCGATCCATGTCGATTGTAAGCCAGATTTGTACGGATCTTATTTTTGTCTCCAGTAGGATTATTGTTACCTGTTGTGCAACGATAATAATCTGCTATGATGTTTAATTTTGAAAATAAAAAAGCATCGGCGAAAAAAGAAAAGCTTTTTTTCCCCTAGGGGAAAATTGGGAGACTAGATATTATGGGCTATGAGAGCGTACTAGCTGTAGAGCCTATGATAACTATCACCCCCGTGTTCCCGAGGAAGATAGTGACGATATCCTTCAAGAAAACAGTCATAGGCTGATCCCCAACTTTCCGGAAAATTTTGTATCATCACTTTTTTTTTCTTTTTTCTTTTTTAAAAATCTAATTTCCCTCGTATTACTCTTTCTAGTAAGTGAACTAATGTTTTCGTCAGAAAACCAAGGAAACTGGTGACTATGGAAATTTTGAATGTAATTAATAGCAAACCGCCGAGTAGAACGTGGACAAACGCATCACAAGACAAAAACACGACGCGTTTCGACCTCTGAGGTCTTCTTCAGGCAAGATGCAAAACACTCAGAACAGCGGAAATGAACCAGCCATCACTTATCTTCATTCACCTCAGCGCAAGATGGGCGTTGGATGCCTCGCTTTGCAGTCAGTTACTACGGGCTTATGAATCTTTATGCCTCCATAACCAATCAGCCACGGTGGTGTGTGGAATTGTGCCCCTTGTTTTGGGGCAAGCCTTGCCATGTGCGTTGATATAGAAAAAATTGCATCTTGCTTACTGTCAGCCGGATAAGCTTTGTTGAAAGAGCGTGAGACTGAGATTATGATACCTTTGGCTCGAATCTGGGTTCAGACACTTAGTTTTTATTTCTCTCTCTCTCTGTGTCTTTCTCTGTCTGCCTGTCTCTGTCTCTGTCTGTATGTCTGTCTGTCTGTCTCTCTGTCTCTGTCTCTGTCTCTCTCTGTGTGTCTCTCTCTGTCTCTCTCTCTTCATGAGATTCGAAGCGGATCTAGGGCAAAGAATGGTAGAGGGATACAGGAGTGGGGGGGGGGGGGGGTAGGGCAAAGGCAGAGCGGAGTGAAAAGGGGGGGGGGGGGGGGGGAGGAGGGGAGGAGGGGGGGGGGGGAGAAAGAGAAAGGGGTCAGGGCGAGGGGATGAGATACATGGGAAGAGCTACATGGGAAGAGGAAAAGGGGAGAAGTAGAGTAGGAGATGGGGAGGAAGGGGGGGGGTGGTGGTGGGGGGTGGGGGGGGGGGGGGGTTATGGATCTCAGTCCATGTCAGTCATTCCCCTGACCGCTGGGGTCGTTGGGGGGACGTGATGAGGCAGCCGCCGTTTCTTTCCAGGCTCTCTGTTGGTGGCTGTCGTGAGGAGATCTGGCATGGTCATTTTGGTCCAGTCCTTTCTGTTTTCGGACCAGCTCTTTCTCTGCCGCCCTCGTCTGCGCCCTCCTTCAACGGTACCTTGAAGGATGGTTTGAAGGACGTGGCCATACCATGCCATCATCCGTCGTTTGACGGTTGCCAGGGAGTGGTTCATGGGGCCCAAGTAGGTTAGTGACCAGGTTCTTTGTAGGAGATGCGGAGTAGCTTCCTCAGGCACCTGGTCTCAAACGCCTGGATTCTTCTTTCTGTTTCGGTCATCAGTGTCCATGTCTCGCAACCATATAAGATGGAGACTACTAGTGACTTGTAGAGCCGGAATTTTGTGTGGAA
>JADBJO010000873.1:499642-504642 GCA_016801955.1 Conus betulinus
AGGATTCACAAAATTTGAAGGATCAGTTTCGGATGACGATGGGTATTCACAGAATTTGATGCTAACTACGATATACATTGACTACAACAAATTTATAGTGCTTTAAAGATTGACAGAGCTGATTTCAAGGACTGTAAACGACGACGACGGTGACATCACGACACCAGTGATAATGATGATGATGATGATGATGATGATGATGATGATGATGATGATGATGATGATGAAGAAGAAGAAGAAGAATTTGACGACGACGACGATGATGATAATGGAGAAGAAGAAGAAGAAGAAGAAGAAGAAGAAATGACGTTAATGATGATGACGACGATGTTGATGATAATGATGATGACGATGCATATAAAAAGAAGAAGATGATGATAATGATGACGATGACGACGATGATGATGAAGATGAAGAAAAGAAGAAGGTGATGATGATGGCGATAATGATGACCATGACCACGACGACGATGATGATGACGATGATGCTGATGATGCCGATATAGATGATGACTTTCGCTGTACTGTCACCAATCTGTGGTCAGGATCAGCGTGAACCTGACACAGTCGTTGTTCTGCGGGGCAATGGCTGGCGAGAGGAAGAAAGGGACAGTCTTCCAGTTCGCCAGAGCCAGCCTGGCCAGTGTGAAGGACGACAGAGCTGAGAGGGTCAACCGCGTGGCCGCTATGGCTTGCACGAAGTCGAAAAGTCCTCGCTTACGGGTACGTACGTGTGTGTTGTGTCCTCACGCAGATAACTGGGCTTAACTTCAGAAGGAATTACGAACACGCACGCACTGTCACTTCGTTTTCAAGACTGACGCGCAGACTTGTGATATCAAACATTGCCATACAGACGAACAGAAAGAAAGAAATACAGGTAAACTTGTATCTCGCACGGTCTCCTTTCAAGAATAACGATGAAGATCGTAAAGCAAGAGAGAAGATCAATATCGCCGCTTTTGGCGAGCTACAGTTCAACTGCGCATGTCGAAGACATTCTCCACTTCCTGTTGAGCCTATCCGGCTGCACACCAAAAAAATTAATGCTCCAAAGTCTTGCTTAAGGAGTCGACTATTTATCGACTAGCGCAATTAGATTGTTTTGAGAATATTTATTATCGACTAGCGCAATTAGATTGTTTTGAGAATATTTATTGTATCTGAAAGTGGATTCTCCTCATTTTCTTTCATCTGGCCATCAAGGTACGAGCCAGGTGGTTCCAAGCAGACAAATTAAAATCAAAGGAATGGGACTATTAGGGCGTTTCCCGCTGGCGCAAAGGTAGGGTCAAGGGTGAGCGCAAAGGCCTGAAATGTGCCGCCAATTAAGAGGAAGGTCACGTATTGGGAGACTGAGATTTCATCGGTGAAAATCCCCTAAACAAGGGATATAATTGGTGGGGATGTGTGTGTGTGTGTGTGTGTGTGTGTGAAGAAACGGGGCGAAATACAAAACATTCAAATTTGACCATGCGACTACAAAGTACTTCTTCGAGTTTTTTTCGCTGTGTTGAGTCAGAGTCAGCGTTTTCATCGTTTCATGCTCAAGTAAGAGAAGACAACTATTCCTTGCGCACCAGTCACTGGACATAAGAACAGTCGGCCATTTTCCTTTGCATGCGATACGGCCCCAAGACGGTCTAGCAAAGTGTCGCCTTTTCCTGACCCTGCGCGTCGCTAGTGTGTATTATAACACGCTCGCACGCGCCAGGCAAGCGAGAACTTTCGCGCCTCCTCGCCTCTGTATATAACGAACAACTGAGAGGGCAGGCCAGCCAGCCCAAGAAGTCTCTCATGACGGGCGGTGACTGTGGACGCCTGTCAATAAATGGTTAGTGACCGGCACGGTCAGAAAACGGGACTCCCAGATGATGAGAGGACGAGAGAAAATGCTCAGCCCTCTCTCCTCATCGTCTGCGTACTAAGGTTAAAGTTGACGTATGATGTGCATTTTCCCCTTCTAACCTCCATTTTTGCCCCCCCCCCCCCCCCCCCCCCCCCCCTCACCCCCCCCCCCCCCCCAATCCTTTCCTTTTCTTTATCCTTTCCTTTTCTTTTTTACTTTCTTTTGTTGTTGTTGTTGAAGTTGGTCCTTATAATTTTTTTTCTTTCTTTTTTCTTTTCTTTCTTTTCTTTTTTTTTTTTGCGTTATCCACTCTCATTCACCACGCCAATCTGTGTGTTCGATTTACCGATAGACGTTCTCAGGATTGCAAACTTAAATGTTTTAGTGTTTAATACAGAGCGTCTGTTTTGTTTTTTTTTAAATCTGCTAATGCTGGGTATACTGGCACATTCATTCCGTTTGTTACAACAAAGAAAGGGAGAACAAGAGATAGATAGATAGATAGATAGATAGACAGATAGACAGACAGACAGACAGAGAGAAAGAAAGACAGACAGATAGATAAAAAGACAGACAGACAGAAAGAAAGAAAGACAGACAGACAGACAGGAATAAAGAAAGAAGGAAAAAAAAAAGAAAGAAGAAAGAAAAGAAAGAAAAAAAAAGAAAGGAATGAAGGAGAGAAAGGAAGGAACGCAGAAACAAAGAAAGAATTCACTGCCAATAAAAGCTAACGACGTAAAGAAATAAATGCACAGTTGCTGATGCACATTTTGAGTGGAGGGTTTTGACGGGGAGAAAATGAAGAACAAACAATCTCATATCTTTGTCTCGTATTTCCAAACCACTCGGGGAAAGAAGATAGGCAATTGTCTCATGTTTTCAAAAACACTCGTTGAACGAGCAATCATTTGTCTTAAAGTTTAACAAAGATAAGTGATTGTTCGTTCGTTCTTCATTTTCGTTATCCCGAGTCTTCCTTTGTCTTGCTTGAAGAAGACCTAAGAGGTCGAAACGCGTCGTGTTTTGTCTTGTGAGTGGTTTGTCCACGTTGTTCGGCGAAATAATATTTTTTAAAAAAATTGTGTAGATTTCTGCCCGCAGTCGCTGATTTTTTTTTTTTAATTTTGTGTAGATTTCTGCCCGCAGTCGCTAAAATATTTTTTTTAAACATTAGTGTAGATTTCTGCCTTCAGTCGCCCCACTTTGCAATCACCCTTCAAGTGTTGGTTAACCCTTTTCTCGCTCGCTCCGTGCAGGTTGCTGAATGCCACTTTGAACAACACTCTCCTTGGATTGGAATCTTCCGGCAACATGGCTTTGGTGATGGAGCAATTTGCCCGATCACCGTTCAACAACTTGCTGACGCTACGCTTCTTGGTGACTCACTTTGAAGACATTCTGAAGAGGTACAATTTCACCGTGAAGTGTGTGTGTGTGTGTGTGTGTGTGTGTGTGTGTGTGTGTGTGTTCACGTATATGCATGTGCGCAGACGGTACATACATACGTGTGTTCATGCGTTTATTCCATGTGAATGCCTTAAAACATAGATACCTCAACTCCCTTCAATGCAATTTAAGTCTTAGTACCACTACAGCCCAGTTCCATAGTACTGTCAATTTCTTCGTTTTCTTTATTTAGCCGATTTCGCCTCCCAGGCAAATGTTGTACTCTAGATAAGAACTAATCATATTAGGACTTATCAAAATTTATTAGTTTCATTCTTCGATTAGCGTAACTATTCCCTAATTAATATTTTTGTTATACTTAGAGAAAATATCGCTAGCAAAGGATTTCCGGGAAACATAAATATTTGATATTGTTTTTTTTAATTTCTTAAAGAAATAAATTCTGTTTTCATCGGGAAAATAATTCGCTGCTTCGCTTCCACAGTTCCTAAGAGACTGTTTTCCCCCACCACTGTTTTCACCAAAGAAAAAAACGGTGACTGTTTGCAGAACAAGAGAACAAAGATAAAGACTTCCAGGATAAATGAGTGATAACACATTGTTCTCGTGAGGGATAGCAGCTGAGTTCCATTGAAAATCAAATGGCTCA
Source organism: Conus betulinus (assembly GCA_016801955.1). Lineage (NCBI taxonomy): Eukaryota > Metazoa > Mollusca > Gastropoda > Neogastropoda > Conidae > Conus > Conus betulinus. The sequence goes on from JADBJO010000873.1 coordinate 503,550, forward strand.
AGTGGTTTGTGAAGGCAGTAGGCTGCCCCCCTCACCCCCCCCCTCCCGAAAATATGGGGTGGAGGGGGGGGGGGAGGGGGGGGGGGGGGGGGGGGACCGCTTTACCTCTGCCTCCCCCAATCACCCAAATGTTACGCTAAACGATATGGACGGCCGGCATCGCATGACTTCCCGCAATCATAGGAATTTTCTAAGGTGAGAGAACGCCCCCCCCCCCCCCCCCCCCCCCTCTCTAAAAGCGTAGAAATGAAAGGCTCTTCATTCATCTTCCTCTACCTCCTTCTTTGATAAAAAGTTGGAAGATGTCTCCTCCCCCTCCCCCTCCCCCCACCCCCACCTCTTTCTCTTTTGCAAGAATTTTGACACCTTCCCCACCGCCCCTCGCTCTTTTTTTTTTTTTTTTTTTTTTGAGTTGAAAGACTGCTGTGTGATGTTTTCGTCATTTTGTCGGTTCAGGCTGACCCCCCCCCCCCCCCCCCCCCCCCCCCATCCCCCCCCCCCCCTTCCGCCACACGCACACACTCCTATTCCCCATGCAAAATATCACCTGACGTCACCGGAAGCTAGTAAGCTGACACCTCAGCTATGATATGTATGTTTCGCGTTTTCCAGAAAAAAAAAAAAGCCCAGTTCTCCTCGATCTTTAAAACAAAAAACAAAAAACAAAAAAACAAAACAAACAAAAAAAAAAAAAGAGTTACCGACTATAAAAAAAAGGTTATCATCATCATTTTCTTGACGGATTATAACTGTCCTTCCCCTTATCCCCCACCCCCCCATCCCCCATAGAAAACAGTATGCGTATCCTTCAAGAAAGTCGAGAACGCAACCCCACCACATATCTTCCCGAAAATTGCATGTCATCAGTGCTATCTTGAACGGTTTATCTGTTTTCTCCACAACCACAAAGATGATGATTAACGTTCGTTTTATGGCTGTTTTCTTATACGATGATAGTGGGAAAACGGGGGAAATCATTCTAATTCGCATGCTAACTTTGTTGGCTCACAATCGATCTTTTCCCTGTTTTCGTTTTTTTTTTTCTTTTTTTTTTTCCAAAGAAGAAAAAAGTTATTATCCTTTCAAAAAACAC
>JADBJO010000873.1:509642-539921 GCA_016801955.1 Conus betulinus
TTTTTTTGTTTGTTTTGTTTTTAGGAGTTCAAAATAAATTGTTCAGTTCTCTGTCCTTTTTTGTCTTAAATATTTCCAAAGTTCATTCGTTACAAAGTGAATAAAGAAGGCTTTTTGTTTGTCTGTTGTTGTTTGTTTTAAAGACATTCCTTTGTCTTCTCATGTGTGTGTAGGATTTTTTTTTTTTGGCATCTTATTTTTTCCTTAGATTTTGTATAGACTGATCTAAATAATGATTATGCTTTGACACTGTTTTTGTTTGTTGTTGCTGTTGTTATTGTTGTTGTTTTACTTTAAAGTGAGGTGGTAATTGAGCTAGGATCTTTTTTTCCCTGGAGTTTAGGGTAAAAGGTAAGTCTATCGTTATTGTAATCCTTCCTCCCCAACTCATCTCCTGTGAATGAACAAATATTACTGTAAACTTCCTAACTCTTTGCCAAGGCAGAATGTTTCCACCACCATCCGCCAGTTGGTTCGTGTTTATATTTGTCAACAAGACTACTCAAAAACTTCTGAACCGATTTTCACCAAACTTGGTGCAAAGGTAAGACATTGCCCAGAGTGGTTGAGTTTTACGTCCTAACATCGAAAGCTTTTAGGGACAAGCTGAACGCTGCCCGCAGGATGAACCCACTAAATTTGGATATGGATCAACATCAAAGGGCGTCTCCAAGTCGGTTCAGCAAGGTTCTTGCAAATTTTCTTCTGAATTAAAACTATGAAGAAGTTGTTCACTAGTTTATTACAATATGATTTAGAATAGATTCAATTGAAATATTACAACATTTTGGTAATTTAAATGTGGATGTTGCAGTTTTATTTTCCATAAACTTTTATAAATAACATGGTAAGCAACTCTTTCAGTTTATGCCACTGGTTACTTCCCGTGGCGACAAAATATTTTTGAGGTCACCGTTCTCTCAATTGCCCATGTAATTTCAGTTTGTTTGTTTTGCTTCACAGTTCTTCTTTTGTTTTGGGCGGACTTATTTGCTAAATGAATTTGCATCGTCCGGGTTTTTTTTTTTCTGTTTTTTAATGTTTCTTCGGCGTAAGCTAAGAGTGACGCAAGTCATTCGTATGGAATTCTAACAGGCTATGGGAAAGTTCGGGTTTTTTTGTTTTTGTTTGTTTTGTTTGTTTGTTTTGTTTTCACAGGATTAATGTTGAAAGATTTGACTCTCTTTTGCTAGTTTGCTCCTTTTTCAAATCATGTTACACTTGATTAAATGAAGAAAGACACCTATATATATATATATATATATATATATATATATATATATATATATATATTTTTTTTTTTTTTTTTTCATGATGATCACTCATCGTCACTTTATTAATTTCTTTATTCATTTTAGTAAGATGATTCTCTTATCTTTCATGTATTTACTTCTGAGGTATATGAAATTCAGAAAAAGGTCTTCATGTATGCGTGTTTCCTTGCCGGGGAGACTGTATTCATTAAAAATTCTGAAGGCGCATGCGCGCGCGCATGTGTGTGTACGTACGTGTGCGTGTGCATGCTTGCATGTGTGAGACACAAGATACGTGATATGTAATGACAGTTCCGAAATTAAGACGGTTGTTTTGCTTCTGGAAATTTTGGACTTCGAGTTCCAAATTTTGTCTTGAGTAATCTAAATTAAAGGTCTCATAATTTCGTCCAAGGACCTTTTTCAGTCCTATCTTCTGTGCTGCCTCAGTGGCAGTGCACCCATTCTGCTCTTTCTGAACTCCCGTCTAAAGCCATGGTCCGGCTGGCCCGCTGAAGCTTCGGCACCGGCAATCCACAGGGAGCAGTCAGTGTCAAGTCATCAAGAGGCAACCCACCTGAACAGACACTGCACTGCTGCCGAGTCACTTCAGTGGTGTTCAGTCAATCAGTGGCACCTGTTCTGATCCAATATATGCAGAACATCACTTACTAAGCCCCCTACTGACGACAATAATTGCTTAGTCACCGAGCTGGCATGAGTGAGCTTTCACTCCGGAGGGCGCCACCACGTCCGTCCAACGACAGTCTCCCATGACGGTGCCGATGCCAGTGACCCCATCAAAATCAAACCAAGGCCATAGACGTGGAGAGAGGACATTGAAACGGAGGTCACCACCAGAGCTGGGCATGAAAAGCCTCAAAATTTGAGACTTTTTTTTATGCTGATTGATGAGAATGAAGTTGATGAAGATGATCTGAGACTGCATGACAGGGCTGTACTCTACGCTTCCTTTCATAATATATTCCAGCATGAAACCAGGCCCGAGAGAAACAGACACCTGCAGTGTTGGTCAGGAAATTTGAGCAACACTCTTAAAGGCGCTTCCATGAAGTGACGAAACTCGACTGTATGGTCCCAGTCTTCGCAACTGAACCCGTAGTTAACCCAACTCTGGGTAGGAGCCAGTCGGAGCAGCAAAAATCCCACATGGCTCTGATAGGAACTGAACCCTCGTCCTCCCAGCCAGGAGTCCGCGACGCCAACCACTTTGCCACGGCGGCTGGTGTCTCACGACAGTTTGGGTATGGAAAGGACGAGAAAATCGCAATCATGTTTTCCTGGAGTGTAGGTGAAAGACAGAAAGAGAAAGGCTGATAGAGAAAAAGACAGTAGAGTGACTTTTCGTCAAATCATTTCAGCATTTGCCTGCAGAGCCAATGGTTGTGAGCGCAAACCATTCGTAGGGTTTGGATCTTTATAACTTGAAAACTCTCTCTGTCCACTAAGCAGTAAAGACGTACCTCATTCAGTCCAGGGAAGGTTAAAAGCGGTAAAAGAAGGGGGATGGGTCGTACATTCCGTGGGATTTTAACCTTTGTTTTCATTATACTAAAAGAGAGAGGGCATTCAATGTGAGAGAAATTTCCAAACCTAAACTCTGCCTTTTACATCAAAGATTAAAAGAGATCAGTGTACCAGTTGTACATGAGATAGAGAAAGAGGGAACAAGTTACAAGCAATGGCAGGGAAAGATTAAGAAAAAGATAACAGTTCGCCTGGTGAAAAGAGCAGGAACGGGGAAGGAGACACAGCGAGAAAAGATCATGATCGGCTAAATGGTTACCGCATACTCACTATGCAAAATATAGCAGGAAAATTCATGGAACGAATCATAGCAAAAAAAACAAGCAAGAGATCTTGAAAGTCAACAAATTCTCCCATCAAATCAAGGAGGCTGCAGAACAGGTAAAAGTACATGGGAAAATGCTGCCGCTTTTGCCTGTGAAGTGTATGAAGGATTCCAAAGAAACAAAGAAACACTGGCTGTTGCAATAGACCTGGAAGAGACGCATACAACAAAGTCAAGTTCTCACTTCTCATGGAACTACTCCTTGATTATGGAGTCATCAAGACACTTACACGATGGATAGCAGCAGCATTTCAGGAGCAAACCGTCATCCTACGATTTGGAGACTGGACGTCTGAGCCTCAACAACTTTCAAAGAGATTACCTCAAGGTTCTCCGTTCTCCCCTGTTTAGTACAATGTTTACACTAAAGGCATTGTAGACCTCAACAGAAACGTAATTGCTCGAGTGTTGACACTATCAGATGACGGTCTGATCTACAAACATCAAAGAATGCTGAAGAAAGAAAGAACGAAAGCAGTTCAGCAACAGTGAACAACGTTGCTCAGTGGTGTCAAGAAAATGAATCGTCCATCAACCCTACAAAAGCCCAGACATTAGTCTGCACTCTTAACAACAAGACATCAGGACCAGTATCCTCACCAGTTTCCTTCAACAATAGAATACCAATCGAATCAACTGACAACCTACGCTGTTTGGATGTAGGCTTTGACAGAATGCTACCTTTAGAAAGCATGTTGAAAATATTGTTCTGAATGCAAAAAAGGCCTATCTGCCATGAAAGCAATGACAGCTAAAGGCATTGAACAGCGCCATCCATACCAACTGTATCACGCACTTATACTAAATGTGATTGAATATGGATTAGAGCTTACACAACACTGTCCGACAGCAATCTTCTTAAATAGAAAGAAAGAATTCAAAATGAAGCAAAGAGATTGATCCTGGGAACCACAAAGGACACAGCAGTTGAAACTATGCGAAATCTGCTCGACCTTCCTTCAATGCAGACAAGATACAAGCTAGAAAAGGTGAAGCCGTATTTCAGAGCATGTGAAAATCCCCAAAACCCACTTCCAGCGGCGGTCAAGGAAACAAAAGGCACTCGGTTAGGACGTGGAGAATCATGGATGGGTCAGGCAGAAGACAGTATACAGCTTGTGTGCCAGTTAGCAGAAATCAGAGAAACGAAGGATGGGGGAAAAGTATCTAGATGAATTGAAACACCCCTACCAAACTGCCATCACAGAAATTCAGATGCAGATAGGAGATCTTAGCGCGAAAGATGAGATTGTAATATACACTGATTGTTCTGTCACCAAAGGTAAGTCAGGCTGGGGATACACAGTGAAGACAAATGGCCCAACTATTCAGCAACAGTTTAACAACTTCAAGTCTAACAATGGAGGTAGAAGCAGTGACACAAACACACTACTGACTTTCATCCACAAGCCAGTTTAAAACTCAACAAGCCGTGATACTGACTGCCTCTATGAACCTACTTCAGAAAGTGAAGAGTGGAATGGGAAGCCCTGCTTGAAATGAACTAATGGGCAGCCTTCCATTGGAGAGACTCATATGAATGTACTACCCTGGACATGCTGGAGTTAAAAGAAACCAGTAAGCAGACACACTGGCTGGCATGGCAACGATAAGAACTGGATTACAGCTTGGCCGATCTGATGTGATAAGAAATCTGAAGAATCACTTACGCAAACAAAAGCAAAGTCACTATACCATAGACCGTCTTACAGATCTGAACATCGAGAGCGAAACTGGCCGCATATCCAGACGGAGAGCAAGAAAACATCATCAACCAAACAAATATGGGAATAATCTCAAGGCCAACACTGTGAAGACTCCTAGAGATTTGGGTAAACTCATGCTGGGCCTTTCCAATAACGGACAGAAATGATCAAGCGCATGTCAACTGAGATAAGGCTTTGAATTTCTCAGGGCCCTCAGCGTACACTGTGCGCTGGTGTGTATTCATCAGTGGGATGATGAAGGCGTGTCAATTAGCGAGTCCAGGGACGTGAGTGTGCAAGCCTTTGTGTGTGAGTGAGAGAGAGAGAGAGAGAGAGAGAGAGAGAGAGAGAGAGAGAGAGAGAGAGTGCCTACACATCCACACACACACACACACCTGTGTAACAAAAGGCACAACCGATGTTAGGTAGTCACTCAAAGTCTGACCAGCGCTTTGGACTAATGCATAGGTCAGGCATATGCTAAGTCGTAACCACGAGACCCTCTTCTTAAATTCTGTCATCTTAGTTATTAATTAATTCATCCATCAGCTTAAATCATGTGCAGTGTGGTCTCAAAACTTAGCGGATGTGGTGGAGTGTATTTGGACTAGTCCGCACTCAGTGACGTCTCTTTGATGAAACTGAAACTGAAACAATGTGGGAACTTGCAGGGATGTTTGTGATGCTCCTTGATGAAATTGAAACTGAAGCTGAAACAATGTGGGAACTTGCAGGGATGTTTTGGGGGGGGGGGGGGCCTACGCTCACGTCAGAACTGCATCCATACACAAATGCACAGGCTGCACACCAAAAATGTAATGCCCACAGGGTTTGTTTAAGAAGTCGAGTATTTATAGACTGGCGCAGTTGGATTGTTTTAAGAGTTTTTTTTCACTGCGTCTGAAAGTTGATGCTCCTCATTTTGGTACAAGCCAGATGGCTCCAAGCACAAAGATAGGGTCAGGGGTGAGTGCAAAGGCCTGAAATGGGACGTTAACTGAGGGGACGGTCATGTATTTGAAGATAGTAATTCCATCGGTGAAAAATCCTCTCCCCCCCCCCCCCCCCCCCCCCCCCCCCCCCCCCCCCACACACACACACACACACACAAACAAGGAAAATAATTGGTGGGGAGTTTTCGTTTGATCAATTATCAGTTTAGCTTAAAATGCTGGCTCAAACTTATGGAAGGCTCAGAACGCTTATGGGTCATACATTTTTTTTTGTTTTTTAAGTGCAGAATCCTATCTGTGGCATGTGGCCATACGCCCATGCGGATGAACTTTCGCAACAATTAGAACCATGTCTGGAAGTTTGCAAACGATAGCAGAACTTCTTCCTGTTCATATGACGATGTGGTTTGTTACTGTCAGAAATATAGACATCCCAAGCACTATGTCTTGAAGTTTCCATACGATAGCAGAACTTCTTCCTGTTTACATGACGATGTGGTTTGTTACTGTCAGAAATATAGACATCCCAAGCACCATGTCTGGAAGTTTGCACACGATAGCAGAACGTCTTCCTGCTCACGTGTATATGGTGTGGTGTGTTACTGTCAGAAATATAGACACAAACAATGGCTCCAGTTTAATAACCTCGTTTATTTTGCTTACTTCATAATATTAAGAGAGAGAGAGAGAGAGAGAGAGAGAGAGAGAGAGAGAGAGAGAGAGAGAGAGAGAGAGAGAGAGAGAGAGAGAGATGCAGACAGCCGGAGAGACAGGCGGATTAAAAAGACTTTACGAGAAGACAGATACAACTAACGAAATCCTCTGAAACACAAGAAATAGGTCTCTAAGCTTGTCCCAATAGTGATAAACGACAAGCTGAAAAACAGTTATGGTCGTACGACACTCAGGACCATTAAAAGCAAGGGAAATAATCATGAAACACGGGCAGAGAGAATAGGAGGCAGTTGTCGTTATATGTCAGACCACGTCAGGTTCAGGGTGTTGTACAGAAAACTGTAGATGTCCGTTTTCTCTTCAATCTGTAACACACAGTGAAGACAGGGGGAATGATGATGACAGAGATTTATTGTTGTTGTTGTTGTTGTTGTTGTTGTTGTTGTGTTTTTCAAAGCGTTTCAACTAAACAAAATCCCTCAGCGCGAAAACATTTCAAGTAGACACACACACACACACACACACACACACACACACACACACACACACACACACACACACACACACACACACACACACACACACACACACACGCACGCACGCACGCACGCACGCACGCACGCACGCACACACACACACACACACACACCATACACACACCACACACGCACACACACATATAAATATATACCTCTCTCTCTCTAAATCACACTTTACATAAACGTTAGCATAGGCACACTCATGTATAGACACATACACATTCCAACATATATGCGTATAACGCACGAACACACACACACACACACACACACACACACACACACACATTCCAACATATATGCGTATAACACACACACACACACACACACACACACACACACACACACACACACACACACACATATATATATATATATATATATATGCCAAGTCATTATTATAATGATGGAAGAATTGTTAACCTGCACTTGTTTTCCCCCACTACTTAATTGTTCAGCATTATATATATATATATATATATATATATATATTAAAATCAAGTATTAAAAGGAGTACTAAAAATCATCTACAATATTGTTTCGAGCGTGGCTCTCTTTAGGATGATGTTTGGGTCGCCTACCGCCGATGTTACATAGCGTGTAGGGCCCAGCTGTCACTGTTTTCACGTGCAAGTTGGTTTCACGTGTTTTTGGGGGGGGTTTCGTTGATGCTCGGGGTGTGTTCGGTAACAACGATTTCCATTGTGCCTGCAGTTGTTTACTATTTCTGATTTAGTATTTAAAGTTGTTAGGTGTGGTTTACATAGTATTAGCCATTTTTCAGTTAAACATAGGCTGCATCTTTTTGAAATATTACTGTATGGTGATGCCCTTTTTATGATTTTCCAGGATATGTTGTAGTTTTTTTTTTTTTTATCTTAAAGTCTCCAGGTGTGTTTGCTCAGTTCTGTTTGGTTTTTGTATTTTTCTTTATTGAATGACTGTTTGTGGTTTGCATATCTGGTTTTGAAGTGATTTTCAGTAATCCCTATATATGTTTCTTTTTCGTTTTCTGATGTCACAGTGGCTTGGTATACAATATTGTTGTAGAGGCATTTATTGCTTAAGGGGTACTGTTCTTTTTTTGGTGCAATTGCAAGATTTCCTTTCTTCACCCTTCTTTGCTGTGTTGGTTTTCATTTTGTTGGATGAATCAATTAAATTTTTGAGGTTGGGCATACATACATGAATATGATAGTTTGACGGGTGTTTTTTTTTTGAATATTTTAGACAGTTTGTGTTCTTTTGGGAACGATGTTGTTAAGATTAAAAAAAAATCTTTCCCTATGTTTTTAAGTTTCCCGTCGTATGGGGGGTTATAACATATGATTTTTTTCTTTTCCTGTTTTTCTTGCTTTTGTTCATGTTATTATCTGGGTTATTGTAATTTGTAGTTGTAACCACTTTTTTGCAATGCTTCTTGGTATTCTACTGCTGCGTTGTTGAATACTCTTTCGTTGCATGACAGATTAGATAGTCTCTTGTTTATGCCATTGGGTATAGTTTTTAATACAGGTGGTGGGTGATAACTTTTGATGTTTACATAGATAGGTGTGTGTCATTAGGTTTCTTGTATGGTTTATATATGTGGTTGCTAAGGTCAAGTGTTATGTCTAAGTAGTTCATTACCTTTTTGCTTGCTTCGATGGTGATTTTTAAATTATGATTTTGGAAGATTTTGCATATTTTTTTTCTTGTTTTCAGTGGTTCTTGGGTTGTTGGTTAGTGCAGCAAGGCCGTCGTCTCTGTATAGTCCAACTTGCTTTCCAAGTTGTTTTTGGATGTTGGACAGCATGAACAGTCCGACCAGTTCGCAAGTTTCGGCACCATCATGTGATCCCATGGTCACATCAAATGTCGAGTTTCTGTTCGTTTTCTTGATCCAGGTTTCATTTTTGCTGTGGAGTAAAGTTTTCTTGGCGTGGAGAATGATTTCCGTTTCTGACCCTCTTATGTCTGTGTGGTTACTAGCAAATTTCAGAGCTTTGGTGAGTAGTTCTTCATCTATGGATGGGTAGAAGTCTACTATGTCGAATGTAACGAATACTGTGTTCCTTTGTTTATTGAGTTTTTTGAACCATTGGATAATTTCGTATGTGTTCTTCCAGAGGTTGTATTCGGAGTTTGATTTTACGTTTTTTTTTTCAATTTTTCTAGGATTTTCTTACTTATTCTACCTAGTTCAGATTTAGATGGATTCATTAGTCTACACGCACACACTCACACGCGCGCACGCACACACACAAACACACACATACAACAGACTCTCTCTCTCTCTCTCTCTCTCTCTCTCTCTCTCTCACACACACACACACACACACACACACACACACACACACACACACACACACACACACACACACACACATACACACAGACTCACTCTCTCTCTCTCTCTCTCTCTCTCTCTCTCTCTCTCTCTCTCTCTCACACACACACACACACACACACACACTGACCCTTTTGGATACTGGTTTGCCTGATCCATGTCCAGCGTTGGTGTCCACACGAAGCAGCAGAGGATTAGTCTGCCACAACAACAACAACAACTTTACCAACAATACATTCATGCGAGCGCAGAGTCTTGGAAGGATGAGAGGTTGGGGAGTGTGTGTGTGTGTGTGTGGGGGGGGGGGGGGGGGGGGGGGGGGGGGGGGGGGAGGGCGGGGATAATATTGCTTACAGCCAGATGTCCCTAAATGGCCATAGCAGGGATGTCACCGTGTTGAAATCAACTTACAAGTCATTCAAAAAAAAATCATTCACATAACCCTTTGAAACACATGTAAAAATACAACAGAATATTTCGTTAAAGATAGTTTTTTTTTCCGTAGAATATAGACCTGAGGGTAAACAAAAATAACATCAACAACAACAACAACAATGACGACGAAAATCGTCACAGAACATGTCATCACTTGAAAAAAAAAAACAGTACAGGTTACTATACACAGCTGGATTAAAAGAGATTTGTTTGTTTATTTGTTTGCGTATTTGTATGTGTGTTTGTTTAGAAAGAAAACGGCTACTGGCGCTAGCAAGTCTACTATCAGCTTTAATAAAGGTCATAATTATCTACTTGCGATGAGAACAGTAATTATCATCAAGAATACACAAATCGTTACTGTTTCCATTTGTTTACAATAGTAATGTCTCTGAGTAGAACGTGACAACAGTGATTTCAGCCTGACAACAGTTTCGTGTGTGTGTGTGTGTGTGTGTGTGTGTGTGTGTGTGTGAATTTGTGTACTGTTTTCACTGCTATGGCTGTCCTCTTTCCCTTCAACACGGTACAGTTGATCGTGTGTGTCTTTGGTGCAGTGTAGACAACAGATACAGAGTTAAAAGACAGTGAACCTAACGACCCTAGTAAGTTGGAAGCAATGAAGACAGCCCATGGCAGCAGTCTTTTCTGAAATTCCTGCATCCTGTAGTTTTGCCAAGCCATCATTGAGAGGTGCAGAGAAACGACTGCTTCATGCACACCTCAACACAGACAAGCAATGTTTTCGACAGAGATGTCTTGTCAGGATATTACAAGTAACGGACATCACCATACACAGGTCAGAACTGCTGTCAGAACTGTCAGCAGCAGAGAGACAATGGTCAGCCCTGGTTGACCACTGAGAGCAACTGACCCTGTCTCCCCTTCCTTTCAACGGATTTCATCATTGATTCTGTGTATGTTTGGACAGTATTTCAAACATTGATTCTGTGTATGTTTTAACAGTATTTTCAGCATTGATTCTGTGTATGTTTTAACAGTATTTCAACATTGATTCTGTGTATGTTGGACAGTATTTGACAGTAGTATTTCAACATTGATTCTGTGTATGTTTTAACGGTATTTCAACATTGATTCTGTGTATGTTTGGACAGTATTTCAACACTGATTCTGTGTATGTTTTAACAGTATTTCAACATTGATTCTGTGTATGTTTTAACGGTATTTCAACATTGATTCTGTGTATGTTTTGACAGTATTTCAACATTGATTCTGTGTATGTTTTAACAGTATTTCAACATTGATTCTGTGTATGTTTTAACGGTATTTCAACATTGATTCTGTGTATGTTTTAACAGTATTTCAACATTGATTCTGTGTATGTTTTAACAGTATTTCAACATTGATTCTGTGTATGTTTTAACGGTATTTCAACATTGATTCTGTGTATGTTTGGACAGTATTTCAACATTGATTCTGTGTGTGTTTTAACGGTATTTCAACATTGATTCTGTATATGTTTTAACGGTATTTCACACCATTGATTCTGTGTATGTTTTAACGGTATTTCAACATTGATTCTGTGTATGTTTTAACGGTATTTCAACATTGATTCTGTGTATGTTTGGACAGTATTTCAACATTGATTTTGTGTATGTTTTAACAGTATTACAACTTTGATTCTGTGTATGTTTTAACAGTATTTCAGCATTGATTCTGTGTATGTTTAACGGTATTTAACAGTATTTCAGCATTGATTCTGTGTATGTTTTAACAGTATTTCAACATTGATTCTGTGTATGTTTTAACAGTATTTCAACATTGATTCTGTGTATGTTTTGACAGTATTTCAACATTGATTCTGTGTATGTTTGGACAGTATTTCAACATTGATTCTGTGTATGTTTGACAGTATTTCAACATTGATTCTGTGTATGTTGGACAGTATTTCAACATTGATTCTGTGTATGTTTTGGACAGTATTTCGACATTGATTCTGTGTATGTTTTAACGGTATTTCAACATTGATTCTGTGTATGTTTGGACAGTATTTCAACATTGATTCTGTGTATGTTTTTTAACAGTATTTCAACATTGATTCTGTGTATGTTTTAACAGTATTTCAACATTGATTCTGTGTATGTTTAACAGTATTTCAACATTGATTCTGTGTATGTTTTGACAGTATTTCAACATGGATTCTGTGTATGTTTTGATCTCACAGACAGCTGCTGGCACAGACCAACTATTCTGCCACGCATCAACTGTGGTCAAGAGAGTCTTTCCCCCTTCCCCTCTCATGCTCCATTTGACCCAACTCTCTACCTCCAGGCCTTCTCTGTCTCTCTGTCTGTCTGTCTGGTATCTGTCTGTCTGTCTGTCTCTCTCCATACTAAAACCATCTTGGGCTTACGATTTTGTGCATTTTCCCCGTCAGTTATTTCTGTTTGCAGATCAAGAAGAACTATGTGCCCAAAAAATTCATCTGTCTGTTTGACATTGTGTATTCAATGAGCGTCACTTTGGCCCTCGATTTTTTCACCCCAGGTTTTCAGTCATTGCAGTCTGTTTCCACTAGTTTTTTGAGCGGTCTGCAGGTTGTACAATGGTATCATCACACCTGCGTGCGTACACGGAGAACCAGAGTCACGTGTTTTCAGGAGTCACAATTTCCTGTTTTCATAAGTCACACTGGTTATCACAGTTGATCGCCACGTCAGGCTGAAAAAAAAAAAAAAAAAAAAAAAAAAAAAAAATCAGCCACAACTTCATATGAAAACAATAATTACTATATAGCCAATAACTACTATAGCCAATTATTACTAGCGCCAATAGCCAATAATTACTATACTCAATAATTACTATAGCCGATATTTACTACAACCAAATATTTCCACTGTGTTCAGGGCCATACAGAACAGGGGGTAGAATCCAGCTCTCTATTTCCACTGTCCAGGGCCATACAGAACAGGCGGCAGAGTCCAGCTCTCTATTTCCACTGTCCAGGGCCATACAGAACACAGGGCAGTGTCCAGCCCTCTATTTCCACTGTCCAGGGCCATACAGAACAGGCGGCAGAGTCCAGCTCTCTATTTCCACTGTCCAGGGCCATACAGAACACAGAGCCGAGTCCAGCCCTCTATTTCCACTGTCCAGGGCCATACAGAAACAGGGCAGAGTCCAGCTCTCTGTTTCCACTGTCCAGGGCATACAGAACAGGGGACAGAGTCCAGCTCTCTATTTCCACTGTGCAGGGCCATACAGAACAGGGTAGAGTCCAGCCCTCTATTTTCCACTGTGCAGGGCCATACAGAACAGGGTAGAGTCCAGCTCTCTATTTCCACTGTGCAGGGCCATACAGAACAGGGTAGAGTCCAGCCCTCTATTTCCACTGTGCAGGGGCCATACAGAACACAGGGCAGAGTCCAGACCTCTATTTCCACTGTCCAGGGCCATACAGAACAGGGGGCAGAGTCCAGCCCTCTATTCCACCACTGTCCCAGGGCCATACAGAACACAGGGCAGAGTCCAGCCCTCTATTTCCACTGTGCAGGGCCATACAGAACACAGGGCAGAGTCCCAGCTCTCTATTTCCACTGTCCAGGGCCATACAGAACACAGGACAGAGTCCAGCCCTCTATTTCCACTGTCCAGGGCCATACAGAACACAGGGCAGAGTCCAGCCCTCAATTTTCACCGTCTTATACTTTCCCTGAACTGAAAGAAGCCCCACTGAGGGCTAGATGGAGAAAGAGGATTTGAAATCTGTCCTCCCACGAATAATTCGAACTCACAGCCATTAGATCCATGGCTCGAATCCTTTAACCGCTTGCGATATACCGCTCGGTATATACCTGCTCCTCTGAGGAAAGTAAACCTGGGTACTACAGCCCCTCCCTCCATCAGACTCACCTGGTTCGGGTTGTTGCCCAGGGTGTGTTGCAGTTCGGCAGTAAAACTTGAGAGAGTGCAGGGGACAACTCTGTCGTCCTTGTCCGCTGTCAGCACCAGAGTGGCAGGGTACTGTCCCCCTGTTGGGTTACTTGGGATGTTGTGCAGCGGCGAATATCTGTTTGCATGTCATCGTAGTAAGTGTAAGGTCACACACATGCACGCGCGCGCGCGCACACACACACACACACACACACACACACACACACACACACACACACACACAACATACACACATGAACACAAAGCACACATACCAAACACACAGACACATGAGCGCTTCCATGTGCGAATACATACATACGTGTGTGTGTGTGTGTGTGTGTGTGTGTGTGTGTGTGTGTGTGTGTGTGTGTGTGTGTGTGTGGAGGGGGAGCGTGTGCATGTTGTAATGGTGTGTGTGTGCGCGCGCGCGCGTGCATGTGTGTGTGTGTGTGTGTGTGTGTGTGTGTGTGTGTGTGTGTGTGTGTGTGTGTGTGTGCGTGCGTGCGTGCGTGTGTGTGCGTGCGTGCGTGCGTGCGTGCGTGTGTGTGTGTGTGTGTGTAAATTGCGTATATGTGTGTTTTAAATGGGGTGTTTCTGTGTATGTGAAAAAGAGATATACTAAGGGAACAATCACAGTGTTGACACAGACATGTACAACTACAGGTGTTGTAATAATGCTGACAAAGACTTGTTCAATCATATGCACCGTGACAGTCATGACACTTATTTGTACAATCGCAGAAACTGTAATGTTATTATCACTGAAGTGTACAATCACAGACACTCTTAACAGTGTTGACATTGACCTGTACAACCATAGGAACTGTAAACAGTGCTGACACTGACCTGTACAACCACAGGAACTGTAACAGTGCTGACACTGACCTGTACAACCACAGGAACTGTAACACAGTGCCGACACTGGCCTGTACAACCACAGGAACTGTAACACAGTGCTAACACTGACCTGTACAACCACTGGAACTGTAACAGTGCTGACACTGACCTGTACAACCACAGGAACTGTAACAGTGCTGACACTGACCAGTACAACCACAGGAACTGTAACAGTGCTGACACTGACCTGTACAACCACAGGAACTGTAACAGTGCTGACACTGACCTGTACAACCACAGGAACTGTAACAGTGCTGACACTGACTTGTACAACCACAGGAACTGTAAACAGTGCTGACACTGACCTGTACAACCACAGGAACTGTAACACAGTGCTGACACTGACCTGTACAACCACACAGGAACTGTAACACAGTGCTGACACTGACCTGTACAACCACAGGAACTGTAACACAGTGCTGACACTGACCTGTACAACCACAAGAGCTGTAACAGTGCTGACACTGACCTGTACAACCACCGGAACTGCGTGGCGTTGTCAGAGGATCCATATTCTGAGACCCACTGAGAACCAATGGTGAACTTGTGGAACCGCAGCATGTCCATGACTCTGGAGAGAGAGAGAGAGAGAGAGAGAGAGAGAGAGAGAGAGAGAGAGAGAGAGAGAGAGAGAGAGACAGAGACAGAGACAGAGACAGAAAGAAAAGAAACTGAAAGGCATTGACTATTGCAGTAACGCACAAATCAGTTCAACATACTGACATGCAGAGGACAACCAGGACTCGTCCTGTAGCTGATTTTTGTATTTCAATGTTCGCTTAATTCCTAAATTACCAATGCATCCGTATCTGCTATATGCATCTTTATAATGGACAGAAGGCCTTGGGTCATCGACAAAGCTCTACTCTTTAAAGCGCAATTCTACTGTCGCACTGTTTCAGCAGCAATTTTACCCCGACCATATTCCAACTTCTGTGATCTTTGCTGTGAGCAGTATCTTGCATGGAGTGTGTCCTTACTGAGACATCTTGCTGACATGGAATAGGAAAGAAGCGTGAATGAAAAGAAGAATGAAACATTTGATGCAGACACTAAAACAGATTTCAGCGCTGTTAAAAAAAAAAAAAAAAAAAAAAAAAACACCCAAGGCGAAACGGTAACTAACAACGAAAAAGGTTTAAATTAGCACTTATTTTGAGATCTAGTTGCAAAGTGAGACGACTGCAGGCGGAAGTCTAAACAAATCTTAAATAAATGTCAGCGATCCGCCTACAGAAACGTGACAAACGAGTCACAAGACAAAGCACAACGCGTTTCGACCTCTCTAGGTCTTCGTCAGGTGAAAACAAAAACGAATAAAATAACGAAAGTGAATGTGCTAAGTGAATTTCGTTATTTTATTCGTTTTTGTTTCACCTGAAGAAGACCTAAGAGGTCGAAACGCGTTGTGTTTTGTCTTGTGACTCGTTTGTCCACGTTTCTCTAGGCGGTTCGCTGACATTTATTTAAGACTTATTCTGAGGTTTAAATTAACGCTTATTTTTAATACACAATATGAAACATATTGCGCTTGCCTCAATACACAACATAAAACGCAGTGTTTAGTATTGTTTATTGGAATATACGTTATTTGCTACTTTGTTTGTGTATTTTGTGCGTATTTCATGAAGAAATACCCATAAATCAATCAGAAACGGAAAATGTGACATCAATGAACCCAGCATCTAAGAATGTCCTATACAGTTTTCACACACACACACACACACACACACACACACACACACACACACACACACACACACACACACACACACACACACACACTCACACACACACACACACACACACACACACACACACAAAGCAAAAGCATAATTATGGCGACCATGGGGGGAGGGGGGGGGTGGGGGGGGGGAGGGCAGAGGCTAGGAGCAAGGCTGTACATGGGCTACGAAGACACCCCGGTGCTGGGCGCGTAACGCGGATGCATGTGAGCTTAAGACACAGGAAGCAGCGCGTTAATTAAAAACCCCCCGCTTTATGTCTGGCATTGTGCTCCACAATGCGGATGCGGACTGTTCGGCCTACATATAACCCCTTGACCCCTACGTGATGTCTGGCCCCCATGGCTGATGTCTTACCAGTCAGATCCTCGTGTGTCACGTGGGTCCTGGCCATCTCGAGTCAGGCCAAGTTCTTGTCGTTTTTTCTGTCCCTCAGCTAGAGGTTCACCTTTTGTAACCCCCCCCCCCCCCCTCCTCTCTCCCCACACAACATGTCAGTTTTCGTCACGAAAGTAGCGATACCCAGTCCCGGGGTATAATGTGTCGAGACATCTGTGTACATGAGCATTCTGTGCTGTGAGTATTGTCTTCCATCCTCTAGTGCATGACGGCCTGCTATGTGGGAAAATACAACAGGGTTTAGGTGTATGCACATTTGTGTGTGTGGAGTTTGGCTTTGGTTTGTTTTTATTCAAGAACGCGTTCACATATGCGACCTCACTTTCCGGATAATTCAAAGGGCTTGGGAGGAGAGTTGGAGTGTGCACAGAAGATGACTCTGATGATGAGAAAATCTCCAAACAGGTTGTCTCCAGCAGGGACTGAACCCTGGACCTTTACATCAAGAGAACAAAGACTTGTCCACCAGGCCAACAAGGCTCCACCTACATTCAGTTTTATCCTTCACTGAAGATGGCTTCCTCCCCTCCCACGGCCCTGTCTATCAACATCCTCCCCTTCACAGACAGACAGACAGACAGACAGACACACACACACACACACACACACACACACACACACACACACACACACACTGACACTCACTCACTCACTCACTCACACACAGAAGATTTTTCAGTTGTTGTCATTGTAAGTTTGTTCATTTGTTTGGGGTGTTTTATCTAGATTTGTGTTGCTTCTTTCCTGTCACCAGCTGCGGTGAGAAGATGACTCTGACTGGATAGCAGAATGGCAGCCTTAACCATTTCCCATGGAGAACAGTGCATACTCCCATACTGTCAATGTCTTGCTGATGAGAAGTGGTTAGGGCTAAAGTCTTCCTTTACATGGATGCCAGGCTGGAGGCATTCTCTCTCCGTTCACAGAACCCCGAACGATCGTCTTGGGTCAGAACGAAAGCACAGCAGGGTACAATCGAAGACAATCGAAGAGCCGTTGCTGTGAAGAGATCAAGTCTGCAGTGCACGGCTGGCTTTTTTTTTTTTATCAGGGAAAGTCGCAAGAAAGTTTGCAAATCGCATAGACGGACACACCATATTGCCGACATAAATCACTATCATTATTTTTATCATTAGTATTATCCTTTATCAACATTGTTATTTTTCTTCTTCTTCTTCTTCTTGCTATTATTATCATCATTATTGTTATAATTACTTTATTATTATTATTATTATTATTATTATTATTATTATCATCATCATCATCATCATTATCATTATTATCATAATATTATTATTGCTAATATCATTATCATCATTATGGTTATCATCACTATTATTATGATATCATCATCATCATCATTATTGTTATGGTTATAAATTTTATAATAATGATAACAACAACACAACAACAACAACAATAATAATAATAATAATGATGATGATAATAATAATGATAATATTATTATTGTTGTTGTTGTTGTTGTCGTCATTATTATTATTATCATATCATCATCATCATCATCATTATTATTATATTTTCAATCATTATTATTATTATTGTTATCATTATTATCATCATTATTATTATTATTACTACTACCAATTGTGCTGCTACTATTATGATGATGATAATGAGGAGGAGGAGGAGGGAAAAGGAGGAGGAGGAGGAGGAGAACGAGGACTATCATCATTATCATTATTATTATTATCATTATTATTATTATTATTATCATTAACAAACAGATCCAGCGCCTATCCACGGCTAGAGACCAAGCTCTAGGCACTGTGCATTCCGCTGTACATTCCACTCTCTAAATACACAATAGGCTGCCTACCTGGGTAGAGCTTACTGAAGAGCTGCCTGCTGGCGCTTCATTCAGTTGTTTCCTGTGTCACAGAGTAAAACTCTGTCTCTCTTCTTCTCTTTTTTTCGATTCTCCATGCAAGGTGCATGCCATGTGTAATAACGGCCAAACCGGTCTTCTATTTGGAAAGTTGGTGACAGGATTTTACAAGAGTACAAAATGTTATGAGCGCATTCACGCACGGATCCTCGGTTTATAGTGTCATTCGAATGACGTTTTTGGAAACGGAGCCAGAACCAGAGTTAACTCCAAAGTCAAAATCCTCAGGTACTGAAACGGGCCCGACGAGGAGCCCATCATCAGGATCATGAAAGCCTCAGAGATAAGAAAAGAAAGCCCCACAAATTAAAAAAAAAATGTTAAAAATAACTCGCCGAACAACATGGACAAACGTATCACAAGACAAAACACGACGCGTTTCGACCTCTTAGGATCATGAGCAATTTTGTGAAATTCGGCGCAAGATGGGTGTTGTTAAGTGATAAAGATAAGTGATTGCTCGTTTTTTTTTTTTTTTTTTTTTAAATCTTTGTCGTCCTGAATGTTGCTTATGATGCCTGAAGAAGACCTAAGTGGTCGAAACGCGTCGTGTTTTGTCTTGTGATTCATTTGTCCTTGTTGCTCGGCAGAGTTATTTTAAACACACTTTTTTTTTTAAAGATCTGTTGAAATTTCCGCCTGCAGCCGCCTCACTTTGCAACAAGCCCTACGAAGTTTCAGCCATGTAGTCTGTTCCAGCTTTTTCCACTGTAAAATCCACTTCATCTTCAGAAAAGACCAGAGCAGGTGTATTGAAATGGTAGCATTAGGATTTGAAACCTTTTGTAATGGTGCACCGCCATTATATGTTTCTATGCACAATGAAAAGCCACGTCCTCTGATTGGTGCATGAAATGATAGGCACTGATTGGTGCCTGGAATGATAGGCACTGATTGGTGCATGAAATGATAGGCACTGATTGGTGCCTGGAATGATAGGCACTGATTGGTGCATGGAATGATAGGCATTGATTGGTGCATGGAATTATAGGTTCTGATTGGTGCATGATGAATAATAGGCATTCTCATTCTCCTGGCTGTTATCTGCATTTTGCTTTACTTGTTTTAGAGAAGTCACCATCGTAACGTTTCTTCACCAGATAATGTATGCGCAGGTCAATGGTTTCAAAATGTTTGTAACAATCCCAAAATCTTCCAGAATGTTGGGGGAAAAAAAAAACTTCCAAAAATTTCCGGAAATTGTTCTTATCATATTCTCAATATTTTCATCAGGTTTTCTACGCCGTGGTTGTCGAACTTTCGATTTCAAAAGCTGTAAACAAGTGGCGTTTGAGTTCTTTCCAAAAGAGCGAGTTATTATTAGAGTTGAAGTATATGTCTCCGCTTTGAACCAAAGTGACAATTATGTGAAGACTGAATTGCTTATTTACTATAGTATTTTTTTTAAGACTAAAGACCTTGAAGGCACTACCGTAGTCTGTTACTCCTCTGACGTGTTTCAAGGAGAGAAACAAACTAGCTCTGATAATTTAGCTCAGTTCTATATCAAAGTAAATGACCTGAAAGGAGCGTGGTTCTCAAAATAACACTCACCCCACTGCAGCTATTCCGGCAGCAAGAGGTCAGGTCTCTGGTTCAAACAGGCACCCACCAGAAGTCCTCCGTTGGAGCCTCCATATATAGCAATCCTGTTCACAACCACACATCTGTTGCTATAGTTACAGGTATCAATGAAAACATCACTAGTTGAAGAAGACAACTTTTCAATGAGTTGAATGTTTTAGGTACTCTCTGCGTAGGTATTAGACAACTGCTGATAAATTTGTTCTCTTAGCAAACTTGTTGATGGAACATACGCTACTTTTGCCTAAGAAGTATACAAAGGATAGGAACACTGGCAGTTGCAATAGACCTGGAAGATGCATACAACAAAGTCAAGTTCTCTCTTCTCATGGAACTACTCCTTGACTTTGGAGTCAGCAAGACACTTACACGATGGATAGCAGCAGCACTTCAGGAGCGAACCGTCATCCTACGATTTGGAGACTGGACGTCTGAGCCTCATAAACTTTTTATAGGATTACCTCAAGGTTCTCCTCTCTTCCCTGTTTTGTACAATGTTTACACTATAGGCCTGGCATACCTCAATAGAAACGGAATAGCTCGAGTGTTGACATTAGCAGATGACGGTCTGATCTACAACACATCAAAGAATGCTCAAGATAGGACGAAAGCAGTTCAGCAGCAGTTGAACAACAATGCTCAGTGGTGTCAAGAAACTGGGCTGTCCATCAACCCTACAAAACCCCAAAGATTGGTCTGCACTCTCATCACAAGACATCACTTTTTTGAGTTGGTGTAGCAGTCGAACAATACTCGCATGTTTGTGTTCATGTAGCCCTCAAAACTACGCCCACGTCTTTGTGTTGGTGTCAAACAGCGACTACTTCTTTCTTTTGGTGTCGCCATCAAACAATACCCACCTCTTTTTGATAGTGTGGACATAAAACGACACCTACTTCTTTATGTTGTAGCCATCAAACGTCGCCTAGGTCTTTGAGCTGGTGTAGCCATCAAACACCATCTGCCGCTTTGTGTTGTGTAGCTGTCAAACAATACCCATACCTTTATGTTAATTAGCCATCAAACTATGCCCACGTCTTTTGTGTTGGTGTAGCCGCCATGTAACAATTCACTTGTTTGTGTTGGTGTAGCCACTATGTAACAATTCACTTGTTTGTGCTGGTGTAGTCGCCATATAACAACTCACTTGTTTGTGTTGGTGTAGCCGCCATGTGACAACTCACTTGTTGTTTGTTGGTGGTGTAGCCACTATGTAACAATTCACTTGTTTGTGTTGGTGTAACTGCCATATAACAATTAACTTGTTTGTGTTGGTGTACCTGCTATGTAACAATTCACTTGTTTGTGTTGGTATAACTGCCATATAACGATTCACTTGTTTGTGTTGGTGTAGCTGACATGTAACAACTCACCTGTCTGTGTTGGTGTAGCCGCCATGTAACAACTCACTTCTTTGTGTTGGTGTAGCCACCATGTGACAACTCACTTGTCTGTGTTGGTGTAGTCGCCATGTAACAACTCACTTGTCTGTGTTGGTGTAGCCGCCATGTGACAACTCACTTCTTTGTGTTGGTGTAGCCGCCATGTGACAACTCACTTGTCTGTGTTGGTGTAGCCGCCATGTAACAACTCACCTGTCTATGTTAGTGTAGCCGCCATGTAACAACTCACCTGTCTGTGTTGGTGTAGCCGCATGTAACAACTCACCTGTCTATATTAGTGTAGTCGCCATGTAACAACTCACTTGTTTGTGTTGGTGTAGCCGCCATGTAACAACTCACTTGTCTGTGTTGGTGTAGCCGTCATGTAACAACTCACTTGTTTGTTTGTGTTGGTGTAGCCGCCATGTAACAACTCACCTGTCTGTGTTGGTGTAGCCGCCATGTAACAACTCACTTTTTTGTGTTGGTGTAGCCGCCATGTGACAACTCACTTCTTTGTGTTGGTGTAGGTGTAGCCGCCCTGTAACAACTCACTTGTCTGTGTTGGTGTAGCCGTCATGTAACAACTCACTTCTTTGTGTTGGTGTAGCCGTCATGTAACAACTCACTTTTTTGTGTTGGTGTAGCCATCATGTAACAACTCACTTCTTTGTGTTGGTGTAGCCGCCACGTAACAACTCACTTCTTTGTGTTGGTGTAGCCGCCATGTGACAACTCACTTCTTTGTGTTGGTGTAGCCGTCCTGTAACAACTCACTTGTCTGTGTTGGTGTAGCTGCCCTGTAACAACTCACCTGTCTGTGTTGGTTTAGCTGCCCTGTAACAACTCACTCACCTGTCTGTGTTGGTGTAGCCGCCATATGACATCTCACTTGTCTGTGTTGGTGTAGCCGCCATGTGACATCTCACTTCTTTGTGTTGGTGTAGCCGCCATGTAACAACTCACTTGTCTGTGTTGGTGTAGCCGCCATGTGACAACTCACTTCTTTGTGTTGGTGTAGCCGCCATGTAACAACTCACTTGTCTGTGTTGGTGTAGCCGCCATGTGACAACTCACTTCTTTGTGTGTTGGTGTAGCCGCCATGTACCCAATTCACTTGTCCGTATTGGTGTGGCCACCGTGTAACAACTCACTTGTCTGTGTTGGTGTAGTTGTTGTTGATGAGATATTCAGCGGCGGCCTGGAAGTCATCAAACACGTTCTGCTTGTTTCCCAGCATTCCTTCCTGGTGCCAGTCCTCGCCATATTCCCTGCAACGAGAGGCAAGGAACACTCCGTTGAAAACGGATAAAGATGGATGGGAGAGGGAGGTGGACGGAGCTGGTATTCTGTGGCACCACTCTTCACCCATCCCTAATCCCCACCACTCTCCCATGGCTCCAGTCCGGAAAAAAACAAAACAAAACAAAACGAAATGGGAGAAGCGCCTTCCCAGAAAAACACACACACACACACACACACACACACACACACACACACACACACACATGCATGCACTCGCGCACGCACACACACACACATACACAAACACACACACACACCTTAGATTATATCTATTTATTGAGACATATTTCCACAGAAACTAAACCTCTCCATATCATCCCTCTGTATGAATCTCTGTCGTGAAGATGCAATGCGAGCTCTGTAGGAAGGAAAATGCCTGCCTTTCTCCACAGCCTGGTAGTCAAACCTGTTGGCGCCAAGAGCTGTTTGTGAGACACAGAAGTGTCTGTATTCATCCATCACCTGATATTCAAACCTGCTGGCGTCTAGCTTGCCTGGTGTGACCTCTGCATCCCGCCATGGACTGTCTGTACACACCATCCTACAGGGAGCACTGGACAGTGGACGTTCCGCTGACCACAGAGTCCTGGACGCACCGAGTTCAGACCTTCACTGACCCTAACTCTGTGACCGTGTTGTGCCTGGGCGGACAGGGTTCAGACCTTCACTGACCCTAACTCTGTGACCGTGTTGTGCCTGGGCGGACAGGGTTCAGACCTTCACTGACCCTAACTCTGTGACCGTGTTGTGCCTGGGTGGACAGGGTTCAGACCTTCTTCACTGACTCTAACTCTGTGACCGTGTTGTGCCTGGGCGGACAGGGTTCAGACCTTCACTGACCCTAACTCTGTGGCCGTGTTGTGCCTGGGCGGACAGGGTTCAGACCTTCTTCACTGACCCTAACTCTGTGACCGTGTTGTGCCTGGGCGGACACAGGGTTCAGACCTTCTTCACTGACCCTAACTCTCTGACCGTGTTGTGCCTGGGCGGACAGGGTTCAGACCTTCACTGACCCTAACTCTGTGACCGTGTTGTGCCTGACTCAGCGCTGATGACTGGGGAGATCTCGGAATGTCGTGACGTCTGCTACAGCACACAGACGTTCTTACGTCATCGGGCATTGACAACAACGACGACGACGACGACGACGACCACGATGATGATGATGATCAGGCGGAGGACATGGGTAGTGATGATTAGGCTGGCAATGCTGATGGCGACGATGCTGGTGATGATCATAATGACGACGACGACGATGACAACAATACTGATAATGATGATGTTGATGATGATGATGATGATGATGATGATGACGATGATGATGATGATGATGATGATGATGATGATAACGACAACGAGGACGACAACGACGACGACGACGAAGACGACGACAATGGTGGTGGTGGTGATGATGATGATGATGATGATGATGATGATGATGATGATGATGATGATGATGATGATGATGATGATGATGAAGATGACGACGACGACGACGACGAGACGACGACGACGATGATGAAGATGATGATGACGACGATGATGATGATGGCGACAACGGTAACGATGACGATGACGATTACACACTAGCAAAACCAACAGCAACATCAACGAACAAAAGCCACTAATAATACTGACGTGCCCCCACGGATGCTGGCGAGGACGTAGACACCCCCCAGGTGTTGGAGAAACACGATGACGTCCGTGGAAAACCACTGCTTCGGAATGACACGGAAGCCTCCATAGCCATACATTAGCACAGGGTGATTCCCTGACCGCTCCAGATTCTGCAACAGAGAGGGCCAAGGTGAGGTGGCACCCGTCAGTCTGCAGGCACTGCCGACCCGCTAGTGTCTGTCTGTAGTCATCGGTGGATTCCTGTTCATGGGACTACAGGGTGGCACCTATGTCTGTATCCATCGGTGGATTCCTGTTCATGGGACTACAGGGTGGCACCTATGTCTGTAGTCATCGGTGGATTCCTGTTCATGGGACTACAGGGTGGCACCTATGTCTGTAGTCCATCGGTGGATTTCTGTTCATGGGACTACAGGGTGGCACCTATGTCTGTAGCCATCGGTGGATTCCTATAGTCATCGGTGGATTTCTGTTCATGGGACTACAGGGCGGCACCTATGTCTGTAGCCATCAGTGGATTTCTGTTCATGGGACTACAGGGTGGCACGACTGTAGCCTTGGTGGATTCCTGTCACCATCAGGGTGGACCTATGTCTGTTCATGGGACTACAGGGTGGCACCTATGTCTGTAGTCATCGGTGGATTTCTGTTCATGGGACTACAGGGTGGCACCTATGTCGTAGCCATCGGTGGATTTCTGTTCATGGGACTACAGGGTGCACCTATGTCTGTAGTCATCGGTGGATTTCTGTTCATGGGACTACAGGGTGGCACCTACGTCTGTAGTCATCAGTGAATTTCTGTTCATGGGACATTGGTGGACCTATTCTGTAGTCATTGGTGGATTCCTGTTCATGGGACTACAGGGTGGTACCTATGTCTGTCTGTGGTCATCGGTGGATTCCTGTTCGTGGGACTACAGGGTGGTACCTATGTCTGTAGTCATCGGTGGATTTCTGTTCATGGGACTACAGGGTGGCACCTATGTCTGTAGTCATCGGTGGATTTCTGTTCATGGGACTACAGGGTGGCACCTATGTCTGTAGCCATTGGTGGATTACTACAGGGTGGCACCTATGTCTGTAGTCATCAGGGTGGATTTCTGTTCATCGGGGACTACAGGGCGGCACCTATGTCTGTAGCCATCGGTGGATTCCTGTTCATGGGACTACAGGGCGCACCTATCTCTGTAGTCATCGGTGATTTCTGTTCATGGGACTACAGGGTGGACACCTATGTCTGTAGTCATCGGTGAATTCCTACAGGGTGGCACCCATGTCTGTAGTCATCGGTGGTCATGGGACCTATGTCTGTAGTCATGGATTCCTACAGGGTGGCACCTATGTCTGTAGTCATCGGTGGATTTCTGTTCATGGGACTACAGGGTGGCACCTATGTCTGTAGTCATCGGTGGATTTCTGTTCATGGGACTACAGGGTGGTACCTATGTCTGTAGTCATCGGTGGATTCCTACAGGGTGGCACCTATGTCTGTAGCAATGTATTCATGTTCATGGGGATTTCTGGTCATGGGACTATAGGGTGGCACCTATCTCTGTAGTCATCGGTGGATTTCTGTTCATGTTCACGGGACTACAGGGTGGCACCTATGTCTGTAGCCATCGGTGGATTTCTGTTCATGGGACTACAGGGTGGCACCTATGTCTGTGGTCCATCGGTGGATTTCTGTTCATGGGACTACAGGGTGGCACCTATGTCTGTAGCCATCGGGGGATTCCTGTTCATGGGACTACAGGGTGGCACCTATATCTGTAGTCATCGGTGGATTTCTGTTCATGGGACTACAGGGTGGCACCTATGTCTGTAGCCATCGGTGGATTTCTGTTCATGGGACTACAGGGTGGCACCTATGTCTGTAGTCTGTAGTCCACAGGGTGGATTCCTAGTCATCGGGGATTCCTACAGGGTGGCACCTATGTCTGTAGCCATCGGTGGATTCCTGTTCATGGGACTACAGGGTGGCACCTATGTCTGTAGTCATCGGTGGATTTCTGTTCATGGGACTACAGGGTGGCACCTATGTCTGTAGTCATCGGTGGATTCCTACAGGGTGGCACCTATGTCTGTAGTCATCGGTGGATTCCTACAGGGTGGCACCTATGTTGTAGCCATGGGTGGATTCCTCTTCATGGGACTACAGGATGGCACCTATGTCTGCATCATCGGTGGATTTCTATTCATGGGACTACAGGGTGGCACCTATGTCTGTAGTCATCGGTGGATTCCTACAGGGTGGCACCTATGTCTGTAGCCATCGGTGGATTTCTGTTCATGGGACTACAGGGGTGGCACCTATGTCTGTAGTCATCGGTGGATTCCTACAGGGGTGGCACCTATGTCTGTAGTCATCGGTGGATTTCTGTTAATGGAACTACAGGGTGGCACCTATGTCTGTAATCATCGGTGGATTTCTGTTCATGGGACTACAGGGTGGCACCTATGTCTGTAGTCATCGGTGGATTTCTACATGGGGGACAACAGTGGCACCTATGTCTGTAGTCATCGGTGGATTCCTGTTCATGGAACTACAGGGTGGCACTATGTCTGTAGCCATCGGTGGATTCCTGTTCATGGGACTACAGGGTGGCACCTTTGTCTGTCGCCATCGGTGGATTCCTGTTCATGGGACTATAGGGTGGCACCTATGCACAGACTGACGTGTTTATCATCCAGGATGTCCATAGCTGTCTGTCCTCCAATATAGATGGAATTGTCATAGATAGTAATAGTCATAGACAGCTATTGTCATAAATAGCAATTGTTATGTCTGTAGTTATAGCCAACATTAGTTACAGATGATAAAAGTTACTGTTAGTAATAGCCATAGATAGCAGTGAAGGTAGCATTAGTTACAGCAATACTCATAGGTAGTTATAGATACATACAACACATAGCGAGTGGTGTTTAAAGAAGCAATAGTCATACACAGCAACTGCGCATGTCCCATATTTTTAACATCGCTAATAAAGTAAAGGTCTAACAATAGTTACATTTACAAAAAAAAAAAAAGAAATGAAGTGCATAGTCATGGAAATAAACATTACTGGGCATACACACAGAAAAGCAGTTAAGAAGGAGTACTTCTTGATAGTAATAGTCATAGATGTATTAGTTCTAAATAGTGACTATCAGGGATATCAATATTCATTGGTAGCAGTTGTCACAGATAGCAACAGAATTAGATGGTAATGGTCAGAGATAGCAGCAGCTATTGACAGCAGTTGTAATAAACAGCAGTAAACATAGATGGCTGTAGATACAGAAATAATCATACCCAGCAATAATAGTGCGTAGTGGTGATTACAGATAGCAAAACTAATGACATCACCGTTCGTCGATAGCAACATACATAGATAGGCTATGCTTAAAGATGGAAATAGTCATAAATGGCGACAATAATACAGAGTGACGATCATAGTTGCAGCAGATATTGATAGCATGTTACAGACAGCAACACTAATATAGAGCACACTGGCAAATACGATAGCCTTATATAGCAACAACCATAGCCGTAGCTGTAGATAGATAGATAGATAGACAGACAGACAGACAGACAGACAGATAGATAAACAAAATAGTTAGACAGATTAGATAGACAGATACATAGATAAATGCATAGATAGGCAGACAGACAGACCAACCGACGGACCGACCGACCGCCCGACCGACCGCTCGCTCGCTCGCTCGCTCGATAGATAGATAGATAGATAGATACACCCACAGATTTGCGCGCACACATACATGAACACACATGCATGTACACATGCGAGACCAACCCTTTTATGGACAACAAAACATGGGGACCCTAGTTCCATCGTAACTTGTGAAAAACAGCTGGTGTGTTTCAAAGTTCCCCGGCACAAAACCGCTCACTGTGCTCTCGCGAAACACCTGCAGACAGAGGGGATGAAGATGAAGATGGAATGTCCCTCTTGGATATGAAGTCATAATGTTTGGAGCACAGCAGATCACAGCAGCTTACAGTAGGACTGTGAATATAGGGATTCATGTACAGAGTAAAGAGCAGATGTGTGATAAGACAGGCACACTGCCTTCATTTCATTCACTTGTGATGAATGCACGTGGCCGCGGAATGAAAGGCACAGAGAAGGTGGGGAAGGAGAGGTGCCGCTCATTACTATGTCGTCAGCTCTCTCTGGCACCACCCCCCCATTTCTACTGGCACTCCACACTCCCCTCTCATTCCCCTTCTTGACTGGTTCCTGCCCGAAGGTACCACTCTGAAATGTCCTTACCAGATTACTGCTCTCTCTCTCTCTCTCTCTTTTTTTTTTGCCCTCTCTTCTCCTCTTCTTCTTCTTCTTCTTCTTCTTCTTCTTCTTCTTCTTCTTCTTCTTCTTCTTCTTCTCTCTTAGGAAAGCTAGCAGAGGAACAAGGTGGGTATAGAGCAGGATATAGTATAATTGATAACATTTTTTACTTTATACTCCATTGTTGAAAAATATTTGACAAAACATTCGAAGCTCTATGTAGCTTTCGTCGATTTCAGGAAAGCATTTGATTCTGTTGACGCAAATTTCTTATGGCATGTGTTAAGGAGAAGTGGGATTGATGGAAAATTGTATAAAGCACTTCAGGAGTTTACAACAGAGTTATTGCACGTGTGAGAGATAAGCATTCATATTCTGATATTTTATGTCTGAAAGGAGTTAAACAAGGGTGTGTACTTAGCCCAATTATGTTTTCCTTTTTGTCAATGTACTTGCCGTAGAATTAATCAGTGAAGGGAGGCATGGAGTGCAGACAGTAGCAGGATCTTCAGAGTTATTTCTTTTCTCTTTGCAGATGATATGATTTAGCTATCATATACTGTTGCAGGCTTACAGATTCAGCTGAATAATCTGAAAAAAAAAAAACCCTGACAGAGATTATGTCTAGAAGTAAATCTAGACAAAAAAAATATGGTTTTCTGTAAGGTGGTTATCTTGGCATAAGATAAAGATGAAATATGGAACTGAAGAACTTAAAACAACAAACACATACAGATACGTAGGCTTGATATGCACAACAAAATTAAGTACGAGTGCTGCCCTTTCAAACATGAGCAGAAAAGGTAAGATGGGTGATATTGAAAATCAAAAATCACCAGGGAAACTACATACAATTGATCCATTTCTATTCTGGAAGCTTTTTGATACCCAGATCAAGCACATATTGATTTACACAGCAGAAGCTTGGGGATTGGAGGATACAGGGTTAATAGAAAAAATACATACTTTTGTCATTAAACGATTGCTGGGTGTACCATTACACTCTTCAAACAAAATAATTTAAGGAGAAAGAGGAAAATATCTTTTGTTCGTTCGAACAGCGGTGACGTGTTCAATATTGCTTGCGATGGGTAAGATTACCAATCGGTAGAATATGTAGGCAAGCCTATGACATGCTGTTAATACAACTAGAAGCAGGCAAACACAACTGGGCATCAAAAGTTAGGAACATTCTAACAGACAAAGGTTTGGGATAGTATAGTTGTGTCAATGTGTTGGCTCCAAGATGGGTTTATATCAGAATTCAGGAAAGACTTGTTTCATGTTACAGACAAAACTGGCATTCAGAACTTGAATATAATGATGTATATGAGTGACATCGTTCTTTCAAAAGTGCAAGATGAGAGAAGGTCGTGATGAATGTGAGAGTTCAAAGAGTGCATGGTCTAGTGTTTGCAAAAACACTGGTTTAATAGCCATGAACGAAGCGCTACTCCCAGTGGGTGCGGTTC
>JADBJO010000874.1:0-20000 GCA_016801955.1 Conus betulinus
TAAATGTTTGTGCTTTGTATAGGTAGGTGTTTTTGGGTGAGGGGAGCCCAGCCAAAGGAGGTTAACACTGTAAAAGGAAATATGATACCTTTTAACCTCTGCCAAGGGGGTTAGGGTTAAGTAGGGTTAGGGGAAGATTAGTTTAGGGTTAGAGTTGTATATGTGTAAATGTGTGTGCTTTGTATGGTACGTGAGGTTGGGTAAAGGTTAGGGTTAGGGTAGGTTAGGGTTTGGTAGGGTTAAGAGTAGGGTTAGATTAGGGATACTGGGTTATAAAGGTGTAAATGTGTGTGCTTTGTATGAGTAGGGAGGGTTAGGGTGAGGGTTAGGGTTAGATAGGGTTAGGAGTAGGGTTAGGTTAGGGATAGGGTTGTTAAAGTGTAAATGTGTGTGTGCTTTGTATGAGTATGGGGAGATTTAGGGTTCCGGTTAGATAAGGTTAGAATATGGTTAGGTTAGGGATAGGGTTGTAAAGTTGAAGACTTCTTTCCATAGCAGTGTGCATCAAAACTAAAAGGCACATTTAGACCTCTAGTCCATTTTGAAATGCCATAACCATTTGTGGATAGCATGCTTTTGGAGCGTGAAGTTGTGCATAGCTCAGCTGTATTGTTGTCAGCTTGAATAAA
Organism: Conus betulinus; assembly: GCA_016801955.1. Lineage (NCBI taxonomy): Eukaryota > Metazoa > Mollusca > Gastropoda > Neogastropoda > Conidae > Conus > Conus betulinus. The sequence continues at coordinate 630 of JADBJO010000874.1, forward strand.
ACAGAGAAAAAGAGGGAAACCTTAAGACATTCCCCTTAGTTCTAATGTACAGTGAATATCACCTTAAGGGTACCAAATGTCAACCTAAGTGAGAAGTAATACAATACATATATCAACCTTAAGGGTACAAATGTCAACCTAAGTGGGAGGTAATACAAATACATATATTACATTTTTTTCTCCTTCTTTAAAATGCTACCTTGGCAGAGGTCTGAGCTCTCCGATTTTATACTTCCAGTTCTTAAGAACAGAGAGTACTTTAAAACGGACTGAGGAAATGCTGTCTGTCTGTACTCTGTCTGGTATAGTCTGTCCAGAAAATTATGTTTTACATGCTCCAGACAAAACTAGTGTGTCAATCTTTCTTGAAACTTGTAATTTTATGTTTCTTATGGGTCAAGGATGATGACCGGTGTCTTATTTTGAGCTATTTAGCAATAATTCGGGTGGAAATGGCAAAAAAAAAGGCTTTCGTCCCTGCAGTGCACTTTCAAATTATATTGGTTACATGGTTACATTCAACATGCTGCTGGTAGCCTGGCGTGCAAGTTCAGTGGTAAGAACGCCCGTCCAGTGATGCAAACAACAAGGGTTTGACGCCGATGTACCGCTTTGACGCCGCTTTTTTAATGTTTATTTTTGTAGTGGGAAGTCGACATATGTACAACTGGGAATAAGTTTATTTGCCTTGCATCTTGTTCTAGTTTAAGGTGTGTATACTTTATAACTTATTCAACAGGTTGTATATGTTTCAGTGAATGTTTTCATGTTTTTTTTTTTTTTTTTTTCTGTGATGTCACACAACCAAGCTTGAAGTGTGAAGTTTGACACGACTGGCATGCAAACAGACTGAGACTGATACACACACACATACACTTCTTGAAAGCCATACTCACATATAGAACACAGACAGACAGACAGACAGAACGACAGACACACACACATACATGCCCACATGTTCAGGCATAGGAGAGAGAGAGAGAGGGGGGGGGGGGTGGATGGGGGGGGTTGAGTGGAGTTCAAGCGTGCTACAGGAATTTGGATGGAGGCAGACAGACTTCTTCTTCTTACACTGGCTATCAACTCCTGCGGTCACCCCTAATCTAAGCATGCAACTATAAGTCAATACACAACACACCTACCTAGCCTTGGGGGTGTTTTTTGTATGTATGGCTGTTTTGTTTTTGTTTTTATCTCACCTTAAAGGTAGCCATACTCCATCTTCAGGGAACTGGGAAGAAAATTAGGAAAAAAGACAGGATGTAGAGCACAAGAGGCAGAAATAAGAAATCTTGAAGAGAAAAAGAGAGCATGACAGGAAAAGGGAACCCCTAACTACCCAACCACAGTGAACGTGATAGTTCCTGTGGTTCCAGAAACAGGAGGGCCCTTAATTTCACATTCCGCAGTGCCCCACTGCAGGAGAGGCAGAAAGACAAACTGTAGACAAACATTCTGAAACAAACCATATCAAACGCTGCCTTTTCATTTTGAAAGTGATTTAATAAAGTGATTAATACCGTAGTGGCGATCACAAGAAGCAACTTCCAGCAAAATCAAATGAACCAACAAAACCAACTGTGTTGCTAAGCAGTCGCAAAGCCCTATTTCTATTATGCACATCAATATCCTTGACCATAAGCATAACTTCATAAGTCAAAGTGTCCACACACAAAATTTGAGCTGAGTCCAACAGTTCCACTATTGTGGAAAAACAACACCAACAACAAGAAATGGTATTTAGAGCCCTCTAAATACCCCCAATCCCACCCCACCCCACCCCAAACTATCTTCCTGACCTCGACCTTGTCAACAGGGGGTATTTTGAAAAAGAACAACTAGACATTCTATGTGCAAGAGTTGGGAGCCGGTGGATGATTCCTCCATTGATGAAGGAGATCCATGCAAGTCAAACATTTCACCGCCAGTCAAAACTGACCAAAAGTGAACAAGACATTCAAACACAGCCAATTAATGAGGAAAAAGACACAACAATCAAACCTATGTCACAAAAGAGGCAGACATACTTGGAGCAAGGTGCATCCCCCAAAGAAAAAAAATTGCATGAAAAAGAAAACCTTCTCAAGCCCCCCAAACACATCAACACCCCCACGCCTCTGGAATTGAAAATTCCATGGATGCATTCAGGCTGTTAAAGATACATAAAATGGCCATACATATAGACAAACAACACTACCAAGTAAATAATATGAATCACTCATGTGGTTTTATAGCACCATCGACCACTATTGACAACACTACCAAGTAAACAATCACTCAATCATGTGGTTTATAGCACCACCGACCATTATGGGCCACATCAGAGTTGACACCTTGTCAGCTAAGTAAACAAGTGTACATCATGGCTGCCATGCAAGTTGGGTCGCATGATTTTAATTAAGGGGAGAGTATATAGAGCCTAAAGTTAACATGAGAGCGTTCGTCTTGAACCTGTATTCAAGACGTGTTTAGCGGCGGAAGGCCAGGTATAGAGTAGCGAGTTCCTCTCTGGAGAGTAAGCTCGGGCTCTCCGATTGACTTGTGGGTGCAGAGGCCGAGAGCGAGTTGAGAAGTGCAGTCGGTGCACTGAGCGCTCCTGATCGCACCCCGGTGGGGGTTTGACAGTACTCAGGTTTGCTGGTTGGCACCAGGTAAGTGTTCAGTTGTAAGGGGTTGACAGGGACTATAGGTGTAAAGGGTCGCTTTAAATGTAACACCTGGAGAGGTATTTACACGGAATTTCCCTGTTTCAGTTCTCCCTTTATTCAGCTACCCGATTACTGAGGGCATCCCGGACTGCCTTGGCTGGGGCCTAGCGATGGGAACTGGAGTGGTGTTCGGAAGTAAGCAGTCTAGTGTGAGAGGTCGTCGCAACTAAGCCCTTGGGTCGAGGAGTTGGCGGAGGGGACCACGAGTCTCTGTGTGGATGGAGCCCGCCTCACTACCCCAGGCATGGGTAGGACGATGAATTGAGGGCCAGGTGTAAAGAAAGCCCGATAACGCAGGAATGATACTGATCCTTGCGTGGTTGTGTGCCATGGACTGGTACTTAAAGAGTGCTAGGGTGTGCCCGTGACTGGTCTCTGTTAGTTCACTTTTTTTTATGTGTCTTTTATGTAAATGGAAATGTTGGCTCTATGCTGAGTGGATGATACAAAATTAAATTAGTAGCCGAAGAGTTATTTTCCGGCATTCTTAATTTCTGTTGAGTAAATTTAATAAATTGTAACTCCCTATGGGAGGGAACTGGGAAATTGAAATTTTTTGTTGTGCACCTTTGGTTGAGTGGAGAGATAGTGGGTGTGCACAGAGTAAGCCTTGTTGTGTGTGTATGGGAGTTTGACCACATGTGACAGTGTGTATTCTTCTTCTTCTTCTGTGTACACAGGCTGTCAACTCCTGCGGTCACCCCCAATCTAAGCATACAGTCAATACACAACCTACCTACCTAGTCTGGGGGTGGAATTTTGTGTGTATGGCTGTTTTGTATCCCACCTTAAAGGTAGCCATACTCCATCTTCAGAAAATTGGGAAGAAAGCTTGGAAAAAAGACAGGATGCTGAGCACAAGAGGCAGAAATAAGAAATCTAATTTATCTTAAAGAGAGAAAAGAGCATGACAGGAAAGAGGAACCCCCTAACTACTTAACGACGGTGACCTTGATAGCTCCTGTGATTTGAGAAACAGGAGGGGCCCTTAATTTCACAGTCCGCAGTGTCCCACTACGGGAATGTGACAACGACACTTAAATTTTGTTACCTAATCACCAGAGCAAAACAGCATAAACAGTCTGTCATGTGCTACAGGCCAGAAATTCTTCTTCTTCTTCGAACACAGGCTATCAATTCCTGTGGTCACTCCCAACCTAAGCATACAAGTCAATACACAACCTACCTACCTAGCCCTGGGGGTGGATTTTTTGTGTGTATGGCTGTTTTTTTTTTTTATCCTACTTCAAAGGTAGCCATACTCCATCTTCAGGGAGCTGGAAAGAAAATTTAGAAAAAAGACAGAATGTACAGCACAAGAGCCAGAAATAAGAAATCTTGAAGAGAAAAAGTGAGCATGACAGAAAAGAGGAACCTCTAACTACCTAGCGACAGTGAACTTGATAGCTCATGTGGTTCCAGAAACAGGAGGGGTCATTATTCCACAGTCCGCAATGCCCCACTGCTGGAGGTTAGAAATTTATTTGTAAAGATTGTGAAAAATAATGGATGAAAGATCTGGTAGATAGAAAGGATAGTACACTCAGTTCAGCAAAAGAATAAGAGTCACAGAGAGAAATAGAAAAGGGGGACATCACTAGCACAAAGAGTAGAGCGAAGCAAACTATTTGTTCGAAAGACGTTCGGTATCCCAACAGGGGAAGTCCTAATGAATAAAAGGTCATTCAAGCAATGTCCAAGTTATGTAAAAACAAACAGCAACGTCTGTCTTAACCCGATTGTTTTTTTTTTTCTCTCAAATACCAGTTCATTATGCAGTTGGGTTTTGTCTTCTGCGCAGTGGTAATGGAATACAAGGTGTTTGTGGGACCCAGAGAGGTACTGACTTCAGCTACACTAACAGAGCAACCCTAAACCACCCTTGAAAGCCAATGGTGAATACAAAGGCTGCAAGTACACACATGCAGGGTCAGATCTGTGGGAGGGTTCCTGGGTTCCGGAACCCCAGCCCCCACCCCGGGCTGTACATCTACCTTCAAAATTAGAAAGAAAAAAAAAACCCAAGTGTGTCACTGAGCAGCAATCAAGTTGTCATTTCTATGATACCTACCAACATCTTGGACTAGTGTTGTCTGACAGGAGTTGTTCAAGACTCAGTTATTCAGTCATTAGGCCTACTGCCTCACTGAGACCAATCTAATATACTCCTATATAGAATTGGGGCTACAGAACAGAAATGTTTAAACAACAGAAAACATGCCCTTAGCTTGTTGACGGTATTTGCCTCTTTCGTTGAACACTTTTGTTTTTACCAACATTATCTTCTCTCGCTGTGACATTTCAAAGTCTGGAAATATCACATTTTTTTCCAAGAATGCTTCAACTTCTTTTTACTCCAGGCAAAGAGCCCTGCGAGTCCTTCCCTTGAACCTTTATGTACTTTTCAAAATGCTTGCAAACACATTCAGCATCACTTGTATTCCACTGCCTGTACCGCCTACGAGACATGGTAGGCCTACACAGTTTTTTTTGAACCTGTTGTTTTCAATGATGGGAAGTTGTACTACTCTTTGCGAACTTGGGGAATGAAGTCATGCCACTCGCATGCTCACAGTCTGGTAAGTTCTGTGTAGATACAGTGGGATCATCCTCAAAATTGTCCAAAGTAGATGCTGTTGCGCAGGATGTGTGGCCTACACTTTTCATGTTTGACAAATGTGGCTGAGAACTCTCTGAATGCTATCCAATGTACATGGGATTGACAAAGAGCTGTGCAGGAAGAAGTGGACATCTCCAATGAACTGGCGATGTTTTCATGGCTAGATATGGGGACTGACAATGTACTGTTTCCACTGGGAAAACTTGAGGCAGGTGTTTGCTGAACAGCTCCTCTGCCATGCGTGTCAAGTTTATCCAAGAAGCCTCCAACTTTGGTCAACTCAGCAATTGCCAATGGGCACTGATACACACATTTTTGTTGATGTTTTCCGAATGTCCCATGTGCCTGTACCAGGTTTGTCTTTGCTCTTCAGGCAGATCTAACAGAGCAAAAAATGTGGATGCCCTATGTCTAAACTTGTCAGCAATTAAAGTTCTGGTCGCTTGAGTTTCTTTTCACCAATTGCTTGTATGATGGACTTGATGCAATAGTATCCCGAAGCATGGTCTTTTGAACCTCCTGTATTAGGAAACAAGAAAACATTTTCTTCATGTACTCCAGCGTGGCTACGTTCAGAAACCAATTTTCTGATAGCTTGTACTGTGTCGTTAGGAATGAGAACTGGAACCATTTTTCTGCTGCCTTTGCCCTGCTGATAAGCTAGTTTTTTGTTTTTTCAACCAGCACTTGCTCCAGTGGATCAGTGATTTGTAGAACAAGGTTCTGATCTACCCACATGCCTTCTTCTCCCTCCCGCCACTCTTTAAGAGTCAGTCTAGCCGGTTCTCCCCCACGTCTGGCATTGTACATGGTGAGCCTGCTGACCACCAAATTTCTTAACTGCACAAAAGCATGGTGGTCCCACAACAGGAAATCATCTTCCATCATGCCATTCATCTGAGACATAATAAAATTTCGGAATGTCTCAACATCTTCTTCGAGAGGCATCTGTTGTGGTTGTCGTAAAGTGTCACGCCGCCTCTCACAGTCCAGCTGAGCGGAATAGAAAATAAAATCCCAGTTCAATTCCAAAACTGACTGGAAACACTCGACTTCCTTTGCCTTTTCCATGTTATCCAGTTGACTGTAGTGACCCTTCATCACTTTTATTAACTTTTTTAAGGCATATCCAAGCGCAAGCTTCAAGCCAGACTTCTGTCCCACATCATTTTCCTTTCTGGTCAAAGTGTGTATTGCCGTTTCTAGCGTTTCAAAATACTGTCTGTCAAACCACACTCTCCCCATTAATTTGATCGTCACCTGCTTCAGTTCTCATTCGTAATACCACATTTGCAACCAGGCGCATTTCACCCATGACTACACACTTTCCTTTTTTGAAGATTTGCACCAGGCTCTTTTTGCAGAAGATTTGCACCAGGCTCTCTGTCCCAGCAGAAGTATTGCTTTGTCTGTCCGACACAAGTGTCCAGCCTCATCTTCCCTAAATTTATTCAAAATCTCGCTTTGGAATTCCGCTGATACCCCTGAAGTCGGTGTTTTTGAAAATGCAACTGTTTCGGCTCTAACATTTGCACTACGAGAGCAGTAATATTTCTTGTGCTTGCAAATTACTTTTTTGCTAAAGAAGCCGTTACACCCACTACACATCACTACACCTGTGCTACCCTGCTTCCTTTCCCTCAGCAGCTGTTTTCCTTCATCCCGATGCTGGATATTTTTTTTGAGGATTCCTTCTTTTCTTAAAGATTCAAACACTCTCAACTGTTCCTGAGGAGGCAGAAGTAAAGCTGCTTTCACACTCTCTTCTTCCTTATGCTTCCTCTTCATGTGTCTTGAAAGTTTTGCTTGAAATGTCCCACAAAAGACACATGGACGTGGAGGCTTCTTGTAAGTTTTGCATGAAGTGCTTGAAGTGGAAGTTGACTGTGAGAAAGATGCCGACTTTTCTGAAGGCTGGTGTGAACTACCTCCAGTAACAGTAGCCTTCGAGGAAGAAGCTGACCTTGCAACACACTGGGGTGAAGTACCTGCACTAACACTAGTCTCAGAGGAAGAAGCTGACCTTGCAACACACTGGGGTGAAGTACCTGCACTAACACTAGTCTCAGAGGAAGAAGCTGACCTTGCAACACACTGGGGTGAAGTACCTGCACTAACACTAGTCTCAGAGGAAGAAGCTGACCTTGCAACACACTGGGGTGAAGTACCTGCACTAACACTAGTCTCAGAGGAAGAAGCTGACCTTGCAACACACTGGGGTGAAGTACCTGCACTAACACTAGTCTCAGAGGAAGAAGCTGACCTTGCAACACACTGGTGTGAAGTGCCTGCAGTAACATTAGCCTCTGAAGAGGAAACTGGCTTGGCAGAAACAGCAGTCTCCGCGGAAGAAGCCAACTTTGCACCAAGCTGGTGTGAAGTGTCTGCAGAAACAGTAGTCTCCGTGGAAGAAGCCAACTTTGCACCAAGCTGGTGTGAAGTGTCTGCAGAAACAGCAGTCTCCGCGGAAGAAGCCAACTTTGCACCAAGCTGGTGTGAAGTGTCTGCAGAAACAGTAGTCTCCGTGGAAGAAGCCAACTTTGCACCAAGCTGGTGTGAAGTGTCTGCAGTAACAGTAGCCTCCAAAGAAGAAGCAGATTTTGCACCAAGCTGGTGTGTGCAATCCTGCAGTAACAGTAGCCTCCGAAGAAGAAGCAGATTTTGCACCAAGCTGGTGTGAAGTGCCTGCAGTAACAGTAGCCTCCAAGGAACAAGCTGACCTTGCAGTAAAATCGCGTGAAGTGCCTGCAGTAACAGTAGCCTCCAAGGAACAAGTTGACCTTGCAGTAGATCGGCGTGAAGTGCCTGCAGTAACAGTAGCCTCCAAGGAACAAGATGACCTTGCAGTAGATCGGCGTGAAGTGCCTGCAGTAACAGTAGCCTCCAAGGAACAAGTTGACCTTGCAGTAGATCGGCGTGAAGTGCCTGCAGTAACAGTAGCCTCCGAGGAACAAGATGACCTTGCAGTAGATCGCGTGAAGTGCCTGCAGTAACAGTAGCGTCCAAGGAACAAGATGACCTTGCAGTAGATCGGCGTGAAGTGCCTGCAGTAACAGTAGCCTCTGAGGAACAAGATGACCTTGCAGTAGATCGGCGTGAAGTGCCTGCAGTAACAGTAGCCTCCATGGAACAAGCTGACCTTGCTGTAGATCGGCGTGAAGTGCCCGCAGTAACAGTAGCCTCCGAGGAACAAGCTGACCTTGCAGTAGATCGGCGTGAAGTGTGTGCAGTAACAGTAGCCTCCGAGGAACAAGCTGACCTTGCTGTAGATCGGCGTGAAGTGCCTGCAGTAACAGTAGCCTCCAAAGAGACGAAAACCTGGCAGTAGACTGGTAGTACATAGCGTCTGATGTGTCAGTAACCTCCAAGGAGCACTTGTAGGGGTTCCTGCAAAACATAACCACCACCCCATTGAACTGAACCAAATACCTTTTTGAAATGGAAGAAAAATATGTTAGATGTTTAAAATAGAAGATTCAGTGACATTTACCCTTTACTCAAAATGGTTTCTCTCTCTCTCTCTCTCTCTAATGTTCTTTGGATGAGATGCCACCACAAGACATCAAACACATCTGGTAACCCCGTTCTACTGTTCAATAGGAGAAAGCCATTGTGAGCCAATGGAATGGAATCCCAATACATATTACATGCATCCTGTGCGCCAATGACAGTTTACATGAAGACTCTGGGCACAGGGCAGAATACAAATTTCTAATAAAGAAAAACAAGAATGGAAAAAATTAAGAAAAAAGCAGAATAGACTCACCAACTACCAAATCCTGTACACAAATATATTCACATGAAATGCATTTTGAACCATTTTGCTAATACGTGGGTGAAAAAAATGAAGATTACCTGAGTTGTTTTTTTTCTTCTTTAGCCCTGGATAGACATCAGACACATCAGAGTCAGAATCTCCTGTGGAATCGGGAATATGCTCAGACTGGTCAGAATCGGCGTCCCCCTGAAATAATGACAAAATATCTCAAGCACTCCAATAGTTTATGCATTTACTTGAGTCCATTACCACAGGCTATATATCTTTTATTAGTTCAACTGGGTCATCCTGGGGTATTAAAAATATACTAAATGAAACTCTACAGCATCATCTTCTGTGCAAAAAATTATCCAAATTCAACATCTCATTTTCTTTAAGTATGTATGTAAATGACTCTCTCTCCCTCTCTCTCTGTCTCTGTCTCTCTCATCACAGGTACTGTTGTAGTTATTGAACGCAACACTTGCTCTCATAATTTTTTTTCTTATCCTGTACTCATCCACGTCATCACACGTTTAAAAAAAAATCCAGTGGTATCTTTCACCTGAAACCCTCTTGAGCGCTAGGGTCTCACTTTGTGGGGTTACATGAAGAAGAATTAGAACAATGTAACTTCATAGTATATATATATATATATTTTTTTTTTTTTTTAAGAAAAACAATTAAATTCAGGGGCCACATTTTCATGTCGAACACACTTGGCCATGCAGACCCAACTTGTGTCAGGGATGAAAACAAAGCTAAGCAAAAAACACTGGGAAAGTTGTTGATGGCAGGGGGGGGGGGGGGGGGGGGGGGTTGTACAACGTGCACCACTCTCAGAAAAGTTGTTGAACAGAGAGGGGAGTGGGGGGGATGGAACGGTGTACACTCTCTCAAAAGTTGTTGAGCATGGGAGGAGGTGGGCGCGGGAGGGGGGGGATCGAATGTTGTTTACTCTGTCAATAGTTGTTCAGTAGGAACTGTTTAAAACCTGAGGGCTTAAGCCATGGGTCGCCCGGTATGTGATGCTCGACTTTATGAATAAAAAATCTGTACACCCCCCCCCCCCCCCCCCCCCCCCCCCTTTTGCCAGGTCCAGCCCTGGGAGGGCACAGCGCTGCAGCAATGTGCTCTCCGAGTGCAGTACAAATTTCACAACATTATTTTTATTGTATTGGTATACCAAGCACAAGTACTGGTTTACACAAAGCTTTAGCACCACTTACCTGCCTATCTTCTGACACGCCTCTATTAACTTGTTCAGGGAGCTGGTGTCCATTTTCCAAGTCACTGTCACTACTATCCTCGGTTTCACGGATGATACCCCTGCAATTATAATCAATTGCATACAATCAGTGATATGAAAGACTCTTTAGTTCTGTAAGTGTTCTACTTAGGATGACCAAACTGAAAAACAACCATGATATCCCCCCCCCCCCCCCCCCCCCCCCCCCCCCCACACTACTTGGTACACTGTGTCACACTGTCACACTGTTTGAGGGGGTCTGTTTTGTCTTTCACATGGGTCAGTTGTTGCCATAGGGAATTAGTGGATTTGTGGAAAACTTTGCAGCCATGTTGTTAGACAGCTCTGGCTAGATGAAAACAGTGCTGATAAAGGCTGGGTGATCCAGCTGAAATATCCCTACAAGAAGTCCCCGATCCTGAGTAAGTACGCCTTTTATAATGTTGAATCCAGGATCCAGAAACCTACATTCTTATTAACTATCATCCATACAAATCATGTGTTTACCGCATATAAGAATTGAGCTTCAAAGGTTTGTGCACAAGAAGCGCTCTATTCAGGACTAACAGTGAACCTACACACTTCACAGCCTAGTGGTAGATCAAACGCCAGCAAGCACAGAAAATGAAAATAGCTATAGTAATATTAATCATAAATATTTCAAACTATTTTATTGTCATCAAAAAAATATTATTATTGTATTTACATAGGACCTATCATTGGTCACAGACCAACCTCTAAAAACAAGTGCTTTTCAATCATTACACCACTACAGTTTACTCAATGGGCTTGCCTACCCAGGTAGAGCTGACTGATATGCTGACTGCTGGCACTTAGTTATTCCCCATGCCATTCAAATATCACCTACTCATTTTTGGCTCATGTGTGTAAACAAAGTGAGTCTATGTTCTCATGCTATTTTGGTTGTGTGTGTGTGTGTGTGTGTGTGTGTGTGTGTGTGTGTGTGTGTGTGTGTGTGTGTGTGTGTGCATCCATTAATCCATGTATGTGTGCCTGAGTGTAGGCGTTTGTGGTCAACTTTAACGTTGGCAATTTCTCAGCAATTACAAGTGCTGGCAGCAGCCCTTTGTTCCCGAGCGGAACCAGAGGCATAATTCAAGTCAAGTCACAAGTGCTGGCAGGGTCAAAAGTGATAGACTTGCACTTAATCACAATGACACACACCCTTCCTAGCAAGCCCTAGCATGAAGACATCATGGAATGGTAAAGGCTGTAATTTGTTTTAATTGGATTCTGTAACTAGGAGTAGGACAACTTGAACTGCCTCTAGTGTTCTGTACCAACTTGAGCCTTGAAGGCTTTGCCTCTCGTCATTTATCTCCTTTATCCCTGCAGTTCCACACAGCATGCACGCCATGTTACATGTAATCCATTTTTCACCGGCACAAGATGACCTACACTTTTGAAATATCAACCAGAAAGTAACAGTTTTTTTCAGCTTTGTAAGAAACACCAGGCAGATATCTTCAATCTACTTGATCTTTGACAAGGTAAATTGACCTCCCTACTCTTTTTCGATTTTTCAACTGCTATGAGTTTGGTTTTTTTTATGTGCAGGGATCTAGGGTCCGACTCGTTTATAATTATTGTCCCCAAGATAACACGCCAAAATAAGGCAGGAATAGGATTGACTCTAAAGTAATCTATAAGATATAAGAAACTATAGTTCAAAATGCCAAATGTTTTTGAAGCATGCCAGTACACCCTTAAAAATGCAGCATTTTCTTCAGTCTTATAAACAAAGATTCCATAATTACAGAATGCTTAAACTACACAAATGATGTTCAAGCAAGCCAAAAATCCAAAAGATACTTACTCGTTCTTAAGGTAGCGAAACAAATCTGAAAATGTGGCCATGAGCAAAGAAGGCAAGCCAATGACCAACTTGGACAATTCAACCTGACCCACAGGAAGTAAACACGCAGCTTGTCTGAAAGAAAAAAAAAGTGATACCAGTATATTTTGCCTTTTTTATGTAAGATAAGATACGTCTTTATTACCAAGTGTACATGAGTCACAAAGAATATTGGGAGGGATAGAGCACAAGCTAACAAACATTTCGAGCTCAAGCTCAGTCATTTCACATAATCATAAACTAAGCAAAGGTTGAATATTGGAAGAGTACACATAAGCTTGTCTAACTACCCCCACCCCCCAACTCGCCCAATCATGCGCGCGAACACACACACACACACACACACACACACACACACACTTCTGTGAACTGGGAATAGAATTACTGAACAGACGGTGCACATAGCTGTCTTAAAAAAAAAGCACTCGCACACATATCGAAACATACATGGCTAGTGTAATTGATGGCGAGTCTGTCACACAGAATGACAAGATTCTGCATTTTGATTCAAGGCTTCGATAGCTTTTGGAAAGAAACTATTTGTGACGCCCCGCCACGAAATGAGTCGCATTGTCCCTCACCGAGTTTTTCGCTAGGGCCGATTTTAGGCAGATGGGGGTCAGGTTATGGATTTTTAGATTTTAATGGAATATTAACCTACAGCCTTTCTTCTGTCTTCCATGCAAATATTAAAGTGTAAATATGTTTCTTTTTGCCCAAAAAATGCTTTTGAAACACATAACCTCTTGTTTTGGCAGCTTACAAACCGATAAAATTGATCAAAATTGACAGGCCCTCACCCCCGAAATATTGGAATGACCTGTCGAATGATGCCTCGTTGGAAAGGTCTAGACCTCTATTTTTAAACTGAAACCCTTTCAGGGGTCAATTTCCACGGTGTAAGCCAATCATCGTCCTTAAAAAAAGGGTATGACGTATAAACAAAGCGTCACGAAGGTGGGATTCCCCACTGATGGTTGGCCCAAAGGCGTTCACGTGACCAACACAAGCAACAATGGCGGCTTCCAAAGCGACCACGCCGGAGAGTCTTAGGGCTAATATTTGCTATTTTTTAACAAGATCGGCTCGCGATGCCAACATATTTTCATCATCAGATGAACATGACATTTACGGGCTGGAGACTGAATATTTCCTGGACGACGATGGCAGTGTTTCTACCGATAACGAAGAGAAATGGGTGATCGAAGTGATATTGACAGTCAGTGCTCCGAGACCGGCTCGGATCACGAAGAAGCACCTGCACTCGTCCAGTTTCAAGAGCCCAATCTGTCTGTGAATGCCGACATAGACAGCGAAACCATGCTTGGACCTGATGCTGAAAGGCTGAAAGTTGAAGCTTTCGACTGCAAGTGTCGAAATCGCCATGTGGCAGGTGCAAGCAGTGTCGTGACTGACAAGCAAAGCAGTGAAACTGACAGTGCTGAGCCAGTGTCCAAAAAGAAGGGATGCATTGCACAGTTCACTTCTGAGGACATACTGGCAAAGAGAATGACCATGGCTGAATTATCTGAAGGTAAGCACACAATTCAGTTACTATTTACTGTCACTGCATAATTTTTTGATTTGTGTTTAATTGTGGCAAGGTAAACATGATTAAACCAAAAGCATAACCTCATTGTGATGAGTCATGCATGCACACACACACACACACACACACACACACACACACACACACACACACTCACTCACTCACTCACTCACTCACACACACATACATATTGTTATGCCCACACACATAGTCATACAGTGATTCTATAAACACACACACAGTGTATTATGCACAAGATGTACACACACACACACACACACACACACACACACACACACACACACACACACCATAAGCTTAATGCTGGTGTAACTGAACAAAAAATAATCATAAAGAGAGAAGCTCTCTCTGTTAAATCTAATTGTGATCAATATGTTTGTTTTTAACTTTACAAAATGCATTATGCTGGTATGTGATAGTATGTGTGTCAGTTGCATGATTAAATAATTGTACACTGTACAGTGTGTGTGTGTGTGTGTGTGTGTGTGTGTGTGTGTGTGTGTGTGTGTGTGCGTGTGTGTGTGTGTATCACTTGTATTCTATGAATGAATAATATTATTGTACAGTGTAGTGCGTACATTGAGTGTGTGTGTGTGTGTGTGTGTGTGTGTGTGTGTGTGTGTGTGTGTGTTTTCTGTATGCACACATGTGTAAATGAGTGTGGGCAAAAGGCTATTTTAATAGTGTGTGCTTGTGTGTTACTATGTTTTGGTTTTAGTGTGTATTGTGAGGTTCAAATTAACCAGGTATTTGTAATAACTAACTCTTTCTAAGGTGACTGACTCAAAGTAAGACTTTTTTTTTTTCAGCTTAGAAGGACATGGTGCTGCATGGATATACTGCGTGTACCCCCATGAACAACTCAGAGATCACTGTGGGCAAGCCTTGTCGCCAGAAGACCAGAGAACATCAGCGCACAACATACACTGTCGACTTCAAGATTGTCTGCAGGGAATCTTTTAAGTTATTTATTGGTAAGCAAATAACACTGAATCAGAAATTTGCAGAACTAGAACTTCTAGTTTTATTAATCCTTAATTTTTTTTTTTTCTTGTCTCTCTTCTTTTTTTTTCCAATGGAATCTTTTATTTTTTTTTATTTTTCCTCCTCGCCTTACTCTGTTCAGTTTTTGTGACTCAATCTCATCATGCATATCTGTCTGTTTCACAACTGATTAACATTGTCTACTAGAATTAAATTTGATATTTAGCTAATAAAATATAGATTTAATTTTACTTTTTCACCTTTTTATTTTAAACCTTTTGGTTATAGTGGTATATTAAAATGGAAATATTATGAACATTTGATTTACAATTCATTAATTTAATTTTATTTTCAACTGAGTATTTTTATACTAAATTGTCAACATTTTTCTTAGGCAGAAATATTTTGTGACTGCTGCATAAAGACTGTTTGAAACAGACAAAATGTCAAATGTTTAGCAGCTTGTAGTTTGTGAACCACTGATTTAAATCTGAATCAAGAAGAATTTTGTGTACACTGTTTATGATTGAAGTAATTGCTAACAGTTACACACACTTTACTAATAAACACTAAAACAGACTTCACACACTGAGACAGCTTACACTTTTACAGTAACATCATTAACACAAAAGTTGATTGAAATCACGGCTAATTGTTAAACACACTCTCCTAATAAATCTAAAACAAACTTCACACACGCTGACACAGCTTACATTAACTTTTTTTTTACATTAACTTTTTTTTATTATGTTTAGCTTACAGTAACATTATTAACACAATAGTTGATTGAATTCACTGCTAACAATTACCATGCATGCTTTACCAATGAATACTAAAAGTAAACAGACTTCTGACACATACAGACACAGGTTACCTTTCTTCAAGTAGAATGATTAATTCCTGTTTTCTGGTAAGTGTTGCTAAGAACAGAATTCAACACTGTTTCAGGATTAGTCAGAACAAGCTGACCGCTTTTACTGTGTGTGTGTGTGTGTGTGTGTGTGTGTGTTTCAGGTCACCGTATGCTTGGGGAAGACTTCTTTCTTCAAAATATGGCAGCAGCACCTTCCCTTCATTGTTGTTGGAAACCCAGTGACGGATCTGTGTTGGCAGTGCAAACAAAACATGAGAAGATCCGTCGCAGTACTGGTCTCCAGAAGAAGAGAGTGGTGCCAGGCTTCAGGATCAGCTGGCTCACTTAGAGGTTGTTGAGGCAGAGTGGACATTTTACAACAGGCAGGTGGACCACAGCAAAGCTGCAACAGCTGCTGCCAACATCACTGAGCTGGGACCCCCATCCTGCCAACAGCTGGCCAGCCAGGATGCATTACAGCTGTGACTTTGCCCAGCAAGTCCATCTGCCCAGCAGCCCTCTCCAGCCTGATCCTATCTGCATTTTTTTGTTCCCAGAAAGTGCGGCATCTTTGGAGTCTGCTGTGAGGGTCTTCCACAGCAGATAAATTACCTCATTGATGAAGGCATGTCCAGCGGCAAGGGGTCCAGTATGGTGCTTTCTCTGCTGCTGCACCATTTTTCCCAGCATTTTGGCATTGGGGAGATGGAGGTGGATCTACACTGTGACAACTGCAGCGGCCAGAACAAAACCAAGTCCATGTTGTGGTACCTGGCCTGGCGAGTCATGCAGGGCCTTCACACCTCCATCACCATCAACTTCATGCCTGCCCGCCACACCAAATTTGCTCCTGACTGGTGTTTCGGCCTCCTGAAGCCATGCTTCAAACGTTGTGAAGTTCACGGCCTCAACGGCCTGTGCCATGTCATCAACAGCAGCACCACCAAGGGCATCAATCGGGCACAGATCATTGGCACAGAGGCTGGGAAAGAGAAAGTCATGGTCTATGACTGGCAAGCATTTTTTGATGTGTATTTTTTAAGGCAGTGAGGGAATGAAAAAATATTTTCATTTCCGTTTTTCCTCAAATGCTCCTGGAACTGTGTATGTGAAAAACACACTGAGTGCAGAGGAGGAACAGATACAGCTAGCATACTGTGTGGACACTGCCAGGTGTCGTCTGGTCAGTCTCCCTGCCTGAATTCAGCCCCCTGGATTGTCAGCTGACCGCAGAGAGTACCTATACCAGCACATCAGACCCTTTGTCAGACCTGACGCACATGACATTCTCTGCCCCTAAGCCTCTGCCCCTGCCCTAGTCACTAGTCCAGTACTGTGAGTAGAACATCATCTTCCTGTGGGAATTACTGTTCTCATGTGTGTGTTCAAACTACTTAATATGGTCAGGGAAGCTGCGTTCTACTGCCGCGGTCAATGTAGTATCTTTTTTAGTTTTTTTTTTTTTTTTTTTTAATTTTCCTTTATTTTCTGACTTAAGATCTTACACTAGCAGTTACGAATAAAAGCACACAAAAGGTTACCTCAAGTAGTATGGTTATGTGAATTAATTTACTGATATAAATTTAAAGCAGCTTATTCTTTTCTCTGTGTTATTTTTCAATTTATCCAAAATCTATTTTTTTTTTTAATAAAATCTAGAAAATGTCAATATTTTTTCCCCAAAGGTTTGTGTGATGATACAGAATGGTCATATGCATGTTTGTGCGAAGTTTCAACAAGATATCTTAATTAGAAGTACTTGGTTGCTATGAACATGTTTTGAAACTTTTCGGCTGCAATTTCTCTTTTCGCTGTATTGACGGGGTCTAAACTTCAAATCACAATAACTTTGCCAAAAATAGTCCGATTTACAATCTGTCTTTTTTTTTGGAGAGCATTTTTATTGTAGAATTACAAGATATAAATAACTCAAAAACGACCTCCGGTGCAATGCGACTCATTTTGTGGTGGAGCGTCACATGTGCAAAGCGATTTGTTCTTCTTGTTTTCAAGGTTATGTACCGCCAACCTGAGTGAGGAAAGCAGCTTGAAAAATCCAAAAGCTGGATGTTATCTATCTTGACTTATCGACTTAGCTTTTTTAAATGCTAGTATAGATTTCATCCAAGGACGGCAAGTTACACTCACACCCTATGATGTTGGTGGCTGTTTTGACAATCATTTTGAGGGCTGAAACATCCTCTTTTGACATGTTACCAAACCAGACAACTACTGCAAAAGTTAATACACTTTCAATGATTGTTCTGTAGAACTGGATCAGATTGTCCTTGTTGACACCAATTTTTTTCAACCGCCAAAGAAAAGTACAAGCGCTGCTGGGCTTTCTAAACAGTGTTCCTGGAATTTTTCTCCCATTTTAAATTATCAGAAATGATTAGTCCAAGAAATTTAAACTCACTAATGATTTCCAATGGGTTTGTTTTTGATAGTTACTGGGCAAGGGAGCGGTCTTGGTTTTTCTAAAATCTAGAATCTTTTGTTTTTGATACATTTAGCTCCAAGTTGTTTTGGTCGCACCAGCTAACGAGCTCGGAAACGTCATATCTGTAGTTAGACTCGTTACCATTCGTGATCAGCCCTTCAAGAGTCGTTTTGTCGGCAAATTTTTTTATTTAACCACAGTATTACATTCATGGTGAGTTTTACAATCATGGATGAACAATGAATACAAGACTGGGGACGGAACACATCCTTGGGGGGGCACCAATGTTAAGGGTAAGGGTGGAAGAGAACACATCACCAACTTTAGAAATCTGTGGTCTACATCTGAGGGAATCAAGGATCCAGACACAAACTGATTCAGGGATCAAAAGATGTTTCAAATTCATATAAAGCTTTGAAGGTACTATTGTATTAAATGCTGAACTGTAATCAATGAAAAGTATCCTAACGTACGCGTCTGGATCCAAAAGATGCACTAACCCGACACCAGTCTGCCTCAGCCCTTAACAAGGTCTGTTTGATTCACCAGACCAATATGACCACTCACCCAACATGGAGAAATCCCAATCAAAGGAGAAAATGAAGTAGGTCACCCAGAGACTGTATTGTGCTACATGCAGAAATTAACCACGTTCAACTGTTTTTTATCTTTGCCATTCAAATGAATCGGCAGGTTTCCACTTCGCCGCCCGGTTTCTTTTTTTTTTAAAAACATTTTTTTTTAATAATCAGAAAGAAAAATAAGTTACGTATCAAGTGATTATGTGACATTTTTTATAGCATTACAAACCTTTCACACAATTCTGACACACTAGTTTCATATATACTGGAAACATGCAGAGTAATTTTATTAAACAAATGCAGAAAACAAAGAAATGAAAAATAAAAATAAAGAGAAGATAATGAGCAAGCTAACAAAATACACACAAAAACACACACGCGCGCACACCACTTGCCCACAACATTACCACCACTCTCTCTCTCTCTCTCTCTCTCTCTCTCTCTCTCTCTCTCTCTCTCTCTCTCTCAATCAGCTAGGTTAATTCTTCCATGCCAATCTTAGGGTTAACAAGATCACTGCATGAGGTAGGTGGGTAAAGAAAGAGGAGTCCCTATGGGGAGTGGCAGAGAGGGGTGGGGGTGGGGGCAGGGGGGGGGGGGGGGAGGGGCTGGGGGAGGGAGAGGGGGACTGGGGTGACTGAGGAAGATGGAGTGCAAAGGAGAAAATGAAGTAGGTCACCAAGTTTAACCCAGAGACTGTATCGTGCTACGAAAGCCCTTTATTTATTTT
>JADBJO010000874.1:22500-30000 GCA_016801955.1 Conus betulinus
TGGGACATCACGTCAGATCAGAGCCCGGACTGGAGTCTATCGACCAGTGTGATCTATGAGCGGTGCCGTTAACTCCAGGAGGAAAAGCGGAATTTGCCAGACATCCACGTTGTACCAACAGCCCGCTGCCTCCTGGGCCGCCCTGGTAATGCCTTGGCTCCTTGTGTGTGAGGGAAGAGGGAAGAAGGTTCCATTTTGTGGGTCGTATTGACATTTTGTGTGTGTGATTATGGACTTCAGATGAGTATTGTGTATCTGATTTTCTTCAGTTTATGACAAGGAATTTGCATGTAAGATAAAGGGTGATGATGGGTCCCAATCAAAGCTGAGAGTCTGATTTTCATGATGAAGATGATTATTGATTTTAAATATTTTTGTACCCATGCATACACATATACACACACTCGTGTGCACTCACCACACACACATACAATGATGATAGTGGCACAGCCAAAGTTAGGTAGGATAGTTATGGCGCAACCAATGTTTGGTATGTACCCAGAGTCTAACCAGCGTATTAGGCCAAAGTGCAGGTCAGACATCTGCTATGTCATTGCCATGAGACCCGCTTCTTACATTCTCTCATCAGTTGATTAATTCATCTATTCATCACCTTTAAATCACATACAGTGTGGTCTTGAAACCTAGCATGTGTGGGTGTAGTGTATAAAGGACTATCTGCATGTGGTGACACCTTTACGATGGAGGTGAAACTGATCTTCATAACAGTAAACGACAACACAACACAATACTCACACACACACACACACACACACACACACACACACACACACACACACACACACACACACACACACACACACACACACACACACACACACACACACACACACACACACACACACACACACACATACACACCCACGTGCGCGCGAGCCATGACAAATGAATTTTGCATTTTCTGAAAATGCCTTCTTTGGCCTAAAATAATTAGGTTTATTGGAGAAACTCAAACATTATGATAACGTTAGTCAAAACAATTAAAGCATTTTAGAATTCAAATGATAGCATGGTTAAAACAAAGACAACGTTAACAATAGCTGTTAATGTTCAAGCACTAAATCCACTGTACTGAAGATCATCCAGATAGATGGCATCAGCTTTGGAGATAATCAGGGAAAGGGTAAAAAACGGCAGGAGACAGGAACGGTGGGAGAGTTGGGGTAGGGGGAGGAAAGAGGGTGGGAGAGGTGGGAAAAGAAACAGGGAGAAAAGGGGGTGTGTGTGTGTGTGTGTGTGTGTGTGTGTGTGTGTGTGTGTGTGTGTGTGTGTGCATGCATGCATGCACCTGCGTTTGCCTTCATCTGCCTGCACTATTTGGCTGGATGTTTTGTTCACGTGCTAAGATTAGCGACAACAGTATCTTTATGAGACAGCACGACGACAGGCATGCAGTTGGAATGGCCCGCCAAACTGCCGCAATAACTGATTCCTTCCATCGACAGCGGCCCCATACATGGCGCCCACTTCCAGCAATGAAGCTCTCAGCTCTGCTGAGCAGGCGAGGCTTAGTACTGTCATTGCCTCAATCCCGCCATTCTCCGCCGTCGTGAGGCCGCTTGATTTACACCCGTCAACCAGCGTCTTTGCGCTGTGAATCAGTGGAAAGTGGTAGTTTTACAGCGGCGAGTGTTTAGAGAGAAAACAGGATTTTCCTGTTAGAGAATGGTGGTGCTGCAACAACATTTTTTTGGAATTACTTCCGTTCTTGTCCATGAAGCCTGTCACCAATATCATTCCATGCAATGTTATTCACCACTTCACAATGGTGCACAATTTTATTGAATTTTGCATGACGACGCACATTCCTGCACAATCGTGTTCAGTGCCACACAATTCTGAATTAATGGCACACAATGCCCCACGACGCTCTTTCACTACCTGCTAGTCTTTGTCTCCAAAGACTTGTCGTCACCAATATTGATTCTTCTGGATGGCCAGGACTGGACAAGCCTGAACGTGGCTGTTTACAGGGAAGCTAGAAGAATGAGCAGCTTGGGTGTGATCCCATCGGGGGAAGTGGAAGAGGGGCAAAGATGGAAGTACAGTCCAGCAGCTTTCCATCTACCATCCCTCTCCCTCTTTGACTTATGTGATCCTGCGTAAATAGTTCTACTCCCTTTGCAGTCGCTACTGCTCCATTCCTCCATTCTTCCTGCCTCTTCCACTTTGTGATACTTCTGCTATGCTGTCTCCAGTGATACTTTGCTATGCTGTCAATCCCAGTGATACTTCTGCTATGCTGTCAATCAGTGATACTTCTGCTATGCTGATACTTCTGCTATGCTGTCAATCCCTATTTCTGCTATGCTGTCAATCCCAGTGATACTTCTGCTATGCTGTCAATCCCAGTGATACTTCTGCTATGCTGTCAATCCCAGTGATACTTCTGCTATGTTGTCAATCCCAGTGATATTTCTGCTATGCTGTCAATCCCAATTCAAGAAAGGATGAAAATAATAAGAAGAAAATAATGAGATGCGTGAGGCGACCATGCACATCCCATGAAATAAAATGGGTTACTGAGTGTGTCTGGCAATTCATCAGCGAGAGAGAGAGTAGACATGGGTTTCACTATTGAAAGGTCATGGTCATTGTGATTATGAGAGCGGCTATTGGATGGTCATGGTTAGTGTACTGATGTATGTCTCCATTAAAAGGTCAAGGTCAAGGTCTGAAACACAAGGTCTAGGTCAGAATAGTAATGCTACACAAACTGAAAGGTCGATCAGTGTAGTGATGTGTGTCTCGATTGGAAGGTAAAGGTCAATACAGTGATAAGTCACTACTGAAAGGTCATAGCCAGTATAGTGATCTGCCACACTATTGAAAGGTCATGGTCAGTGTAATTATGTGTGTCACTTTTGAAAGGTCATGGACCCCACTCACAAAATTCTTTTAGCTGCAGTGTGATGGGCTGATTGTGCTCCTAAACTCAGATCACAAGAAAAGCAAAGCAAATGAAACAATGCGCACTTATTGTTTACAAATATACTTGCACCATTTTGCTGTGTTAATCTGTTAGGATATTTTTGCGCTAATTCTAAGCAGAGTTCTGGTGGTGGTGGTGGTGGTGGTGGTGGTGGGGTGGTGGTGGTGATGATGGTGGTGGGTGATAGTGGTGGGTGGTGGTGATGGTAGTGGTGGTGGTGGTGGTGGTGGTGTGTGTGTGTGTGTGTGTGTGTGTGTGTGTGTGTGTGTGTGTGTGTGTGTGTGTGTGTGTGTGTGTGTGGTGTGCGCGCGCGCGCGCACGTGCGCGAACACGCATGAATGCCAGTGTGACTGTGTGTGTGTCTTTGTATGTGTGAGTGTGTGTGTGTGTGTGTGTGTGTGTGTGTGTGTGTGTGTGTGTGTGTGTGTGTGTGTGTCTGTGTCTGTGTCTGTGTGTGTGCACGTTGCATAAACAGGCACACAGCTTGTGTGGAAACTGATTCAAGGCCAAAGGGTACAATAATCTGCAATCTCATCTGATTACAATATTTCAGTTGTCACAACAAAAAGCTCTTATCGGATATCATCCTGCTTTCAGACCATCGTTAAAAGAAAAAAAAAAAAAGAGGCTTTCCTCAAATGATATTCATGAGCAAGAACAATATATGAAGAGAGAGAGAGTGAGAGACAGACTGACGGACAGACAGACAGACAGACAGACAGAGTAGTGGATTCCTCATTCACAGAGGAGACAAGCTGCATCAAAGATGATCGCGTTTTGTGTAGTGCAATCAAAATTCCCCTTTTTGTGGATGGAATGAAGACAGAACATACCGACATGATTTCCAGTATGGACTAAAGCAAATATCACAAAAATCATTTTAAGAGCACTCTTGAATCTTTTTTTTAAAATCAGTACTGGACACAACTCGAAGAAAAGAAAAGTATATACCATTCAGTGCGTGCATGAAATCACATGCTCGATCTCATGCGTTCGCGCGTGTCCGTGCGTGCGTGCGTGCGTGCGTGCGTGCGAGCGAGCGTGCGTGCGTGCGTGCGTGCGTGCGTGTGTGCGTGCGTGCGTGCGTGCGTGCGTGTGTGTGTGTGTGTGTGTGTGTGTATGTGTGTGTGTGTGTCTGTGTCTGTGTGTGTGTGTGCGTGCGTGCGTGTGTGTGTTGTGTGTGTGTGTGTGTGTGTGTGTGTGTGTGTGTGTGTTTTAAACACATGCTATGTTTTCAATTTGTGGTGGTTTAAAAATATGCCATAGCATGGGTGGGAAATATTATGTAATAGCTCATCAGCCTGTCAATGAGTAGATATACGTGGACATGGGAGGTTCATCCCCAAAACATTAACGCAAAAAGAAGAGCAAGGTAAACACTTGAGATGCAAAAATGTACACCGTCCTCTAAAAAAAAAAAAAAAAAAAAAAAAAAAGTAAAACCTTGTTTACAGAAGCATCATGAAAACCGTCGGGAAAAGAGGAGTAAAGGATACTGAGGGTTGGAGAGAGAGAGAGAGAGAGAGAGAGAGAGAGAGAGAGAGAGAGAGAGAGAGAGAGAGAGGGAGTGGGGGGAGGAGTTGGATAGGACAGTGACAGAGACCAAGGGAGGGTGGGTGGAAGGAGAAAGAAATGGGGTGGGACACAGGCAGCGAAAAGGAAGGGGAAGGGAGGAGAGGGGGGGGGGGGGGGGGAGAAGAGGGCAGGGAGAGACAGGCGCAGAATTCCGCTCTGACCAGTTCGCTCAACATAAATGTGTGTCAATACAACGATGACGTAGAGGGCTGGAACACTTCCTCCTCATCCCTGTGTAATTTATTCAGCGTTGTAAGCTTGAGGATATAATATCTTGTTACATGTGTGTGTGTGTGTGTGGTGTGTGTGTGTGTGTTGTGTGTGTGTGTGTGAGTGTGAGTGCACACGCAGGTATACATGTGTGTGTGTGTGTTTGTGTGTGTGTGTTTGTGTGTGTGTGAGTGTGTACGTGCGTGTGTGTGTGTGTGTGTGTGTGTGTGGTGTGTGTGTGTGTGTTGTGTGTGTGTGTGTGTGTGTGTGAGTGTGTACGTGCGTGTGTGTGTGTGTGTGTGTGTGTGTGTGGTGTGTGTGTGTGTCAGTGTGTACGTGTGAGTGTGTGTGTGTGTGTGTGTGTGTGTGTGTGTGTGTGTGTGTGTGTGTGTGTGTGTGTGTGTGTCAGTGTGTACGTGCGTGCGTGCGTGTGTGCGTGTGTGTGTGTGTGTGTGTGTGTGTGTGTGTGTGTGTGTGTGTGTGTGTGCACAAATATATGTATATACCTTCAGCCCACCCCTCACTCTGCCTTCCGTCTTTCCCTACACACACACACACACACACACACACACACACACACACACACACACACACACACACAAACACACGCACGCGCACACACAACACACACACACACACACACACACACACACAACCACACACACACACACAAGACAGAGAGAGAGAGAGAGAGAGAGAGAGAGAGAGAGACGCGAAACAGAGACAGAGACACGGAGACAGAGACAGACAAAAAGAAGACAGATAGACAGACAGATAGACAGACAGACAGAGATAGAGACAGAGAAGCGTACAATCTCAATCTAATTTAAGTGCTAAATTCCACACATACATTTACATTTTACGCACGCGCATATACAAACACACACACACACCACACACACACACACACACACACACACACACACACACACACACACACACACACACACACACACACACAAGCGCGCCGTTACCATCTCAATTCACAAGGACTTGCTTGTCATGTACTTGTACTTGTCATGTTAGCCAGCATAAATGTACACCAGTCCTTACATTATCAATAGAGTGAGTTAGGACTCAAAAACCGGCCCTGAGCTAATACAAATAGAATCAAACTCCACTGTGCATGAGTGTGGGTGGGGTGGGTGCAAGGAGAAGGGTGGGGCAAGATGTGGATGGATGGGTGGGTGTGGGGGGAGAGAGGAGAGAGGTGGGCTGGGTGACGGGCCTTGATGTCATCAGCGTGCAGCCAATCATCCTGAAGAGCACACTGTGTCTGATAACATCCATCACCGCCTTATCTCTCTTCCCTGCTCGACCCTTATCACCATACATACGCCTTTCTGTCAGTTAGCTGTCAACTCTCTCTCTCTCTCTCTCTCTCTCTCTCTCTCTCTCTCTCTCTCTCTCTCTCTCTCTCCTCTCTCTCTCTCTCGCGTACGTCTTCTGTCAATCTCCTCTCTCTCTCTCTCTCTCTCTCTCTCTCTCTCTCTCTCTCTCTCTCTCTCCTCTCTCTCTCTCTCCTCTCTCTCTCTCTGAGGAAGTATGAGGAAACACACACACGCCTGTATTTTTAGATTACTTTTGGATAGTAGCAAACAGACAAAGAGAGATGGAAGACATGGAAAAAGCTTTTATATCTGCAGTAACTGTAGCAGGGAGTGAACAGCTCCCAAATTGACATGGGCATATATAGGCAACAACACTGAAAAAAAAAAAAGCTAACACCAAAAAAAGGGTTAAGTGGTGTCTGACATGACTTCGTCAGGGACTGAAATTTTGCATTGCCCATACACAGAGCACTGTCAAGTTGCTTGTCTCTTATGGTGCCAGCAGGCTGCCTTGACTATTTTTAATGTTAATAACACAAAAGGGTTGCAAGTTTTGCCTGTGTTAAATCATAGGAAATTCAGGCCGTGGCATTATTTCTTTTCTCAAGAGGAATGAACGTAGAAAATCTGTTCTAGGATGAAGTAGAGGGCCAAAATGACCTATTGTATCTTGAACAGAAGGGAAAGAGAACAAGACATGCTGTACATTCGGCAGTGACTGTTTTGTAAATTAACAGTTTTTTTTTAAAAAACGAAGGTCTGCGTGTGTGAAAAACGAGAAGAGACAGCTCTTTCAGTCTGCAGAGAGATTATCAGGCTTGATCTTGGCATCTATATGGTTGGAAGCCCTCTACAGGCAGTTGTCCTTCTAAGTGTTATTGTGTCCCTTTCTTTGTGGCGATATGCAAGCACCTTCTTGTTCAGTGACAGGACACGGGTGTGTGGCTTCCTTATCCTTACAGGCACGCATGAAATATACCTATAGAAAGGTAGAAATGACATGGACGTGGAGAATTTAAAAAAGAAAGGAAAATCTGATGACTGTCAGCAGTTGCGGGAAAAAAATCATGGTCAGTGAAACCTCTACAGCCCAAAGTAACGCATACACTGAGGCCCTTTTCATCATGTAACACACACTCAAATACTTGCAGCAAACACTGTCAACTAATGAAGCCTCGGAGTAACAAAGCCCCTTAAACTGATCTTTCGTATAAGAATGTAATGAAGTAGTCTCTAAATTCAACAGATCAGAGGTCAAGTGAAAGGTCAGTTCTGTGCAAGTGTGGGGAAGAAAACATTCAGAAAAAGCGAGCACCAAGGAGTTTGCGTGTTTAGGGCGAAAACAGCACGAAACGAAGCGCTGAAAAAAGTGCGACATTGGAGACCCACTGAACATAATGTTTTAAAAATGATGGTAATGATGTGGTTATA
>JADBJO010000874.1:35000-37500 GCA_016801955.1 Conus betulinus
GTGTGTGTGTGTGTGTGTGTGTGTGTGTGTGTGTGTGTGTGTGTGTGTGTGTGTGTGTGTGTGTGTGTGCGTGCTTCCACACGTGCACATGTGTGTATGTATGTGTGTGTGCGTGCGTGCATGTGTGCGTGCATGTGTGCGTGTGTGTGTGTGTGTGTGTGTGTGTGTGTGTGTGTGTGTGTGTGTGTGTGTGTGTCTCTGTGTGTGTGTGTGTGTGTGTGTGTGTGTGTGTGTGTGTGTGTGTTTCTGTGTGTGTGTGTGTGTGTGTGTGTGTGTGTGTGTGTGTGTGTGTGTGTGTGTGTGTGTGTGTGTGTGTGTGTGTGTGTGTGTGTGACCACTTAAACATCAATGCACAAAACTCCCCCCCCCCCCCCCCAGCTTTCTTCCTCCTTCCTGCCCCCATCCATTCCCCCTCCTACTTTCCTTTCCCTTTGTCATCAAAACGAGGCAGGCTGTGTCTTCAAGTCGGTCTGGGGCATTTTTCTTCCTTAAATGCGGGAAACTGAGCGGAAGTTAATATTGCCCGCTCGTAAAGAAGCTGACGTCATTTCTTTCCACGTTGGGGAGTTCCGCGCCAGTAGCATCAGCACATCCCGTGATGAACGTGCCAACATTCTCCCTTCCTTTCTGAAGCTGTGTTGGGACATCACGTCAGATCAGAGCCCGGACTGGAGTCTATCGACCACTGTGATCTATGAGCGGTGCTGTTAACTCCAGGAGGAAAAGCGGAATTTGCCAGACATCCACGTTGTGCCAACAGCTCGCTGCCTTCTGGGCCGCCCTGGTAATGCCTTGGCCCCTTGTGTTGGAGTGAAGGGAGAGGGGGTTCTTTTCGTGGGTCGTATTGACATTCAGTGTGTGCATTGATCAAAGAAATGTGTGCATGGCAATTTATTTCCAGTGTAGATAAAGAGTGATTGTGGACTTCAATTCAGTGTTGGGAGTCTGATGTTCTTTGTGACTATTAATTTGCATTGAAGATAAAGGATGATAATGGTCTTTAAAACAGTGTTAAGGATGTGATTCGTATTTTTATTGATTTCAAACTCCAGTGGAGTTTGTTGTGGTTGTCGTTGTTGCTGTCCTTTGTTCTTTAGATATTCTGATTCCACACATCGGGTTTCTGCAAGCACGAATAATATCACCTGATAACACTTGATCATATAACACTGACGTCCTTTGACTACATAGGAATACCTCAGCCTACGTTGATCTGACCACTAACACACACAACACACACACAGGCACACACACACACACACACACACACACACACACACACACACACACACACACACACACACACACACACACACACACATACACACACACACACACACACACACACACACACACACACACACACACACACACACACACACACACACACACACACACACACACACACACACACACACACACACGCGCGCGCGCGCGCGCGCGCGCGCGCGTTCATTATGCACATCTTAACATGCACATTGATATAGTGCAACATGTACATATGTGTCAGATACAGAAACACCTGTTGGTTTGGACAGTATTGAGCCCTTTTCTTTTTGCCTACAATTTTCCAACCCTTTGAATTCATGCTGCGACTGCATTTTTTGTGCGTGGCCACATCAGCGTGTGGAGGGAGCTTGGAAATCAGAAAAGAAGGGATGAGGATATGGAGGGGAGCTAAGAGGAAAGGAAGACATTGTTTGTACCAGTGTAACGTTGTGTTTGGTTTGGCTGATATTTTTGAGTAGTTGTTGTCTTTGTGTTTGGTGTGGAGATATGATTTGTGTGTGTGGTGACTGTCTTGGAGTTAGGTGTAGTGACTGTCTTTATGTTCAGTGTAGAGTGATGAGTTATGTGCATAGTGGGTGATTTTGTTTTCGGTATGGAGTGCTGATATCTGTTTGCAATGGCTGGTTTTGTGCTTGTTATGTAACGCTTTTAATTGTGTGTGAACTGGCTGTCCTAGTCTTTGATGTAGAGATGTAGGTGCAGCTGCCCACGCCTTCAAACAAGTTGCAGCTGATACGGCGACGAAATTCAAGGTGACAGAAGTACAATATTGAAAAGCATATAGATATGGGGTGACGAATCAAAGAATCGTTTCAGGCGAGGCATGTTTGGCGTATTTCAAAGTGTAAATATAGGTGCAGGGACCATGCAGTTTTAGAAGAATGAATTGCATGATGATTGTCTCTCAAACATCCATACCATAGGTGTGAAAGAGTTCCATTACACGATTCCACAGAGACTGGTTTGTTGTTCTTCTTGGCGCTTTGTGCACTTGGAAGCGTATTGTTTAATAAAGCAACGTCTGTGTGGAACGCTGTAACGTTGGCTGTTTTCCTCCCCCTCCACCTCCTTTGTCCTCCTCCACCTTTTTGTAGGTAATTTTTGTTTAAGACTGGTGAATATGGAGAGGGGAAGCATGATGTAAATATGTATATATGTATGTATGTATGTATGTATGTGTATGTATGTATGTATGTATGTGTATGCATGT
>JADBJO010000874.1:50000-60000 GCA_016801955.1 Conus betulinus
TGGTATAATTATACATAGACCTTCATGCAAACATCCACTGTCACATCAACCCTAAACTGAACCCAAAAATGTTACCACGACAGCACTCACGCCAAACAGGTTCACTTGCTAGATTGCCATGACAACATGCTGACCTACAGGTTGACTCCAGCTCGTTGTCATAGCAACACAGTCACCCACCATGTTGACCTATGATATTTCTCCAGCGACATCATTTCCGAAAGAGATGCTTGGTGATTTGTCTGCCGCGAACGGAAGTGTCCCACGAAGCGGACGTTTACCATCGTTTCTCATCAGTCGGGATATGAAAGGGTCAGCAGTCTCATAAATAAATACACCATCACCCCGCGTGCTGGACAAAGCTGCCGGCCAATAGGCTATGAAGGACGTCACTCACTCCGGGACTGGATCGGGCCAAGGGGAGGCGATTTCCATGCAGTCCTGGCGGCATTAGGTCCGGGGGCAATGTCCTGGAAGCAGACAATGGCCTCCCTCAGCGCCCTCGCCTGGCAAAGGTCACCGCCGGTACTGTAAAGAAACGCGGAACACAACATAATTCAGCCGTATCTCCGCTAATCAAACCAAAAACATCGTACACAATACATCAATGGATCCCAGTCCACCAAGTAAACCCCACCCAAACACAATACAGCAATGTTTTCCAGGAACTAAACCAACACTGCAACACCGTACAGCAATTAATCCACTCACCAAATCTTCTGTAAAAGAATTTATCAATGGATCTACGTCCCGAATGGTGCACCATTGTATCAGTAAAAAAAAAAAAATACTCATTGTACAAACGACACCTCTGGACCCTGTTGACGAACAAGTAAACAGAAAAAAGACATAAGGAAGGACACACACACTCACACACACACGCACACGCACACACACACACACGCACACACACACACACACACACACACACACACACACACTTATCAAAGAGACGTTGAATCATGAGTACATTTACAGTGTCCTAAAGTTACTATAGGGATCTCAACGAGAAAAGTAATGGGAACACCGCGACACCGCGACACCCAACCACCACCCCAGACCACCTAACCTTGCACCTCTTCTTCTCCCCCCCCCCCCCCCCCCCCCCCCCCCCCCACACACACACACACACACATACACACCCTTCCTTTCGTCCCTCTCCCTCCTCTCATTCGCACCGGTTCGCTGGCTTTGGGCCAAATTGCAGACAACGTCCTCATAACCCTTTCAAAGCCGCCGCCTGCCACCCTGACCTCTGACTTCCCCCACACAGCAGCCAGGTCACAGGTCACGGGTCATAGGGGTGTTAGAAGAGAGTTACGGGCCCTCTCTCAAAGCAGTAAAGATCAATGGAGTTGTTTTGGTCTGAATGTCCTTTTTTTTTGTGATGGCTGACTGTCTGAATCGAAAGTGGATGGATGGGGAGGATGAAAGCGGTGATGTTTGTGACCCCATCAGAAATTCTCTCTCTCTCTCTCTCTCTCTCTCTCTCTCTCTCTCTCTCTCTCTCTCTCTCTCTCTCTCTCTCTCTCTCTCTGGTCGTGTTCTAATGGTGTATTCATGACAAGACCACAGTGTAATACTGAGCCTCGGTCTAAAATCTTCATCCTTCGGTATTAAGGAATAATCTCTCTCTCTCCCTCTCTCCTCCCTCCCTCCCTCCCTCCCTCTCTCTCTCTCTCTCTCTCTCTCTCTCTCTCTCTCCTCTCTCTCTCTCTCTGTCTGCAGATACGTCAGTTAGTCATACTGATGAATGTCATAATATTCGTAATATTGAATGCAAATATCACATTGATTTGATTCAGAGGGACTCCACCAACGTTGGCTGATTCCTTTTATAAGAAATCCTGTCAAAAGTGTTCAATATATTGCGGCTTTTTTTTAGCTTATAATGAAGACTAAGTCTGTTCATTAGACGTTAGATAGCTGGGAGGTATGAACACTGACATATTAAAAGGGCATAATGAAGAGAAATTCTGTTGAAGGAACATAAATTTACACCATTAAAAGATAACTTATATATAAAACATTTGTTATGGGCATATGCTTATTTCATCATTGGAGCTACACTGATCATACTTGTTCGTTATTTTCTTTCTTCTGTTCCCTGCCTTATATAGGATTTCCTCTCATACCAGTTAAACCGAGGTTACCTGCAATCGTTAGTGTTTTTGTCTCATTATATCCATGATCGAAAGGCTGTGCCAGTCTTGGTTAAAGGTTGATTTATTGCTTGTTCATATTTCTAATTGTTGATAGGGGTTTGTTCAGAGTTCCACTTGTTGTTGCTGTGTAGATTGTCAGACACAAGATATGTGGGCAAATTGGGAACATGCTTTTTTAGGGGGTGTTTCCTTGTTTGTTCTGTGGGCTCTGTGTTATGTCATTTCTGCTAGGCGATTCGATGTCGTAAGAAACATTCATTTGGAGTCACGAGCGTGTGTTTATTCCGTCATGGGAACCAGAGTTATCCTTCTTGTTCGTTATTTACTACCCTGTTTACGTAAGTAGCCCAGCGTCTGTTACGGAAACTCCTATGCTTCTGTATGGTCTCTGTGACCATTTCTGAATATGTCAAACATGGTCCAAAATGTTTAACCCTTACCAGATATAGCCACAAATGTTTAATATTTCACACTTACTCAATAGCTAGCACTAACAGGTTGTTTTCTTACCTATATAATGCATTTTTTAAGTTTACCACTTTTAAGACCATAGCTAGATACGCAGTTTGATGCGGCACATTTCTCTATGACTTCAGTCGATGCACCTTTCATGATTAAGCGTGTCAAAACCAATGGTGAAGCTACCGTGATTAACTGGAAAAAAAAACAGATGTAGCTATTAAACCTCAAAACAACCAGGGACAATAAAGCATTAAAGAGTCAAAGAAAATCACTGAAATGAAGAGTTGTTCGAGGTAAACATTTCAATGCGCAAGCTTTTTGTACTTGTGTTCTTGTTGCTCCTTTAGCAATGGCTTTATACGCCAAAATTTCAGCAAACCTTTAACGTTCACCAATCAAAACCAACGATTTTTCTCAATTAATGCACCTCTGTGGCTAAATAGATAAATTCAAAATTCATTTGTATCTGATTAGTGTGCCCGTAGTTAATAATAGTCATTTAAAAGTAAAAATGCAAAGTATTGCCACCTTTAAACCTGGTGATCAGAATAATCCTTCAAACAATAGACTGATATCAAGCCTGTCTTGTCTACTCCTCCTATAATCCCATGAAAAACATTCCAAACAAAATCTGCAAACCCATTTCATGATGACCAGTTTGATTCATCCTGGGTGAACGGGATTCTTGGAGAACCATACATGTCACCCTGTGTTGACCAGTTTGCTGGTTAACGGCTCTTAGATGTCAATTATGATAGTGTAGCTATAATCGATTTTGCTAAAGCGTTTGATATCGTATTCTGTTCTTGAGAAAACTCATTATTACGGAAGAAATGTGAGGAGTTGGTTTTGATCCTGTTTAGGGACCACATTTTTGGGTGTCTGCCTTTGTATGAGTGAAATTTTTAATTGTTTTTTTTTTTCCTTCATAAAGGAGATAGTAACATTTTGGCGTTTGATGTTAATAGTCATATTATTCATATTCCATTTTCATGTTTCAGTTTACTTCATTTTGATCTTTCCTAATTTCCTTTAATAGCTTATGATGAAATTAATTGGCTATAATAAAGTCTTCTATTTTGTTATTTAAGTTTTGTTATTTCATGAAATACGTCGTTTTCTGTGAGGTAAAAGGATATGTTATCTACTTGCTCATCTCAGCGTGATTTTATAGCCTTTTCTGCATGTCATGTGAGCCCAGTCCTGGTCTTTTTGTAACAACAATCAAGTTTAGAGAGGGAGTTCCCCTCTCCTCACTCAATTGAGAGAAACTTCCCTCAAATTCTACAAACAAATCAATTATATCACACACACACACACACACACACACACACACACACACGCGCGCGCGCGCACGCACGCACGCACGCACGCACACACACACACACACACACACACACACACACACACACACACACACACACTTGACAATAAGGACGTAAAGTAACCAACACTTTTTATCTTATAACCCTCAAAAAACCTCCCCATCGAAGCACGGTCTCTAGTTTAAAACTGGTTCAGATCAGTATCCTTCAACAGACGTAGAAGGAGAGAAAAGAGAGAGACAGGTCAGACGAGCAATGGAAGAAGACAGGGAATGGCTGACAGTTCAACAGGCTTAGAGCACTTCACAGGAGAGAGCGGACAGAGGCGGGGTATGGGAAACGGGCAGACGACATCAACACGGCAACACGCTCGAACAGCCCTCGTTCATGTTTAACTGGCGCATCTTCATGCTTGAGGTTCTGAGTTTCTTGGTCCTCCTTGACCTTGAAAATTTTAGTGTATTGGCCAGGTCAGAATCTCAAATGAAATGATGATAAACAAAGAAAATAGCCACAGATTAGTAAGTAACAGCAATGATATCAAACAAATTTCGCAAAAAAAGACGACAGAGAGAAAGGATTCACTCATGTATCACAAAATCATATGAATGTTATGATTTTTTGAAAGAACAATTCATTTATAGGAGAAAACATCATACTCATACAAGAGTATCAACTGATGGGTTTCTTTTCTGTTTTCCTGCTCCAACTAATAAAACCCATGTGTCATTTTAAAATGAAAAGTTTTGTTTAAAATCTTGAAAAAAAGCATACACATAGCTTTTCGAAGGAACAACTATGAGCAACTTGGTATATATACTTGTTTTTCCCCCACTACTAAATTGTTCAACATCATATTGTTTGGTCAATCAGAGGGAGACTGCATCTCCTAGGAGATTCAAGTAAAGGCTGTTCTGCACAGTTCTTAGCTGCTCACAACGCTTGACTTATTATACAACAGGGCTGACCACTCTGAACGTTGGACACCTTTTGATCTCCCTTGCCTGTTTAAATGGATCATCAAACACAGGCTCAAAGATTCTCGCCTACAATTTATACTGTTTGCACACTGATTTAGTTTTTCAGAAGTTTTGTTTCCTTATTGCATTTTCTTTTTCGTTTTATGTTGTACCCTTTGCTGGCTGCTTTGGTGTGCTATTGAATTCTGTTTGTGAACCCTTTTTGGTGTGAATACCACAGAATTATAGACTGTGATATATTTCCACTTGATGCCAAAGGAAACACACACACACACACACACACACAATCAGCTGTGTCTCCCTGAGGAGTCCGATCCAGTGGACAAGAGGCATCGGAGCAGGTGATATGAATAGTTCTGCTATCGGAATGGCTTTACATGGTTCCTTTAAGCGGCCAAGTGAAAAGTTATAAATATTAGATATATATTCTGATATTTCGTTTTCATTTTTCATTTTCTTCCACCCATCTCTTTCCCCGTCCACACACACACCCATCTCTAATTATATATATATATATATATATGTGTGTGTGTGTGTGTGTTCATTTGCCATTTGCCAATTCATATCCGGGATGACGGAAGATGTGTTACCCTGCCCTTGTTTTCCCCCATTTTTAAAATGTTCAGTTACACATAGGTATATTTTAGCATCAGTCTTGTCAGTCAGCTCTCTCTCTCTCTCTCTCTCTCTCTCTCTCTCTCTCTCTCTCTCTCTGTATGGGTTGGGCAGCTATGAAGACCAGGAAGGTATGGGGTCGGCAGAGGGGACGAGTCTTAGAAACTGCACAGTATACATACCGAAAATATGTTCCATGTGCATAAACGGTGTAGTTATTTCGATTGTTGACATATTTCGTTGTTTTGAATTTTGTTGTTGTTTTCGTCGTTGTTGTTGTTAATGCTAGTTTTTGTTTTGTTGGTAGTGATGGAGGAGTTAGTTTCAAGAGGGGATGATGAAAACGGGATTTTGATTTATCTGTTTCCCTTTCTTTCATCAGTCGTATTCGTAAACGTTCGTCTAGAAGACGGCCACTTATACGTTGATTTACTCGGGATATTTATGTCAGTGATGTATAATTCAGCGTCATAGGAGCAAATCAAAAATTATTCACAGTAAGTACTACCTGTCTCTCTGTGTTGTCTCTCTGTGCTCTAAATCACCCCTTTCTCTCGCGTGTGTGTGTGTGTGTGTGTGTGTGTGTGTGTGTGTGTGTGTGTTTTATGATGATCAAAGCCATGAATATGATTTACGGATAACCTAACGGCATCATCATAATTGATTTTTCATAGAAATACACTGGCGTTTCCATCTTTCTCTCCCTCTATTAACAATCTCTGTCTTGGGATTTGATTTGTTTTGCTAGAATGATTGAACTACATCGCGTAGAAACATTTGATGTGAGAAAGCAGTTCTGATGCAATAGAAATATGAACGTTTTGAATGGTTTTACCTGTTTGTTTGCTTGTTTGTTGAGGCCTGGGGGGGGGAGGGTTATGGTTGTGAGATGTGCAGAATTCTGTCACCTGAGTTGATGTTATTTCTGTCAATACTTTTAACTCCATTCAGTGTAGATCGCATAATTCCCTTACATTTTCTTCAGACAGACAGACAAACAGACAGACAGAAACAGAGAGACAGAGACAGAGGCAGAGACAAAGAGACAGGGAAAGAGAGGTGTTACATTATTTACTCGACAAAACCGCCACAGTTGAGCTCTCGTGATAGAAAGTGAAAATAAAACATCGCAACTTCCGTTGAAAAGTTGTTCAGTGGCTGGTGTCAAATGGACTTTGCTGTGTGTCTTCCCGGATCGATCATTATGGTCAAGAGTTTCCGTTTCCCCCTTTCTTCGGTCCTTCATCCGTGTCAGTGGTGAGCACTTAGCCCTAGGGAGCAAAACTTGATATGGACACAGTCTTAAAAGCATAAGTGCTACGATCATGCTTAATCCGATGGCGGACGCTCGCATCAATGATAGAACAATATAAATTGGGCAACCACGAATGCGCAGGAGGGCACTGCAAAACCTCCGAGGACCACTAACACATCACAAGGCCTGGATGCTAATGGCCTATCAGTGACACCCCTCTCTCTCTCTCTCTCTCTCTCTCTCTCTCTCTCTCTCTCTCTCTCTCTCTCTCTCTCTCTCTCTCTCTCTCTCTCTCTCTTCACTTGGTCCTTTCACCTTCCCCTTCCTACGGCGACAGTCAGCAGGAATGCCCCTACTCAGTTCCAGAACCATTTTGTCATGACACAGGGAATGGAGAAGGAAGGGAAGGAAAGATGAGGGCGCGAGGGTTTGTTGAGGGCTGTAATATGAAGAGACGTAGTGTGTCCGATGGGGTTTTAGGTTGTTACCATTATGTCTGACAGGAGCTGATAGAGTTACCATCATATGTCTGACAGCAAATTGGGTCGTTGCCATTCAAGGTGAAGTAGACCACGAGAAATGTGCTGTGTGATAGAGAATTTTCAAGAGTCTGTCTCATAGTGCAGTGCTCGAGCAATAAGCGAAACACACAACACAGGAAAGACAAACAATGTATCTGCGTCCTTTCAAAAGTGACACGGTTTGACGTGCCAGCAAAATGGTATCACATTCAAAAGATAATGCTAAACTGACCATGACCGTTCCATTGTGCCACGCTGCACAACAGTGACCAATGATTTTTTATGTTAAGATAACGTGGAATTCTGTAACTGGAAGCAAGGCTTGCACAGGTATTAGGATGGAGGAATGCCATGTTCAAGCGATATGTTATAACGTTGAGATGGTTCCAGGTGGGAACATTTAAAAAGAAATATCTTGGCAACAAATCTTATGCTTAAGAAAATAGAAATGTTCTTATGTCACAAAATAAGGGGATGTCTGCTGTTTCACCAAAGATGATCAACAGTGGGGGTGGTGTGCTGTCTCCTGTTTCACCAAAGATGATCAACAGTGGGGCGGCGTGCTGTCTCCTGTTTCACCCAAAGATGATCAATAGTGGGGCGGTGTGCTGTCTCCTGTTTCACCAAAGATGATCAATAGTGGGGCGGCGTGCTGTCTCCTGTTTCACCAAAGATGATCAATAGT
This sequence comes from Conus betulinus, assembly GCA_016801955.1. Lineage (NCBI taxonomy): Eukaryota > Metazoa > Mollusca > Gastropoda > Neogastropoda > Conidae > Conus > Conus betulinus. The sequence continues at coordinate 58,009 of JADBJO010000874.1, forward strand.
GGGGCGGTGTGCTGTCTCCTGTTTCGCTAAAGATGATCAAGTGGGGCGGTGTGCTGTCTCCTGTTTCACCAAAGATGATCAACAGTGGGGTGGAAGTGCTGTACCTCCTGTTCCACCAAAGATGATCAATAGTGTGGCGGTGTGCTGTCTCCTGTTTCACCAAAGATGATCAATAGTGTGGCGGTGTGCTGTCTCCTGTTTTTCACCAAAGATGATCAACAGTGGGGCGGTGTGCTGTCTCACTGTTTCACCAAAGATGATCAACAGTGGGGCGGTGTGCTGTCTCCTGTTTCACCAAAGATGATCAACAGTGGGGCGGTGCGCTGTCTGCTGTTCACCAAAGATGATCAATAGTGGGGCGATGTGCTGTCTGCTGTGCCCCACCAAAGATGATCAATGAGTGGGGCGATGTGCTGTCTGCTGTTTCACCAAAGATGATCAACAGTGGGGCGCGTGTGCTGTCTCCTGTTTCACTAAAAGAAAAAGAAGCCGTGGGACAGAGCGCCCTGTCCTGATTCACTGAAAAATATAGGGGGCTGTGCGCCATCTTCTGTTTCGCTATAGGAGATGTAGTGGGGAGATGCGCCCGCTCCTGTATCAGCGACAAAGGGCTGTAGAAGAGACTGCTACCTCTGTAATCCAGCTATACCAGAGAGGACACGTTGTCGCTCTACATCTTTCCACGAAACAGGACACAGTAGACGGTACACACGTCTCTCGTTCAGTGAAACCGGAGGGCAGCGTGCTGACCCAACACCAATTAATACACAGGAGAGGGCAAATACAGATCTTACTCAGTAAATCACGAAACAGGAACGTACACTGCCCTATTCCATCTCTTAGTTCATTGACAGAGGAGGGGGCACTTGCATCATCTCTTATTCAGTGAAACAGGAAACAGTGCGCTGCCCCATCACATTCCTTTTTCAAGGAAACAGGAAAGGACCACAGTGCCCCACAATAGTCCTTATCCAATGATACAGAAGAGCGCAGCCTGTCCCAACACATCTCGCATTCAGTGAACCAGGAGGGAGCGTACTGCCCCCAACACATCTCTTGGTCAATGAAAAACAAGAGGTCACGCTGCCCTAACACATCTCTTAGTCAATGAAAACAAAGAGGTCACGCTGCCCCAACACATCTCTTAGTCAATGAAACACAAAGAGGTCACTCTGCCCCAACACATCTCTTAGTCAATGAAAACAAAGAGGTCACGCTGCCCCAACACATCTCTTAGTCAATGAAAACAACAGAGCACGCTGCCCCAACACATCTCTTAGTCAATGAAAACAAAGAGGTCACGCTGGCCTAACACATCTCTTAGTCAATGAAAACAAAGAGGTCACGCACTGCCCCAAAACACATCTCTTAATCAATGAAAACAAAGAGGACACGCACACTGACCCAACACATCTCTTAATCAACGAAACAGGACACAGCACACTGACCCAACACATCTCTTATTCAATGAAACAGGACAGCACACTGACCCAACACATCTCTCTTATTCAACGAAACAGGACAGCACGCTGACCCAACACATCTCTTATTCAAACGAACAGGACAGCACGCTGACCCAACACATCTCTTAATCAACGAAACAGGACACAGCACACTGACCCAACACGTCTCTTATTCAACGAAAACAGGACACAGCACGCTGACCCAACACATCTCTTATTCAACGAAACAGGACACAGCACGCTGACCCAACACATCTCGTATTCAACGAAACAGGACACAGCACGCTGACCCAACACATCTCTTAATCAACGAAACAGGACACAGCACGCTGACCCAACACATCTCTTAATCAACGAAACAGGACACAGCACACTGACCCACACACACATCTCTTAATCAACGAGACAGGGACACAGCACATTGACCCAACACATCTCTTAATCAACGAAACAGGAAAGAACAGTCCCACTACATTCCTTATCCAGTGATACAGGAGAGGGCACCCTGCCCCAGTACATCTCTTTTTCA
>JADBJO010000874.1:65000-110000 GCA_016801955.1 Conus betulinus
CTTTGAGCACTTGGTTGTGCCTCCATGTGTACCTTCCTTGAGCCAGGGCTACTTTACATGAGCTTAGGACATGCTCCACTGTTTTGTTTTTCATGGCAAAGGGGGCATGAGGATCGTCTGTTTTTTCCCCACTTCACCAGGTTTGCATTTGAAGGCAGAAGGTCATATGCAGATCTGAGAATGAAGCTGATCCTCCTGAGAGGGGCCATGTGCCAAATGTCATTCCAAGTGAGACTTCTTTGGAGTGCATTCTCCCACGTTGTCCATTGCCCTTGCTGGCTCTGCTGGACTGCTTTTTGGAGTCTTTGTTGGTCTTCTTCTTTTCTCATCTCCTGAATCATCATGTCTCTCTTTTGGCTTTTCCTTTGGCCTTTGACCACCATTCAGTTTTGGTCACCCCCAGTCCTTGTCTGTTGGTCTGTGTGTGTCCTGTTTTTCTCTGATCTTGAGACTTTTTTTTGCAGAATCCATCGCCTCTTGAACTTTCCATTTTCTGCCTGTCTTCAGCTGGGGCTTGATTGCTTCAACCACCTTGTCTCCTGAGTCCTCCAGCATGCTTTGAAGTCTGATCTTCCCTGCTTTATATTCCTCCAGGATGGATCAGTGGTAGTTTCAGCTTTGCTTGGCGACAGTATAGCGCTATGTCAGTCAGACAGGGTGGGACACCAAGCCATTTCCTTGTGAACTTGTTGATTTTGGATTCCATTGCCTCCACTATGCTGGTGCAGATGTCGTATATCATCAGAGGCCATAGGAGCTTTGGTATCAGCATGAACTGCAGACCAGACCTTGTATTTGCCAGGGAGCCCACACTGGTCAATGGTCTCCAAGCCCTTCTTCCGACATCTGTTTGGTTTTCTTTTGCTCTGTGTGTGTCTTTCAGCGTATCATCATACCATCTTCCAAGGCTCTTGACTGGCTCTTCTGTTACTGTTGGAATGGTCTGGTTGGCAACACTGAAGACCACAGATTCGGCCACTTTTCCTTTCCTCAGTGAGAGACTCCGTGATTTCTTTGGCTTGAACTTCATTCTGGATGAGGCAACTATGTCGTCCAGCCTCTCTCCAGCACGTGACGTGTCTCGTCTTCTCTGGATGAAATCACTGTAGTGTCATCCATGAAGGCCTTGAGAGGGGGCATCTTGTATCCATCGCCAAGGTCTGTTTGTCTTGCGTTGCGTTGCTTGTTGCTGCTTTCAAGATGACTTCCATTGCCAACACGAACAGTATTGGGGAAATGGCACAGCCCATTGCAATGCCCACTTCCAAGTTGATCCAATCTGTTTGTGTACTCTTGGTAGAGAAACCGCATTGAGAAGCCATTGAAGTACTTCTTGAGCATGTCGCGGATGTTCTTTGGCACATGGTACATCTTAAGAGCCAACTGTATCATCTCATGGGGTACAGATCCATATGCGTTTGCCAGGTCGAGCCACACTACGTCCAGGTCTCTCTTTTCTTTTTTTGCTCTTTGGATTGCGTCCCAGATCATTGTGGCGTGTTCTACACAGCCAGCCACGCCTGGAATGCCACCTTTCTGGACTGACACATCCAAGTACTTTTTTTCCATGAGGTACTTGGTCAGCCTTGCTGCCATGACAGAGAAGAAGATTTTCCCTTCGACGTTCAGTAGTGATATTGGCCTGAACTGGCTGATGTCACTTGAGTTTTGCTCTTTGGGGATGTACACACCATCTGCCGTCATCCACTGGCCGCTGATCTTCTGATTTTTCTCCAAGCTGATCGCAGCAGCCTGTGGAGCCACTCCAGCACCTTGGGACATTTCTTGTACAGCTGGTAAGGTATTCCGTTTGGCCCTGGTGATGATTTGGCTCTGGCTTTGTCGACCACCTTCTTGATTTCCGCCAACGTTGGAGGCTTGTCATTGAACTGTTCCTCAGGGTTGGTTGGCCACACCAGACCTTGAATGTCGAGTGGTGCTTTGCTCTGTGAGTCAGAGTATTTTTTTCTCAGATGCTGCTCAAGAACTCCTTTGTCCACACTTAGGGTCCCAGATTTTGGCTGCTCGAACAGAGTTCTGGCAAACTGGAAGGGGTCTCTGAAGCGCGCTCTTGTGTCTTCTTCTTTTTGCTTTTCCTCTTCCTCGCAGATTCCGCTTTGCTGAGGGCGCTGTGTTTTGCTTTCAGGTCTTCCCAGAGTTTTTTCCAAGCCTTGTTTTTTCAGCTGGCAGAGCAGTCTTCATTTTTGCTTCTTGAGTTTTTTTCTTTTGGACCCTGATCTTGTCCATCTCTTCTTGGCGTCTGGATTTCTTTGGAGGTGTTTTTCTCTTTGGGTAGTTTTGCTCCATAGGCGTCTCTACATGTGGCATACACAATGTCCCCATATGTGGCTAGTTTGTGTTCCAGGGTGCTTTTCCCTATCAGTGCATCGAGTCTTGGACGATTTTTGCATCCAGTTTCTCCAATCTTCAGTCTCGTTTGCTCGTGGCAGGTTGAGTTTCAGGCGCCTGGCATCGAGGGCCTGTGCAAATTCCTCATCCGAACCAACAGCGTGATGTCCTTGCACTGTGGTTTAAATCCTGGCCTTGGTCTTCCGACGTCTTATCTGCTGATGCAGTGCGCTGCTGCTCATTCAGATGAGTCTTCACACATCCCATCTTTGTTCTGTGGATCTTCATGCCACGGGTGGTAGCGAAACGCTTTCCACAGACACATGGATATTCCATTTGGTCCATGTTCGTAGTCCGTTTGGGATTTGCAGTCGTGATTGGTTGAGCACCGATGGATTCATCATTCTCTCCCCCTTTCGGTGAATCCTGGGAGCATCTTTTCCTTTTTTTTTTAGTAGCCACATGTTGAAGGCAAAGTGGGGAGCCAGCCCACAGAGCCCTTGGTTCTGGTCTTTCCCAGTGTCCCCATGCATCAGTAGAAAGAAACTCGTGGAGAGCGCGTGGCAGCAGAGAGTCCTCAGAAGAGAAGCCCCCTTCAAGCGAGTGTTTCGGCCCTTATCTCCTGACACTCTAGGGGGGTTGGGCCACACCCGGTTCATGACTCCGGATGTCCCTCTGCTGCCCCTTTTTTTTTTTTTCCCATCTTGGGAGTGTGTGTGTGTGTGTGTGTGTGTGTGTGTGTGTGTGTGTGTGTGTCTGTGTGTGTGTGTGTGTCTGTCTGTGTGTCTGTCTGTCTGTGTCTCTGTGTGTGTCTGTATGTCTGTGTGTCTGTCTGTCTGTCTGTCTGTATGTATGTATGTATGTATGTATGTATGTATGTATGTATGTGCTATTCTGTATCTACGTGTCTGTAGTCTGTATGTGTTTACGACTCTGTGTCATTCTGTCTGTCTGTCTCTCTGACTGATTGACTCTCTCTCTCTCTCTCTCTCTCTCTCTCTCTCTCTCTCTCTCTCTCTCTCTCTCTCTCTCTCTGTATGTGTGTTTGAGTGTGTGTGTAGCGAGCGTGTATGTGTGTGTGTGTGTGTGTGTGTGTGTGTGTGTGTGTGTGTGTGTGTGTGTGTGTGTGTGTGTGTGTGTGTGTGTGTGTGTTGTGTGTGTGAGTCGTGTTTCTGCGTCTGAGATAAATTTCAAAATACGGTCACCCTGGCTCAGTTGAAAAGACTGGGGCCACAAGAAGAAAAAGATGCACCCAAAGGTGCGGGAGGGACCTAGAGAAGTTTTGTCCTCGTCTGCCGAACAAACCAGATAGGAGCAAGGTTACATCACCATGTGTTCACACAGGGTGCAGGCGCGCACAGTTTCATCCACTTAATGTATGCATCTGTAAGTGTTGCTTAAAGTTCCTGACCAACACTGCATGTGTTGTAGTACAGCCTTGTGATGCACTCTGAGACCTGAATGAAAATCCATTGCATCGTCTTCATCGTCCTCATCCTCATCAATCAGCATTAGAATATGTCTCAATTCTGTGGCCCTCTATGCCTTGTTCCTATGGTGACCTCAGTTTTGATTGCCTCTCCGTATCGTTGGTCTTGATCTGGTTCTGTCAGGGTCACCAGTGTTAGCAAAGTCATGGGGACTGTCGTGGACAGACATGGTGGCGCCCGCCGGAGGGAAAGCTCGCTCATGCCGGCCCCACAACTAAGCTGTTCCTTTCATCGTTAGGGGGCTTAGTAGATGGTGTCATGTGTATGGTGGATCAGATCAGGCACCACCGAACACCTCCGAGGTGACTTGGCAGCAGTGCACTATCTTCTGTGGTGGGTTGTCTGATGGCGACTTGACATTGATTGTTCGTTGTGCTTTGCTAGTGCCGGGGCTGTGGCAGGACGGGTCAGGCTCTGGCTGTAGACGATGGGTCAGAATGAGTGGCATGGGTGCAATGTCATCAAAGTAGCACAGAGGATGGGGCAGCAAAAATAAACCAACGTCAGCATTTCCTCATTACAAGTACAAAAATGATAGGTTTGGCAGAACAGTAGATATTGACCTCTCTTATTGTTGCCTGCTTGCCTAAGTCGCCAAATGTAACGGACGTAAACCAGTGTCAATATTTTCAACAATATTTCAATATTACAAAATTCACAATCTCTTAGACTCTGTGATAAAAATATTAATGTTATTAGCAAATTTATTGACAACATTTATCAAGATTTGACCTCTTACTGCAATTTCTGCTCGCTGGGGCGAAGATATCAATAATTGTATCACTAAAATCAGACCAATGCAGACCATATAGAAATATCTTTCTAAAAATTGCTAAGGTTACGAGAATGTCATATTCATGGTGAACGTGGCAGTGAAGCTGTAATAAAGTAGCAAGCACAACTGTCTACTGTTTTTAACAATTATAGGTTTTCACCACAACTACAGAAATGCATATTAGCTGGTTGAGAGACAAAACAAACAATAACAGTAGGGAAACTGAAAACAGATGCGCCAAGGACAGAAAAACATCGTGTTTGTTTGTTTGTTTGTTTGTTTTGTTTTTTTTGTTTTTACATCACGATAACACGTCTTGAGTGATATCACATCTCTGTTGACGATGTGTATCCTAGAACTACGTGAACAACCTGTAAAATTCAGGGAAGGCAACTGAGACCAAAGTGTCTGACCAGATCAGGCCATAGGCATGAAGCGTCAGTGGAGACCAATGAATGAGGAATGAACCAGAACAATTCCTGCTGCAGGTGTCCGGGTGATAGAGCGCACAGTTGGTTAAGGTCAGGACGTCCCATTGTTGCCTGGAAAGGAAGGGGAGGGGGCATTGGATGGAATGATAACTGGAAAAGGGAGTAGGAGGAATGGGGAGGAAAAGTTAATGGGGCATAAGTGGCTGAAGGTCTATTTTGAGAAATCCTTTATGGATTGAATCTTTTAATGTCTGCTATTGCTCCTGTACCGTGTGAACTACAAGAACCGAAAAGTGAAAGAGATTAGTGTAAACAGAGGTGAACACGACAGTAATAAGATGGCTACTTTGCTTTTCCTAACAGCTCTTCTTTAGGCTGGTGTAACTGGCAGACGAACACGACAGTGATGCCATGGCTACTGTGATTCTTTAATGGCAATTTCTTTTCAGGATTACATCTGAAATATGAACTGTTTTATCTGCAGCTGATGCTCATGATACAGGAGAGATTTGTGTTGAATCTACATCAGGCTTTACCCATTGCATATAAATTACAGAACAAAAAAAATAAAGCATGGGCTCCGAATTTTAGAGCACCAGGTAATATTCATTTTTTTTAAAAAAGGCATATAAAGTGTTTTTTTTCTATATGAAAAAGGTATTAAGACTTGGTTGTTACGTGTCAAGGCAATTTTATGTGGCGACCATTTCAGTCAGTTTGGTGATTTGGCCGTGGCGGAGAAAAATGTGGCTGGTATTGAATTGTGGAACTAAAATAAGCACCGTATTGCTTCAGTATGATATTCAAAATGACAGATAGAAAATCTTACTGTGTCCAGGTTGTAAAGCGAGAATGTAATCAGGAAATGATTTGCTGTTGGATTGTCAAAGGTAGGTATTCTGTTAACCAATGAAAACAAATGTTATCCTGCTTACTCCGTTTCAACTCTCTTAGAGAGAGAGGGGGGATTCAGATTCAGATATTTTAATCATACATAGGCCTGGGCCCCTTAGACAGAGAGAGAGAGAGAGACAGAGAGACAGAGAGAGAGAGAGAGAGAGACAGAGAACTTAGGACTCAGAAAACATAACGTAGGTAAGCAATCATACGTAAACTTCCCAAATCAGAGGGCATATCGTAATCACTAAAATGGGCATAACACAGACACCGCACATATGTAAATTTCTTATGTCGGAGGACATCAATGACATATACATAACATAGACATCTCGACAGTGGAGTCTAATTTCCTCAATTTGTAACTGAAATAGATCCCCGTACTGCCCCCACCCCCCCCCCCCCCCCCCCCCCCCCCCCCCCGCCCCCGCCCATCCCCGCAATCCAAGCCACCTGATTCCCGCCTGCATTTTATTCATGTGTTAGTATACATGCCAAGTGAATTCCAAGCGGACGAAATACAATGAATAACACAGGATTACTGGGGGGATCCCAGGATGTGTCCAATACAAGGATCAATGCGCACAGGCCCTGGTGAAGGCTTTGTCCCTTTGTTCATGCATAATGGACGATGTCATCGTGGACCTGCCTCAGAGAGTGACACGCCAGCTGAGTGGATGTCCGTGGGGGGCTGGTCAGTCGGAGCCATTCGGTTCTCTGGCGTCATTGCCGGTGTGTGGCCCGCAGTGTCGCTCACAGAAAACTGGCTCACAACGTTGACACTGGAACTACCTTCCCCCTTCGCCATTTCTCCCTCACCCACCACCTTTCCCAGCCTCTCATCCTGCGTCCACCTCTCGGGCGGCTCTGTCCAATTCCACTCTAGCCGCCGGCCAGCAGGAAAGGTCAAGACAGGCGGAAGAGGTTTGTCCAGCAGAATTACCTCCCCTCGTCAGTCAAGGGGCAGGAGCTGTGTGCAATATCGCGTGGCTCCCTCGCTCCATCATAGTATTTGCGGCCTTGTTGTGGAACTTCTCAGACATCAGGTAGAGGATTCAGGAATTGTGCATTTCAGGAGTAGGAGGGGTTGATGCGTAGTGCGATGTCATTAGGTTGGGAGAGACAGAGGGATGCGTCAATTTTAGGGGACAGGGACTAAAGGATGGTCCAAGACTGTAATACATCAGCAGGAAGGATGAAACGGGGGATAGCAATTAACTGATGTGACTCAAAGATAGGCAAGATTTACATACACTGCATCATTATCACACCTCACGGGTTAGGGAGAAGGAGGAACACTAAATCATATTTTAAAGAAATAAAACAGAATGCTCTATAATTTGTGAGGAGATACTGAGGATAACAGATCATCATTCAGGTAGGAAAATTTGGTGATATCAAAGAAATATCGAAGGAGATATTGAGGAAGACACTGAAATGTTAAGTGTTTGATAAGGAGATAGAAAACAAAATACTGTTCAAGGAGGAGATATTGGGGTTATGAAAATGTTGTATAAGACACCATGGTTTTAACTGATTGTGCAATGAGATAATGAGAATATCACATGGTTGTGCGGGGAATATTCATGATACTAGATGCTTGTGTGTGCAGATGCTGAGAATGCTAAATGAGCATATGGGAAGAGAGACTGCGGATATTAAATGGTCATACAAGGACATCATATGGTATTAAAGGAAGACATGGCGGGCTTTTAAACAGTGCACACGCAGAGAATGAAGTATGCCAAATAATTTGACGGCAGAGAACATGATGTACGAAAATTATTGTGTAGGAATATATTGAGGTCATTATATGGTTGCACAGGGAGAGACAGAGGGGTGTTGAATTATGTTTGTACCAAATGAATACACTGTGGAACGGGCAATACAGAACAGAAATTGATGATTAGGAACTGAATTCAATCAGTTAATTTTCTCACAGCTCTACCGTCATCGCTCCCTGCCTTATATCATGGGGATTTCACTTTAGCTAGGCAGTGTGATGTCCATCATTTTGTCTGTCTGTCTGTCTGTCTGTCTGTCTGTCTGTCTGTCTGTCTGTCTGTCTGTCTGTCTGTCTGTCTGTCTTGTCTGTCCTGTCAGCCTGGCTCTCTCTTGTAAATTAGTTATGATGACGGCCTCCTCACATGAGAAGCAGCTGTAAAACAATTAACTGTGTGTGTCTGTTTTGTTTGTTTTGTCTGTCTGTCTGTCTGTCTGTCTGTCTGTCTGTCTGTCTGTCTCTTTCTGTCTGTCCGTCTATCTGTGTGTGAGCATGCCTGTATGTGTGTGTGTGTGTGCGTGTGTGTGTGTGTGTGTGTGTGTGTGTGTGTGTGTGTGTGTGTGTGTGTGTGAGCGAGAGAGAGAAAGAGAGAGAGAGAGAGAGAGTGTGTGTGTGTGTGTGTGTGTGTGTGTGTGTGTGTGTGTGTGTGTGTGTGTGTGTGTGTGTGCTTGTGTTATGGGCTTGATAATGGCCGTGAGTGCGCCTTAGTAGGAGGGAAAGGAGAGAACACGCGTGTGCATGTAAAACAAGTGATATTGTTAAATACATAATGTGCTTTCTTTGATTGCCAAGCGTTTTGTGAAAGCGCTGTAAAAAGCGTTCTTTTTTTGTTAGTAGTAGTCGTAATCATTAACTATTAAGTAAAGCATAAAAAGAGCCATTGTCTCATTGTCGCCTAGGTACATCAAGGTCTTAATTTTCTGTTTTTAAAGCAGCGCATCTTGGCCAGGGGTAGTTTTTCTTTCTAATTCGTGATAATGATGCTTCTGCTAATGACAATGGTGTGACCGTATTGTGTCACTCCCATCGTTTCCGGAATATGACATGTCTCATTTCCCTGTCCATCAGGTCAGCATAGTTCAGTGCTTGATGACCTGGCCATACAGTAAAGGGGGCAAAGCCAACAGCTAGTCATTCTTCTCGCCGTCTTTATCTCCACAACACCCTCAACAAGCAACGAGAGGAAGAGAACATTGGTATTGTTTTGCTCTCTATCGATTCTGGAAGCAGCGGCGATTCAGCTGGAGCGTGATTGGTCATTACTGAGGCGTGGCGAGCCGTGATTGGATGGGAATGACATGACGAAAAAGGAGGTCCAGGCAGCTTTATCAGAGCGGCCAGACGGTGTATTAGTGATTGGCAGGCCCTCATCAGGTGATGGGTTTCCTCACTGACTGGGGGCACTTTTGGAGTGGGGGTGGGTGGGGATGAAGCTGGCCACCGCCAGTCATGAGCTAGGCGGTACTATAAGACATTCATGGGGTGAGGTGGGTAGTACTGTAAGACATTCAGGGGGTGAGGTGGGTAGTACTATAAGACATTCATGGGGTGAGGTGGGTAGTACTGTAAGACACTCAGGGGGTGAGGTGGGTAGTACTATAAGACATTCAGGGGGTCAGGTGGGTAGTACTGTAAGACACTAACGGGGTGAGAAGGGTAGTACTGTAAGATATTCATGGGGTGAGGTGGATAGTACTGTAAGATATCAAGGGGGTGTGATGGGTAGTATTGTAAGACATTCAGGGGGTCTGGTGGGTAGTACTGTAAAGACATTCAGGAGGTGAGGTGGGTAGTACTGTAAGACATTAATGGGGTGAGGTGGGTAGTACTGTAAGACATTCAGGAGGTGAGGTGGGTAGTAATGTAAGACATTCAGGAGGTGAGGTGGGTAGTAATGTAAGACATTAACGGGGTGAGTTGGATAGTACTGTAAGATATTAAGGGGGTGTGGTGGGTAGTACGTTAGACATTCAGGGGGTGTGGTGGGTAGTACTGTAAGACATTCATGGGGTGAGGTTGGGAGTATTGTAAGACATCAATGGGGTGAGGTGGGTAGTGCTGTAAGACATTAATGGGGTGAGGTGGGTAGTACTATAAGACATTCAGGGGGTGAGGTGGATAGTACTGTAAGACATCAATGGCGTGAGGTGGGTAGTACTGTAAGACATTAATGGGGTGAGGTGGGTAGTACTATAAGACATTCAGGGGGTGAGGTGGGTAGTACTGTAAGACATTCAGGGGGTGAGGTGGGTAGTACTGTAAGACATTAATGGGGTGAGGTGGGTAGTACTGTAAGACATTAATGAGGTGAGGTGGGTAGTACTGTAAGACATTCAGGAGGTGAGGTGGGTAGTACTGTAAGACATTTAGGAGGTGATGTGGGTAGTACTGTAAGACATTAACGGGGTGAGGTGGGTAGTACTGTAAGACATTAATGGGGTGAGGTGGGTAGTACTATAAGACATTAATGGGTGAGGTGGGTAGTACTATAAGACATTCAGGGGGTGAGGTGGGTAGTACTGTAAGACATTCAGGGGGTGAGGTGGTAGTACTATAAGACATTAACGGGGTGATGTGGGTAGTATTGTAAGACATTAATGGGATGAGGTGGGTAGTACTGTAAGACATTCATGGGGTGAGGTGGGTAGTACTATAAGACATTAATGGGTTGAGGTGAGTAGTACTGTAATACATTCAGGGAGTGAGGTGGGTAGTACTGTAAGACATTAATGGGGTAAGGTGGGTAGTACTGTAAGACATTCAGGGGGTGATGTGGGTAGTACTATAAGACATTCAGGAGGTGAGGTGGGTAGTACTGTAAGACATTCAGGGGTGAGGTGGGTAGTACTGTAAGACATTAACGGGGTGAGGTGGGTAGTACTGTAAGACATTAATGGGGTGAGGTGGGTAGTACTATAAGACATTAATGGGGTGAGGTGGGTAGCACTATAAGATATTCAGGGGGTGAGGTGGGTAGTACTGTAAGACATTCAAGGGGGGTGAGGTGGGTAGTACTATAAGACATTAACGGGGTGAGTGGGTAGTACTGTAAGACATTAATGGGGTGAGGTGGGTAGTACTGTAAGACATTCATGAGGTGAGGTGGGGTAGTACTGTAAGACATTAATGGGTTGAGGTGAGCAGTACTGTAATACATTCAGGAAGTGAGGTGGGTAGTACTGTAAGACATTAATGGGGTAAGGTGGGTAGTACTGTAAGACATTAATGGGGTGATGTGGGTAGTACTATAAGACATTCAGGAGGTGAGGTGGGTAGTACTGTAAGACATTCAGGGGGCGAGGTGGGTAGTACTGTAAGACATTAACGGGGTGATGTGGGTAGTACTGTAAGACATTCAGGAGGTGAGGTGGGTAGTACTGTAAGACATTCAGGGGGTGATGTGGGTAGTACTATAAGACATTAATGGGGTGATGTGGGTAGTACTGTAAGACATTAATGGGGTGAGGTGGGTAGTACTGTAAGACATTAACGGAGTGATGTGGGTAGTACTGTAAGACATTCAGGGGGTGAGGTGGGTAGTACTGTAAGACATTCAGGGGGTGAGGTGGGTAGTACTATAAGACATTCAGGGGGTCAGGTGGGTAGTACTATAAGACATTCAGGGGGTCAGGTGGGTAGTACTGTAAGACACTAACGGGGTGAGAAGGGTAGTACTGTAAGATATTCATGGGGGGTGAGGTGGATAGTACTGTAAGATATTAAGGGGGTGTGATGGGTAGTATTGTAAGACATTCAGGGGGTGTGGTGGGTAGTACTGTAAGACATTAATGGGGTGAGGTGGGTAGTACTGTAAGACATTAATGGGGTGAGGTGGGTAGTACTGTAAGACATTCAGAAGGTGAGGTGGGTAGTACTGTAAGACATTCAGGAGGTGAGGTGGGTAGTACTGTAAGACATTAACGGGGTGAGTTGGATAGTACTGTAAGATATTAGGGGGTGTGGTGGGTAGTACGTTAGACATTCAGGGGGTGTGTGGTGGGTGGTAGTGTAAGACATTCATGGGGTGAGGTTGGGAGTACTGTAAGACATCAATGGGGTGAGAGGTGGGTAGTACTGTAAGACATTAATGGGGTGAGGTGGGTAGTACTATAAGACATTCAGGGGGTGAGGTGGATAGTACTGTAAGACATCAATTGGGTGAGGGTGGGTAGTACTGTAAGACATTAATGGGGTGAGGTGGGTAGTACTATAAGACATTCAGGGGGTGAGGTGGATAGTACTGTAAGACATCAATGGGGGTGAGGTGTGTAGTACTGTTAGACATTAATGGGGTGAGGTGGGTAGTACTATAAAGACATTCAGGGGGTGATGTGGGTAGTACTGTAAGACATTCAGGGGGTGAGGTGGGTAGTACTGTAAGACATTAATGGGGTGAGGTGGGTAGTACTGTAAGACATTAATGAGGTGAGGTGGGTAGTACTGTAAGACATTCAGGAGGTGAGGTGGGTAGTACTGTAAGACATTTAGGAGGTGATGTGGGTAGTACTGTAAGACATTAACGGGGGGGTGAGGTGGGTAGTACTGTAAGACATTAATGGGGTGAGGTGGGTAGTACTATAAGACATTAATGGGGTGAGGTGGGTAGTACTATAAGACATTCAGGGGGTGAGGTGGGTAGTACTGTAAGACATTCAGGGGGGTGAGGTGGGTAGTACTATAAGACATTAACGGGGTGAGGTGGGTAGTACTGTAAGACATTAATGGGGTGAGGTGGGTAGTACTGTAAGACATTCATGGGGTGAGGTGGGTAGTACTATAAGACATTAATGGGTTGAGGTGAGTAGTACTGTAATACATTCAGGGAGTGAGGTGGGTAGTACTGTAAGACATTAATGGGGTAAGGTGGGTAGTACTGTAAGACATTCAGGGGGTGATGTGGGTAGTACTATAAGACATTCAGGAGGTGAGGTGGGTAGTACTGTAAGACATTCAGGGGGTGAGGTGGGTAGTACTGTAAGACATTAACGGGGTGAGGTGGGGTAGTACTGTAAGACATTAATGGGGTGAGGTGGGTAGTACTATAAGACATTAATGGGGTGAGGTGGGTAGTACTATAAGACATTCAGGGGGTGAGGTGGGTAGTACTGTAAGACATTCAGGGGGTGAGGTGGGTAGTACTATAAGACATTAACGGGGTGAGTGGGTAGTACTGTAAGACATTAATGGGGTGAGGTGGGTAGTACTGTAAGACATTCATGAGGTGAGGTGGGTAGTACTGTAAGACATTAATGGGTTGAGGTGAGCAGTACTGTAATACATTCAGGGAGTGAGGTGGGTAGTACTGTAAGACATTAATGGGGTAAGGTGGGTAGTACTGTAAGACATTCAGGGGATGATGATGTGGGTAGTACCATAAGACATTCAGGAGGTGAGGTGGGTAGTACTGTAAGACATTCAGGGGGTGAGTGAGGTGGGTAGTACTGTAAGACATTAACGGGGTGATGTGGGTAGTACTGTAAGACATTCAGGGGGTGAGGTGGGTAGTACTGTAAGACATTCAGGGAGTGATGTGGGTAGTACTGTAAGGCATTAACGGGGTGATGTGGGTAGTATTGTAAGACATTAATGGGGTGAGGTGGGTAGTACTGTAAGACATTCAGGGGGTGAGGTGGGTAGTACTGTAAGACATTAATGGGGTGATGTGGGTAGTACTGTAAGACATTCAGGAGGTGAGGTGGGTAGTACTGTAAGACATTCAGGGGGTGAGGTGGGGTAGTACTGTAAGACATTCAGGAGGTGAGTTGGGTAGTACTGTAAGACATTCACGGGGTGAGGTGGGTAGTACTGTAAGACAATCAGGGTTTGAGATGGGTAGTACTGTAAGACATTAAGGAAGTGTTGTGAGTAGTACTGTAATAAGTGAGGGAATGATGTGGGCAGTACTACAAGACACTGAGGGAGTGAGGTGCATATCACTACATGACATTAAGTGAGGTGGGTGTTACTATCAAATATTAAAGAAGCAAGGCGGTAAGTACTGTAGGATATTAGGGGCACAACTTGATAGTACTATTAGACATAAGGGAGTGAGATGGGTAGTACTATAAGACGTTATGGGAGTGAGGTGGGTAGTATCATATAACTTTAAGGAGATAATCTGAGTGGTACTATAAGACATTATGGGAGCGAGGTGGGTACAACTGTAAGACGTTATGTGAGTGAGGTGGATAGTACTATAAGACATAAGGGGGTGAGGTGGGTAGTACTATAAGACGTTATGGGAGTGAAGTGGGTAGTACTATAAGACATTTTGGGAGTGAAGTGGGTAGTACTATAAGACATTAAGGGGGTGAGGTGGGTAGTACTATAAGACGTTATGGGAGTGAAGTGGGTAGTACTTTAAGATATTAATGGGGTGAGGTGGGTAGTACTATAAGACGTTATGGAAGTGAAGTGGGTAGTACTGTAAGATATTAATGGGGTGAGGTGGGTAGTACTGTCAGACGTTAAGGAAGGGAGTGAGGTAGATAGTACTAAAGACATTAAGAGTCAAGTCAAGTCATATTGCTTACAGCCCAGCCGACCGCATAGGGCCATTTCATGGCTGTCATAAACCTAAATGCATACCTGTATAATTGTTAAAAACAAGAAGAAATCATTTCCTAATTATTAAAAGAGGATCCAAGCGTTAATGCTACGATCTGGATAGTGCTATAAGACATTAAGTTTGTTAGCTGGGCAGTACTATAAGACATCATTGAGTGAAATGGCAGTACTTTCAGATGTTAAGAGAGTGCGTTTTAGGACATTTAGGGGGTGTGAGCTGTGTGATATTGTAAGGCGTTAAGGGTGTGAGCTGTGTGATATTGTAAGGCGTTAAGGGTATGAGCTGTGTGATATTGTAAGACGTTAAGGGTGTGAGCTGTGTGATATTGTAAGGCGTTAAGGGTATGAGCTGTGTGTGATATTGTAAGACGTTAAGGGTGTGAGCTGTGTGATATTGTAAGGCGTTAAGGGTATGAGCTGTGTGATATTGTAAGGCGTTAAGGGTATGAGCTGTGTGATATTGTAAGATGTTAAGGGTGTGAGCGGGGTGGTATTGTAAGGCGTTAAGGGTGTGAGCTGTGTGATATTGTAAGATGTTAAGGGTGTGAGCTGTGTGATATTGTAAGGCGTTAAGGGTGTGAGCTGTGTGATATTGTAAGATGTTAAGGGTGTGAGCTGTGTGATATTGTAAGGCGTTAAGGGTATGAGCTGTGTGATATTGTAAGATGTTAAGGGTGTGAGCTGTGTGATATTGTAAGATGTTAAGGGTGTGAGCGGGGTGGTATTGTATGACATTAAGGGTGTGAGCGGGGTGGTGGTATTGTCAGACATTTAGGGTGTGAGCGGGGTGGTATTGTCAGACATTAAGGGTGTGAGCTGTGTGGTATTGTCAGACATTAAGGGTGTGAGCTGTGTGATATTGTAAGATGTTAAGGGTGTGAGCTGTGTGATATTGTAAGATGTTAAGGGTGTGAGCGGGGTGGTATTGTATGACATTAAGGGTGTGAGCGGGGTGGTATTGTCAGACATTTAGGGTGTGAGAGGGGTGGTATTGTCAGACATTAAGGGTGTGAGCTGTGTGGTATTGTCAGACATTAAGGGTGTGAGCTGTGTGGTATTGTCAGACATTAAGGGTGTGAGCGGGGTGGTATTGTAAGACATTAAGGGTATGAGCTGGGTGGTATTGTAAGGCGTTAAGGGTGTGAGCGGGGTGGTATTGTCAGACATTAAGGGTGTGAGCGGGGTGGTATTGTCAGAGACATTAAGGGTGTGAGCGGGGTGGTATTGTCAGACATTAAGGGTGTGAGCGGGGTGGTATTGTCAGACATTTAGGGTGTGAGCTGTGTGATATTGTCAGACATTAAGGGTGTGAGTGGGGTGGTATTGTCAGACATTAAGGGTGTGAGCGGGGTGGTATTGTCAGACATTAAGGGTGTGAGCTGTGTGGTATTGTCAGACATTTAGGGTGTGAACGGGGTGGTATTGTCAGACATTAAGGGTGTGAGCGGGGTGGTCTTGTAAGACATTAAGGGTGTGAGCTGTGTGGTATTGTCAGACATTAAGGGTGTGAGCAGGGTGGTATTGTATGACATTAATGGGTGTGAGCGGGGTGGTATTGTCAGACATTAAGGTGTGAGCTGTGTGGTATTGTCAGACATTTAAGGGTGTGAGCTGTGTGGTATTGTCAGACATTTAGGGTGTGAACGGGGTGGTATTGTCAGACATTAAGGCTGTGAGCGGGGTGGTATTGTATGACATTAAGGGTGTGAGCGGGGTGGTATTGTATGACATTAAGGGTGTGAGCGGGGTGGTATTGTATGACATTAAGGGTGTGAGCGGGGTGGTATTGTCAGACATTAAGGGTGTGAGCTGTGTGGTATTGTCAGACATTAAGGGTGTGAGCTGTGTGGTATTGTAAGACGTTAAGGGTGTGAGCTGTGTGGTATTGTCAGACGTTAAGGGTGTGAGCTGTGTGGTATTGTCAGACATTAAGGGTGTGAACGGGGTGGTATTGTCAGACATTAAGGGTGTGAGCGGGGTGGTATTGTCAGACATTAAGGGTGTGAACGGGGTGGTATTGTCAGACATTAAGGGTGTGTGAGCGGGGTGGTATTGTCAGACATTTAGGGTGTGAGCGGGGTGGTATTGTCAGACATTAAGGGTGTGAACGGGGTGGTATTGTCAGACATTAAGGGTGTGAACGGGGTGGTATTGTCAGACATTAAGGGGTGTGAGCGGGGTGGTATTGTCAGACATTAAGGGTGTGAGCTGTGTGTGATATTGTAAGGCATTAAGGGTGTGAGCCGGGTGGTATTGTAAGACATTAGGGTGTGAGCGGGGGGTTGTAGCATAAGGCGTCATTGAAGTAAGCTGGGCAGTACTTTCAGATGTTAAGGAAGTGAGCTTTAAGACATTAAGGGTATGAACTGGGTAGTACTATGAGCGATTACGGGAATAAACTGGCAGTACCACAAGACGTTAAGGAAGTGAGTTTATATAGTAACGTGTGATAGTTTTAAAAAATGAGCTGATTAGTACTATACGAAAGAGAACTAAAGGAGTGAGCTGGGCATTATCATAAGACATTCTACGAGTGAACTGGCTGTACTTTAAAAAGACACCATAGGAATTCTCCAGTCCTGTGGTAGCACAGGAATTCTTAACAAGCTCTAGGATTTGCAGAAGACGTTCTGTTGTCCTTCTTCACTCTACAGCATTGCTACTCAGGGACAAAATGATAACAGAAAAATTGGAAAAAAGAAAGAAAAGAAAAAAAAGGAAAGAATTCTGATATAAAAAGAAGGGAGAAACAAAATGAAAAAAGCAAGAAAGAAAGAAATTGAGAACGACAGAAGGAAGGAAGGAAGAAATGAAAAATGAAAAAGAAGAAAGAAAGAAATGAAACAAAAACGTCGGAGAGAGAGGGGGACAGAATGGAGGAGAGAGGGAGGGTGAGTGAGAAAAAGAAAGGGGAAAAAGGAGAAAATGAAAGTTCTGATAAAATGCCAGTCAGTGAAGTGGAAGTGTCCTAAGATATTTCAGTTTTACTCTTTTTGCATGGTCACTGGTATGGGGCCATGGCCAGTTTTCTTCATTGTTTCTTGGTTTCCTTTGTTTGTTTGTTTGTTTGTTTTGCTTCTTTCTTATTTGAATGTCATGTTGCCATTTGATGCAGTTCTTCACCTCTGTGACCTTTGAGATAACCGTTGAACTGTCTGCCTTTTGAAATTCGACCTCTCTACCTCTTTGTCGGTTTGTTTTCACTTCTTTCCTCCATGAATTGATCCTCATTGTCCAAGAACCTAAAGAGTAATGGAAACAAACGAACGTTCTTTTGGATAGGCATGTTGCTGGGTTCTTGAAGTAACACTGGGCATCATCATTTATGGCTCAGTTGTTTGTTCTGTTCATCTTTGATAACTGACTGCTTTGAGCTATTCACAATTGCTCTCTTCATCATTCAAGGCCGACTGGTTTGTTCTTTTCACCATTGATGAATAACTGCTTTGTTCTCTTGAACATTGGTGGTTGACCGCTTTGTTACTTCACCATTGATGACTAACTTCTTTGTTCTCTTTAACACTGGCGGTTGACCGCTTTGTTATTTCACCATTGATGACTAACTTCTTCGTTCTCTTTAACATTGGTGATTGCCTGCTTTGTTATTTCACCATATATGACTAACTTCTTTGTTCTCTTAGCATTGGTGGTTGCCAGCTTTGTTATTTCACCATTGATGACTAAATGGGTTGGTCTCTTTAGCATTGGTGGTTGACCACTTTGTTATTTCACCGTTGATGACTAACTGGTTTGGTCTCTTTAACACCGGTGGTTGACCGCTTTGTTATTTCACCATTGATGACTAACTTCTTTGTTCTCTGTAACACTGGTGGTTGACTGGTTTGTTTCTTCGCCATTGATTACTAACTGCTTTGTCCTATCAAGAACAGTGGCTGACTGCTTTGTTCCCTCCCTCGTTGAGAGAGAGAGAGAGAGTGGGAGAGACCAGGACAGAGAAGAAAACAGCACGCACACAGGCCAGCTTGACACATCTACTCCTGACACGACATAGATCTATACACAGTGTGTATCAGGACACTCGCATATCAAAACCATTCCGCCCTGTGCTCTACATCACCCCACCTAAGTGATTTGCTATGTAACACGACCAAGTAAAGCCCCAATCCATAAATTCCGACTGATCAATCCGGCTTTCTGTGTTTTGCGATGTTAGTGATAACGTGATTCTCAGGCTAGTACAGCGTCTTCACTCATTTCTGTTGATAAATCATGCAACCCGACCATGCAGCCAGCCATGAATCGCCATTGACAAGTCATATCTCTTACATCAATGCTGGCCACTAATACCACAATGCACATTACCACTGATGACTCACATCTAACGCATCACAACTTCACATCATACATGAAACATCTACGTTACACGTTTTCTTGTCGTTACAAGTGAGTTATACATTATGCATCACCCGTGGTAAGTTGCACATTGCACATCATTCTAGGGAATGTTATACATTACACAATGCCACTGTAAAGTAACACACCACACATCAGCACCGGTAAGTGATGCCTTACTCACACACGCTGACTAACTCCCTCCATCCTTCAGCCCTAGCACCTTATACACACCTCGCCAATTTCCTACATTTTAGATAGTGCTGGCTTTATGCTTCACGCCTTCCTATGAGCACCAGACAAAAAGATGCCTTTTGATGCCCCCTTCTCCCTCTTCCCTCTCCCCTCCTCCCTCCCCCCTCTATGACTCGGAGAATAAAATGTCAATGGGGACTGCTGCTTGAAAGGTTTCCACTTCCCAGTCCACCGCCCATCGCACTTTTTGGCCGGCCCCACGTTCTTTCATCTGCATTTTCCATCACCGTTTAGCTGCAACTATAATTATGGGACGGGGGGGGGATGGAGATGGAGGAGATCATAACGAAAGTGTAGGTAACGGGGACAGGACTAGATGCAGCTAATGGTTATGAGGGGAAGAGGGTTAAGACCTCGGATTTCTGAGGGAATCAGCATAATCGCATTTTGAGTCCTGCATTGTGTTTGATGGGTTCTCTGAGAACTCCTCCTTACTCTCCTTCATCTCCTCTCCCTCCTCTCCTTCTTCTTTATCTCTTTACTACTTCGGGGGGTTGCTGATTACTGGGCAATGTATCTTCTGCTCTTCGTGTTTGTTGGTTTTAGGCAATGCGTCTTTCACATCTTCCACTCTCGGTGTTTGTTGGTTTTAGGCAATGCATCTTTCACATCTTCCACTCTCGGTGTTTGTTGGTTTCAGGCGACACATCTTCCACTCTTTGCGTTTCGCTGATTTTTGGCAACGCATCTTCCACTCTGTGTTTTCTTTGTGCTCGCTGGTTTTAGGCAATGCCTTCCTTATCTTTTGTGTTTGCTGGTTTCTAGGCAACACACCTTCCACGCTTTGTGCTTGCTGATTTTAGGCAATGCATCTTCCACTCTTCGTGTTTTTGCTGATTGTAGGCAACGCATCTTCCATTCTCTTTGTGTTTTGATGGTTTCAGGCAAAACATCTTCCACTCTTTGTGTTTGCTTGTTTTAAGTAAAGCATTCTACTTTTTTTGTGTTTGATGATTTGGCGCGATGCATATTCCACTGATTGTATTTGATTGTCTTACGCAGAGCATCGCTTCCATTCTTTGTGTTTTGTTTGATTTTAGGTAAAGCAAATTCCGCTCCTTGTGCTTGCCGGTTTTAAGCAAAACGTCTTCCACTCTTTGCGCTCGCTGAATTCAGGCATAGCATCAAGTTTATGTGATGCTCATGTTCTCTGTTTTTACGCAAATTTTAGTTTTTAGAAGTGTAGGCTTTTTTTTTTTTTTCATTCGTACGGACAAAATTGTTCGTGCGATAAATGTCGTTCAAACAGGGCATGGTTCAGGCGTCGGACCCACTCCTCAATAATCAACAAAATCGCCTCTGAAATTTATTTTTCATGTTCAGTGTCGTAAATGTGAACAGTTTATGTGTGATGGGAAGCGTATAACCTAGTCCACAAGCTGTGTGACACACCCACGTCTTTTAGAAATCTAAAACCTAAAACTTAAGATCTTCACGATCCGATCGCGTGAAATTGAAATCATTGTTCAAGGCTGCACTATGCACAGCACATCAACTGTGCAAATAACTGATCTAGCGCTCACACAATTTTTTTCATTACACCTCGGTGAGCTGGAAACCGACGCCAGTGCTGGGTATGCTGTCCTGTTAATTGAATCTAACCTTTATGTCAAACCGTCCAAATTCAGATCAGTCACTGTAACGTTCTCCATCTCCTCCTCTCCCTTCCCACCGCTTGTGTCTCATATGATTGTCTCCCTTCACCCCTCATTTCTCTGCTTGGAAACCCATTTATGTCTTTGTTTCAGGACAAGCGTCAGATCATAGACTGAGAGACAACACGTTGACCTCAAACTAACAGGCTAACTGACAAGAGGCTGACCTCTCACACTACCAAACAAACAAAAAAAAAAAATGACTTTAACGCTATTGGACGACAGACATACCTTCACATTATAGACTTATTTTCACACTGATAGACTTTCCTTCACACTAATAGATAAAAACGGACCTTCAGACCAGCAGACAACAGACTGACCTTCACACTAACAGACAACAAAATAACAGACTGCAGACTGACCCTTCACACTAATGGACAACAGACTGACCATCACATTAACAGATACCAGAGTGACCTTCGCACTACCAGACAACAGACTAAGTTTCACATTGGTAAGCAACAGACTGACCTTCACACTAACAGACAATTGACCTTCACACTGACAGACAACAAGCCAGTCATCACTGTAATAGAATACACACTGATCCACAGACTGACAGACCACAGACCGACCTTCACACCAACAGACAACTGACCTTCACACTGACCGACAACAAGCCAGCCTTCACAGTAATAGAAAACACACTGATCCACAGACTGACAGACAACAGACTGACCTTTACACTAACAGACAACAGACTGGTCTTCAGATTATCAGACAACAAAATAACCTTCGCACTAATGGACTACAGACTAACCGTTACACTTAAAGACAAACAGACTAACCTCCACGCAAACAGACAACAGCCTGACTCCACACTAACAAGCAACAGACTGACCTTCAGATATCCAGAGAACAGGCCGACCTTTAAACTAACAGACAACAGACTGACCATCACACTTAGACACGAAAGTCTATCCTCCAGACTAATAGAAAACAGCCTGACCTTCACACTAGCCGACCACACTCATTGAACACTAGTAAGGCAGCAGACTGGTCTTCAGACCCACAGACCACAGACATTGAACACTAGTAAGGCAGCAGACTGGTCTTCAGACCCACAGACCACAGACATTGAACACTAGTAAGGCAGCAGACTGGTCTTCAGACCCACAGACTACAGTCATTGAACACTAGTAAGGCAGCAGACTGGTCTTCAGACCCACAGACTACAGTCATTGAACCGGTCAGCGTTTGCTGAAGGGGATCTCTGCATTTTGCTTCGGTAATGATGGGTGATCCCAGGCAGAGAGAATGGGGACAGCTGCCATGCCCCAGCGGTTGGCATGGTTATTTGGATGGGCAGTGGAGGTTTAATCGGCGGCAGAATTTTGCAAAATTTACGAGCACCTGCCTATCAGACTCCATTTATCGGCCACGATCGACACTTACCCACAGTTATTGTGGACTTTAACAGAAAGAGATGACACTGCACAGTATCATTTCATCCACTGAATGGGATCCATATCTGAGAATGTTGAGCAGATCTTTTAACCAGCACTGCATGGGACTGAGTCTCATGGGTCCTTCAGAGGCTGAGGTTTCTTGTGAAAGAAAGCGTCGCGTCAGGCCACAGCTGTATATTGTAGCCTCGGACTAAGATGAATTCGATAGTTTCACCTTTGTCATCTTCGTGCACATTGTGATCATGGAAACAATATCTCGTGGGGCTTGATCTGACTTTCGGTGATCTCGTGGCGACCTCAGTCTTGATTTCTTCTTCCTGTCTATGATCTGAAGGGTTTGTGTTGCCGTCTTCAATACTGACAAGTTCGTGGCAACTGCCGTTCCCCTCCTACCCTTCCCCATCTCCTTACCTTCTCCCCCACTCCTTCTCGATCCATCTGAGGATGTTCATGCATGCTGACGTTGAAGCGTGCTGTAACAGCTGTCGTAAAGTAGACTAACAACATGAGCTGTGTTAGGTCTTAGAGAGAACTAAATACATGTGCTGTTCCAGCTGTCATAAATCGAACTAACCGCATGTTCTGCGTCAGCTGTGAAAAAGATAGAAAAAAAAAAGTGGGTTGCATCAACAATCGCAAAAAGAACTAAAACATGTGTTGTATCAGTTGTCAAAAGAGAACTACAGACGTGTGCTGTATCGGCTGTTATAAAAAGAACTAAAGACGATTGTTGTGTCAGCTGTCCTTAAGAGAGCTAAAGGTACGGATTGCATCAGCTGTCATAAAGAAAACTAGTGGATGTGTTACATCAGCTGTCCTAAAGAGAACTAAATGATGTATTGCATCAGCTGACATAAGGAGGGCTACAGACGCGTGCTGTATCAGCCATCGTAAAAAGGACTAGACGTGTGTGCAATATGTACGTCACAGTTAATGGGCAGTGAGTAGTATGCTTCAGTCAAAGTGGCCCATTCCCTCTCCCCTCACCCTCCGGGGGGCAGTTTCCTCCAGCCCTTTTCATCCCCTCCCCCTAATCCCATCTGTCAGCTAAGCCACTTGCTGCCAATTCAACGTTCCAAGTCGTCCAATAGGAAGCAGGGTCGTGCCAGCCCGCGGTCTCCAGTGGCATGACAGGGAGAGACTGACCAGTGGGATGTCATCAGGCGTGGACGTCACGGCCAGATGGAATCAGCGACTCCAGTGACGGTCAGTGATTGGTCTGATTGTTTGCCAATGGAAAACCTTGTCACAGTCCGCTGACAGTCATGGATTGGTCTGATTGTCTACCAATGAGAAGCGTGTCTCAGCTGAAGGCTGCTTTCTCTCTCTCTGTAACTAAGTCTGCGCAGCTTTCCGTCTTCCTCAGACTCTGAGAAAATGTCTGATTGTGTGTGGCGAGAGAAAGGGTGGGAATAAGAATAGATGTGGGGGTGGGACACACACACGCACGCACGCACAGAAACACACACACACACACACACACACACACACACATGCGCGCGCGCATACGCACGCACGCACACACATACATACACACACACTGTCGGGGTTCTCTCTCTCTCTCTCTCTCTCTCTCTCTCTCTCTCTCTCTCTCTCTGACAGACAGACAGACAGATAGTCACACACACACACACACACACACACACACACACACACACACACACACACACACACACACACACTGTCCAGTTATCTGCATCTCTCTCTCTCTCTCTCTCTCTCTCTCTCTCTGTCTCTCTCTCTCTCTCTCGCACACACACACACACACACACACACACACACACACACACACACTGTCCAGTTATCTGCATCTCTCTCTCTCTCTCCACACACACACACACACACACACACACACACACACACACACACACACACACACACATACAAGCTGACAAAATAATTTACAGTGTTTATCTTCTTCTTCTTTGCGAACGCCTTGGTCTGTACGGTCAGTCCGGCTCTTGTGATGAATAGTACCGTTTTCTCCAGCTCTTGTAGATTGCCGTAGAGCTTCGTCACTAGACCTGTCTCTCTGTGGCCACACCTGTCTACTTGCCTTACAGTTTTAGGTATTTCACGAGGTGGGATGAATGACCGATTTGTTTATTTTTGCAATGAAGGTTATGGCGTCATTTTATTTATCTTCCTTTCTCGCCCATGATCTGTTCTGCTGTGTCTCTCAGTCCTTGAAGGACAATGGTCTGTTTGTCCACTATGAGCTTACTTTTGATAATAAATAATAATAATGATAATAATAATAGTAACAATAATGGTTTCTTATATAGCGCTTAATCAAACGAATTTTTTCTAAGCGCTTTACAAAATCATACTACATTCACCCTTCTCGTATACAATAGTACACCTTACACCCAACTAAAAATACTGTTACTACAATAACCAACAAATCCTAATCTTACGAGTATGAAATTCACTTATTTTTCAAGTATCACTACAAAAGCTAAATCCTATAACGTTTTCTTTATTTTTTTTTCTGTCCCAACCTCTGCGCCACCTCAGAGGCAGTGCACCCACACCGCTCATTCAGACACCCCGTCCACAGCCACAACCCGGTCGGCCCCGCCGCAGCCCCGGCACCGGCATCCACAGGGAGCAGTCAATGACAAGTCGTCAAGGGGCAACCCACCGGAGGAGACACTGCTCTGCTGCCGAGTCACTTCGGTGGTGTTCAGTGGCGCCTGTTCTGACCTAACATACGCAGGACACCACCTACTAAGCCCCCCTACTGACGACAATAATTGCTTAGTCGCGGAGCCGGCGTGAGTGAGCTCTCCCTCCAGAGGGCGTCACCATGTCTGTCCAACGACAGCCCCCATGGACCCACCGATACCGGTGACCCCGACGGAACCAGACCAAGGCCACAGATGTGGAGAGGACATCGAAACTGAGGTCACTATGAGAGCAGTGCATGTAGCGCCACAGAATTTGAGATTTTTTTGTGCTGATCGATGAGAATGAGGATGATTAAGATGATGCTACGGATTTCCATTTCGGTCTGAGACTACATGACAGGGCTGTACTCTACGCTTCCTTTCATAATATATCCCGGTGTCAACCAGGCCTGAGGGATACAGACACCTGCAGTGTTGGTCAGGAAATTTGAGCAACACTCTCAGAAACGCATCCATTAAGTGGATGAAACTCGACTGTGTGGTCCCAGTCTTCCCAACTCAGTCCGCATCAAATTCAACTCTGGGCAGGAGCCGATCGGGGTAGAAAAAACCCCACATGACTCTGATGGGATTCGAACCCACGACCTCCCAGCCAGGAGTCCGCGATGCTAACCACTTCGCCACGGTGGCTTGTACGAGCTTACTTTTCAGTCCATGATCTGTATCTCTGTGTCTCTAAGTCCTTGGTGGGCAATGTGTTTTTTTGTTTGGTTTGGTTTGTACACTGTGCACAAGTTTGACTCCACGATCTGCACTGCTAGGTCCCTGGGGTTTTGGTGGACAGTTGTTTCTTTGCCCGCGCTGTACTCATTGTTCTGGCCATGATCAGCACTGCTCTGTCCTCTAGTCCCTGAAGGACAATGGCTTCTTTGCCTGCACTATGCTTTTCCTCTTCAGTCCGTGATCTGTTCTGTTGTGTCCCTTGGTGGACAAACGTCTCATCACCTGCTGTAAGGTTTCCCTCTTCAAGTCCATCATTTGTAACCTGTGGTCCCTTGGTGGACTCTGGTCTCTTTGCCTGCACTGTACTTTTCCTCTTCAGTGCATGACTTGTATATATAGTGTATATGTGTATGGTGTGTATATGGTGCATATATTAGGGTATATCTATACATATGTCTATATATATATATATATATATATATATATGTTGTGTATGTGTGTAGATAGATAGATAGATAGATAGATAGATATAGATAGATAGATAGATAGATAGATAGATAGATAGATAGATAGAGACACATATGTGTGTGTTTGTGTAAAATTTGAGTGTGTGTGTGTGTGTGTGTGTGTGTGTGTGTGTGCACTTGTATTGAGAGAGAGAGAGAGAGAGAAAGAGAAAGGGACGTGCGTAAGAGAGAGAAGGGAAAGAGAGAGAGAGAGGGGGGGACAGCGAGAGTAAGAGAAAGGGAAAGTAGGAGAGAATTTTTTTTTTTTTTAATGAAGCTAAAAGAACCCATCTGTTATTCGGCTTCTTTCCATCTATAATGACTGTAATCTTCATTGCAAACAAAACGAATGCTGTTCACAATTCAGCAGACATAACCCTTGTTCCCTCCCCTTTCCAATGCTCCTCCCGCTCACTCCACCTCCTCCCCCACCCCACGTTTATCCCCATCCTTATTACCGCCCCTCCCCCCGCTCAAAACACCGAATTAAATAGCCGCAGATACGCGTAAATACTGTAATAAAAGCATATAGATCATATCTATGGGGAAAAAAAAACATCCTTCCCTGAAACATGTTATTTTCAGCATTTGTTCAACATGTCATTCCTAGATGATCAACTTATAATTTCTGACAATTCAGCTCTGTGGATGCTGGAGCGGAAAAGGGGAGGAAAGGAGTTAGCATGAAAGAAAACAGTTTTTAGCCAATCAAGAAGACATGTGAAGCACACACAAAAAGATACAAGTGCGAGACAAGAGGCTTACTGGACTGCAGGCAATCAGGCCTGAGGTGGAACACACAGAGGAAGGAAGAGACAGAAGTGGCAGCAGAGAGAGAGAGAGAGAGAGAGAGAGAGAGAGAGACAGACAGACAGACAGACAGACAGAGACAGACAGACAGACAGACAGACAGAGTCATCCACTTGGTACAAATGTACGATTTGTCGAACATGACTACAGGAAAGCAAATGTGATGAGTTTCAGATTCTCTCGGTATCTTTCAACTAAGTTAATCTGATGTCCCCGAGAAGTAAGTACATCCTTTTAAACGTCTTTTGGGTTTTCCTTTTCAACATGCTCGTGACCTGTAATCAGGATGACAGACAACAAAGACTAAATTATGAAAACGTCAGTCGAAAAAATCAATGTTGTATTTGGGGGGAGGAGCGAGATGCCAGAAATCCAATCTTGTTTAATGATGTTGGGTCCTTAAAAAAAAAAAAAAAAAACTTGTAGAACCGACGTATGAATGGTCAAAAACGTTGTCGTGGAATATCACAACTGAAGTGTCTAACAATGTCGCAGTGAGTTATCCAACGATGTCCAAACTGAAATGTCTAACAATATTCACACTGAAGTGTCTAACAATATTCACACTGAAGTGTCTACCAATATCCACACTGAAGTATCTAACAATATCCACACTGAAGTGTCTACCAATATCCACACTGAAGTGTCTACCAATATCCACACTGATGTGTCTACCAATATCCACACTGAAGTGTCTACCAATATCCACACTGAAGTGTCTACCAATATCCACACTGATGTGTCTGACAAATGTCCACACTGAAGTGTCTAACGATATCCACACTGAAGTGTATGACAATATCCGCACTGAAGTGTATGACAATATCCACACTGAAGTGTCTAACAGCATCCACACTGAAGTGTCTGACAATATCCACACTGAAGTGTATGACAATATCCACACTGAAATGTCTAACGATATCCACACTGAAGTGTCTAACGATATCCACACTGAAGTGTCTAACGATATCCACACTGAAGTGTCTAACGATATCCACACTGAAGTGTCAGACAATTTTCACACTGAAGTGTCTAACAATGTCCACTGAAGTGAATAACAATATCCACACTGAAGTGTGTCTAACAGCATGCACACTGAAGTGTCTAACAATATCCACAATGAAGTGTCTAACAATGTCCACTGAAGTTCCACACTGATTGTCTAACAATGTCCACTGAAGTATCTAACAATGTCCACATTGAAGTGTCTAACAATGTCCACTGAAGTGTCTGACAATATCTACACTGAAGTGTTTAACCATGTCTACACTGAAGTGTCTAACAATGTCCACACTGAAGTGTCTACCAATATCCACTGAAGTGTCTAACAATGTCCACACTGAAGTGTCTACCAATATCCACTGTAGTGTCTAAGAATATCCACACTGAAGTGTTTAACAATATCCACACGGACGTGTTTAACGATATCCACACTGAAGTCTTTTGATTTGTTTCTATTGAAGTGTTTAATGTTGTCCCGATTGAAGTGTCTACACTGAACCTCTCTCTCTCTCTCTCTCTCTCTCTCTCTCTCTCTCTCTCTCTCTCTCTCTCTCTCTCTCTCTCTCTCTCACACACACACACACACACACACACACACACACACACACACACACACGATGAGCCATTTCAGCGCTGTGTGTGTGTGTGTGTGTGTGTGTGTGTGTGTGTGTGTGTGTGTGTGTGTGTGTGTGTGTGTGTGTGTGTGTGTGTGTGTGTGCGCGCGCGCGCGCGCGCGCGTGTGTGTATGTCGGTGTGTATGAGTGTGTACATGTAAGTGACTGTGTATGTATGTTTGATTGCATGTGTGTGCGCACAATTTTGTATGCGTGACAGGGAGAGAGAGAAAAAGAAAGGGGGGGGGGGGGGTAACAGAGAGAGAGAGAGGGACAGAATGTGTGTGTGCGTGTGTGTGATGATGATGATGATGATGATGATGATGATGATGATGATGATGATGATGATGATGTGATGATGATCATGATATAATATATGTCTGACTGATGCAAAATTCAGCCCATCATCTGTAACAGTTCCTAAATATTCTGCTCACTCAGTCTCTCGGCTTGTACGTTATTGATCAAAGAAGATCAGGAAAAGGGACAGGATCTTTTCCTAATATTTTTCCCTTTTGCTTTATATTTGTTTCAATGTATCACTGCATGTGGAATTTAAAACATCAAAACAAATGTTGAAATACCGAGCTGCCAAACGATCGTATCGAACACTAAGATGGTTTCGTTGAAAGCCACCATAAAACTTATTGAATTTCTGTGACAAGTTACTTTGTTGATCTGATAATACTGATGGGACTGTAGTATGTGATTTTTGTCGTCCAGAAAAATAATTTCAGCAGTTGGCAGTCAGATCACCACTTTGGAAGCTATGTTCAGCTTTTCCCTTGGGCAGCTTTCTTGCTTCATGTTTTGCACTGTACCAGTTTTCGTTGAGTTCCATTGCTTTTTTTTGAAAAAAAAAATATTTTTCTTTCATTTTACATGGGATTAGATGATTTGATTTGAGAGAGATGAGGAAAACATGTATCTGTCTACTTGGAGTGGCTTCCAGCAAGTTTTTGACATGCTGAGAGGTATGATCAATATCTGCATGTATGTATTAATGGAAAATTAGTTTCCTGGTGTGTTGAACAATAATGCTTTATTTTATACGGCGGAATATTTTTTTGGAACAAATTCTGAAAAAGAGACTGACAGACAGACAGAAAGACAGGGACAGCGAGACAGAGACGGAGAGAAAGGCACAGACAATGGCACAAAGAGACAGAGACAAAGAAAAAGACAGAAGAGAAAGGGAAAAAAAGAGAAGACAACAGGGGGAATAATAAACGCTCGGTGAAGCAAAAAGAGTGCTCATCCAAGACAATCTAAATCAGAATGATTGCAAGCATCCCTGCACCACAATGAACTATTTG
Organism: Conus betulinus; assembly: GCA_016801955.1. NCBI lineage: Eukaryota > Metazoa > Mollusca > Gastropoda > Neogastropoda > Conidae > Conus > Conus betulinus. The sequence continues at coordinate 94,569 of JADBJO010000874.1, forward strand.
GAGCACAGTTCAGTGAAGGAGACAGACGAAAACCTTACGGCAAAACTGCTTTCCCCTGGTAAGACCTGCTCATCTCCATGACTTTCCTGCTAACCTCAGGGGATCTGTCTACTTTCTATGGCTTTTCTCTGCTATAGGAGGACCTTCCACTCCCCATAACTTTAGAGAATATGTAAAGTCTCTATAGCATTTTTTCATGGTGTCAGAAAATCTGTACCTTCTCCATGGCTTCTGTCCTAGCACCAGAGGATCTGTCCACTCTCCATGGCTTTTTTCGTAACAGCAGGTGATTTGTCCACTCTCCTTGGTTTTTCTCCTGGTATCAAGAGATCTGTTTACTCTCCATAGCTTTTTTCTTGAATTAGAGGATCTGTCCACAACCCATAGCTTTTATAAAGGAGTAAGAAGACTTGTCTATTGTCTACGGTTTTTCTCCTAGCATCAGACGATCTACCTATTTCCTATGGCTTTTTTCCTGCAACCAGAGGTTCTGTCCACTTTCCAAAACTTTTCTCCAAACATCAGAGGGCTTGACTATTTTCCGTAACTTTTCACCTTGCATCAGAGCATTTTTTCACAATCTATGGCTTTTTTTTTTCCCTAGTATCAGAGGATTTGTCCATTTTCCATGGCTTACCTTCTGACATCAGACTATCTGTCCACTCTCCAGAACCTTTCATCTATCATCAGAGGACTTGTTAACTCTCCACGGCTATTTTCCAGCATAAAAGGATTTGCCCGCTCTCAATGGCCTTTTCCCTTAGTATAAGCGAATCTAATGTCCATGGCTCTCCTGTTTACATCAGATCTGTCCACTCCCTATAGCTTTTTTCCCCAGTATCAGAGAATCTGTCCATTCTCCAAAGCTTTTGTCATAGCATCAGAGGATAAGACAAACTCCAAAGCCTTTTCCCCCTAGTATCAGAGGATTTTCTATTTTCTGCAGCTTTCCTCTTTACACCAGAGATCTGTCCTATCTCCAAAAATTCTGTTCTTCTATCAGAGGATATCTCCACTCTCGATGGCTTTCTAATATTATCAGAGGAACTCTCAACTCTTCATGACTTTCTAATATTATCAGAGGATCTGTCCCCTCTCCAGGGCTTTTCTTCTAGTATCAGAGAATCTACATACTATCCAGGGCTTTACATCAGAGGATCTGTCTACTCTTCAGGGCTTTTCTTGTATTGTCAGAGGATCACTCCACTCTACCAGCCTTTTCTGCAAGTACCAGAGGATCTGTCCACTCTCCATGGCTTTTCTTGTATTGTCAGAGGATCTCTCTACTCTACCAGGTTTTTCTTGTTAAATCAGAAAATCTGTCCATTCTTCTTGGGTTTTTCTCCAAGTAGTTAAGAATCTGTCCGCTCTTCGTAGCTTTTCTTCTAGTATTGTAGCATCTGTCTACTCTCCAGGGCATTTCTTCAAGTATTGTAGCATCTGTCTACTATCCAGGGCTTTTCCTCGAGTATTGTAGCATCTGTCTACTCTCCAGGGCTTTTCCTCGAGTATTGTAGCATCTGTCTACTCTCCAGGGTATTTTTCTTCAAGTATTGTAGCATCTGTCTACTCTCCAGGGCATTTCTTCAAGTATTGTAGCATCTGTCTACTCTCCAGCGCTTTTCTTCAAGTATCAAAAGATTTTCTCCGTTCCCTATGGTTTTCTTCTTGCATGAAATGATCTGTCCATTTTCCATGGTTTTCTCCTAACATTAGAAGATCTCTCTCCATCCCTATTGCTTTTCTTGGTATCAGAGGATACGTCTAGTCCTCATGGCTTTTCTCCTAACATCGTTGTTTACTTCTCTTCTAGTATCAGCGGCCCTGTCTACCCTGTGGTTTTTTCTCTTACGATGAATTTATCTCTCTGCTCTTCGTGGCTTTTCTCCTAAGATCAGAGGATCTCTCCACACTTCATGACTTTTCTTTATATAGTTTCAGAGGATCTCTCCATTCTTTCTAAATTTTCTCTTCACTTCAAGATGTCCACTCTCCATGGATTTTCTCCTAAAATAAGAGAATCTGTCCAATATTTATGCCAGTATGAGAAGATCTGTCCAATTTTCTGTAGACTTTGTGTGTGTGTGTGTGTGTGTGTGTGTGTGTGTGTGTGTGTGTGTGTGTGTGTGTGTGTGTGTGTGTGTGTGTGTGTGTGTGTGGCAGCGTGTGTACACGTCTTTTTATTTCTGGGTATCTTCCAGGTCAACAATAGAGGAGGCAACTCGCGTGTGTGTGTGTGTGTGTGTGTGCGTGCGTGCGTGCGTGCGTGCAGGCGTGCGCGCGTGTGTGTGTGTGTGAGAGAGAGAGAGAGAGAGAGAGAGAGAGAGAGTGTGAGAGGACAAATTAGTAATCTCGTATGTCTGTCTCTGTGTGCGCACGTGTTGTGCGTGTGTGTAAATGTGTGCATGTGTGTAAAATGTACGTGTTGTTTTTGCTATCGTTGTTCTTGTTTAGTTGATTATGTTCCTGTTGTTCATGTTCTTGCTTTGTTATAATTGTTGTTGTTGTCGTCGTCGTCGTCGTTGTTGTTGCTGTTGTCAGAATTCACCCATGAGAGGATGATTTCAAGTCGGAAAGCTCTCTGTCGGTTGGTGTCCTGAACATTATTGGGGCGTCCCAGAACAACAGCTCAAACAAGTCTGCCAGAAATACACGCGTAAAGATTACGTTAGTCTGAATTCATTGGCGCTCCTGTCGCACACTCCTATTATACAATAAACTATACCACATATAACGATAATCCAGTGAACGTTATGGGTGCATGTGTGCGAGGGCGTATGACCATATACTGCTCATATGCATCTAGTTTAAAGCTTATATCATAATAATGTGACAAGCAGCTCATGTATAAATGACACTGGCATGAATAGACATAATTATTTAGACCAAGCAATAATAGATCTTTTTTTTTACCCTGACAGTTGTCCCATTACAATCAGTGTGTGCGTGTGTGTGTGTGTGCGTGCGTGCGTGCGTGCGTGCGTGCGTGCGTGTGTGTGTGAAGTATCTATATAATCATATACCCATTACACACACAGAACGTCATTGCCATTGCTACTGTGTGCCTACAAATTATAGTCAATAATTTCTAAATTCGAGCATGCTCATATGACAGCAAAACCTTCCTTTACAAATCATACAGAATTCACGACACGAAATCGAACGACACACAGACGCCAGGAATACTGGACAATGCAACGCACCCGTGTCAGTTTATCTTTTGTCTGCCGGTCAGCTTTCCTCCTTCCCTCCTTGGCAACGAAGTGTGTGGTTTCAGAAGTTGCTAAATTTGGGTTTTTCGTAAGAATGACAATGAAAAATAGGAGCGGTCATCACGTTGTTGTTCTGTGTGAACGTAAACAAAGTTTGGCTTTGTTGGTTTTGGCAGGTCCCCTTGCGTTTGTTATGTAGCTATCTTAAAGCACGCGATATAGGTGCAACGCTATCTTTTTACATAATACATATATATGGAATAAAGAATCTTACGAAATATTCTGGGAAGTGGTGAAAATATGCAAATTCGATCGTTGAACTGTCAAGGAGAATGGCCATTGTGCAGGAGAGACCTATCGGGGAATGTTGTTTGGTGCATCTTATATGACGTTCGTTATCTATGAAGAAGGCAAGTCTGTCAAATCGTATGTTTTCTATTGTGCGAGTGATAAACATTACGTCGCACCTTATTTCATGACGGTTTCTCTGTGTTTTGGGGTATGTTTTCAATAATGCTGCAGTCCGCTTCTCTCCCCTGCTATTCTTCTAATCTATATGTTACCCCACATGGACCGATGGTTTCATTTTGAGGAAGAAAGTGTTCTGCAATTTCTTGATGTACCAAACTTAAGTTGTTTTATTCAGTTTTTATATTTTTACTGATTTATTTGCATCAGTGTTAACAGAGAACTGTAATTCAAGTGCAGCTTCTTATTTCATCTTTTGTATAAAATATGTTCAGTTTTAGTTGCCAGTCACGCTTAGTCCCTCTCCGTGATACAAGCCAAAATGAAAACATAAACGTGCGTATCCGTTATCCTTGGAAATAAAGATCATCATCATCATCATCATCATCATCATCATCATCATCATCATCTCTCTCTCTCTCTCTCTCTCTCTCTCTCTCTCTCTCTCTCTCTCTCTCTCTCTCTCTGTGTGTGTGTGTGTGTGTGTGTGTGTGTGTGTGTGTGTGTGTGCCAAAAAACGTAAGCACATGATGTATGCAGTGGATCTTCTAACATAAACAGTTAAGTTTTCTGCTCATTTCTTCCACGCTGAACTGTGATTAAAACTTCATCTTAACGATCTTGTGCGCATTTTTGTTTAAACGTCCCCATGCCAAATTAATGCAATGATGGGCACTGCTTCGCCAGAACTTCTGTTATCAAGGCCATAATGATGATCAATTACAGACGAAAGGTACCAGAGAGTCAGAACAGGACTCCTGGTGCAAAGTTACATCAATCTGTCTTTCGCGATTGTAAGATACTAGAAGATCCAAGTACAAAATAACATCAGTCTACCCCTCATGCTTTTTCTAAAACAGACCACAGAATACACACTTCGGGCTTCCTTTAACCAAAGTCAGAAACAAAGGTCTTCCAGCCGATAAATGGTTGCTGACGTAGCCCTTCATGGTGCTGTATCAGTCTGTACAATTCATGGAACTGCTCTTCACAAAAGTCTTCCAGCCAGCGGAGGAGCACTGACCACGCCCTTAAAGCCTTCAATAAGTGGCACTAATTTTCGCTCCGGACGACCCTTATAATGCTTCATACACATGTGCCTAGGTTGTGGAGTACACGGACTAAACTGCTCTTCACTCTGAAGAGCACCAATAATGTATCATTGAATCATGTGCCTCAATTATGAAGCACACCAACTAAAAAAAAAAAAGCCGTAATTCACGCCGAAAGACACATTCTTCATATGTACCCTCAATTATGGAGCACTCGATCAACTGCAAATCAGTTTATAGATTTGCCCTCGAGAAATTCTGGGTATACACACACAAAATTCCAATGATCTAGTTTAGGGCAGGGACAAACAAAGAGAGAGGGATGGGAGAGAGAGAGAGAGAGAGAGAGAGAGAGAGAGAGAGAGAGAGAGAGACAGAGAGAGACAGAGAGAGAGAGAGAGAGAGAGAGACAGAGAGAGATTCTGAAATAATGGGATATGTTGGCAAACACTTCGCAGAACCTACATCCTCTCTACAGCCTGTTAGAGGCCTAGAAATTGTGTGTGGTCTGGCCTCAGTCACGACAACGGCCGTCGTTGTTGAGGAATCCCCGATCATTGTAGAATGGATCAGAACTGAACGAGGAGTGAGTGGAAGAGGAAAGGGCTGCGTAGACCACAACTGAACGTGGAATTAGTGGGGAAGGAGAGGGCGGTATGGACCACCCTCTGACAACCCTGTGACGGACCGCTTCCCGTCCAGTCACAAATTTTCGTGTAACCGTGCTAACCGGAAGGTAGTCGTCCGGAAGCGGTTGAAAAGTTTACCTGACTGCTGCTCACCTGCGCTCTGTTAAAGCCGGGGGGTGAGCTGAACTTAGGCAGTGTCTGCAGTGATTCTGGCAACGCAACTACCCAGAAGGCCGAAGAAGGACCCAGCTGTTTTTAGTGGCAGTCAGGTATTTATCATTCAATGTTTATTTATTAGCAAACCGAAACTGTATGTCCGTTTAGGAGCGACTGAAACTTCCTCAGCGCACTTGTGAAGGATGTGTATTTTTGTTGTGTAATGTTATCCTACGATTTGATAGAGTAGCAAAACGAAATGCTGTCGGAAAACATGAATGAAGTGAGTGTTAAAGGAAGTGGTCTTCAGGAAAGAAAGAAAGATTTTGTTTATTCTGTGACTTGACTAGTTATGGACTTCATGATGGGGAAAAAGGATCATTATTCCAATGTGGTTTGCGAGAAGAGGGAGAGTTTTGATGCTATGGATAATAAGCTCCCATCCTTGATGTGGACGAGTATTAATTCATTCTTGATATGAATATTGAGTAGTTGTGTGTTGGTAAACAAGAGTGTGTGGAGATCTTTCCCTTTCATATATTGAAGTAGTTAAATCTTTTTTTTAATACCTTTTAAAATCCGGTGACTATATGAAATGAATTCTTGAAAAAATGATGAATATTTGTGACACGACGAAAGACATTTATAGTTTGATGAAAAGTAATCATTAATTGTGTGTAATGATTGAATTCATGGTTTATTGAAGAGGGTCTAGGTGGAAATCCTTTTCCCAATTTGGAAAACAAGATTCTGAAAGGTTTGATTGAAATCCTTTTCTGTGTAGTGCTGTGATTCCGGAAAAGGGAATTATGATTCCGGAAAAGGGAATGTTGCTGTGTTATGATTCCGGAAAAGGGATGTTGTAGTGTTGAAGAAAGAATATGCTGATGTTTTGTCTCAAGTTCTAGTGAAATAGGATGTGGCTAATGAATATGAATGTAGTCGTGATTGTAATGAATAGTAGCCATGATAATCAAGGTAGTTAATCAGTTTCCCCAGGTAGAAAGTGTTCCCTGGACTGAAGGGGACTGGCTGCTACTGTGTGAGGGTCAGGGCCGTAGCTGTGTCTACCCCCTTGTTCTCCACCTTGTGTTGGTGTTGAGAGGCTGGCCTGAGTGCCGACAACTACCCTACCTGCCACTGCGCCCGGGACCGACTACCCGCTGAGCCAGTTGGGCTGGAGACGCCCGCTGCTGCCAAGCCAGAGCGCCGCTCCCGCGTTTCGAACCAGCGACCTGTTGGCTAGGCCGTCGCTGAGTTCTGTTTTTTTGTGTGTGAGCCACAGCTCCTGTGTGAGACTGTCGCATTGTCACCGGCAGAGATGCCGAGAGTGTAGCAGTGGGTTTTTTTTTAGCCACAGCTCTGTGAAGTTCTGTGTTGGACTGGACGCTGTTGACGTTGTCGTCTTCATCTTCGTCGTCTCGTCGTCTTCTTCGTCCTCTTCATCGTTTCGTCGGCGTCGTCTTCATCGTCGTTGGAACCAGCAGCGCTAATAGATAGCGAATTATATATTTTGTGTCGTGCGCCCTGTTTGGCGTGCTTGAAGTATTATATATATATATATATAATACTTGGGAATCTTGGTTAACTTATGGGAGGGGTGGTGCATGATGAGGTTGGGTGGAATTCTTTATGTGATCTGCACGTGTGTGTATACGTGCAAATACTGTTATGGAATTGTCCCTGTGGCAGAGGGTCTTGGTTCTCTGGCGGACTCGGTGGTAGAGAGACACGTGGATATGCGCGCGCGCGCGCGCGCGCGCGCGCGCGCGTGTGTGTGTGTGTGGGTGGGTGGGTGGGTGGTGTGTGGGTGTGCGAGTGCGTGTATGTGTGCGTCTCTTTTTTCTTTCTCAAAGTCTCAATTTTATCTCTTAATCTCAGAACTTTTTTTTCTTTTAAATGGCAGAAACACTGACGTCATAGCTATGACAACTTTGTTCAATGCGTCAATAGTTATGACGTTCTTACTTGTCAATAAACAAGCCCCAGAAGAAGGCCGCACGGCCGAAAATTTGGCAAAATATTATGACATTAAGTGCGTTGTGTTTCCTTTTAATGTATATATATATATATATATATATATATATATATATATATATATAAAATTGTGTTGCTAACCAACAATAATTTTTAAAAAGTGCTCAACCGGGTTGGGAGCGGCATCTGTTAAAACTTTGATTAAAATGTAAGGGATATCACTTACATTTTAATCAAAGTTTTAACAAATATATATATATATATATATATAAAAGTGTGTGCGTGTGTGTGTGTGTGCGTGTGCGCGTGTGTGTGTGTGTGTGTGTGTGTGTGTGTGTGTGTTATAGTTTGTTTATACGCCTTGTGGTTTGCATGCCGACTATTGATGTTCTTGCGTTTATTATATGTTTGTCTGATGGCTCGGGCAGCATAAAACAAAAACGTGTTGTTCTGTTGCCTGGCTGTCAATGTTCGGGTGAGTGGGTGGGTGTATGTGCATTGGAAAAATCGTGCATGCATCCATAATTCTGTGTGAGAGTCAGACAGTCGGACACCCGCAGACACGACTCATTCCATCCGTAACACACCCTTAACCAAACGTTGGGAAGCTAGGCTAAGGTGGCTGCCATCCATGAGGCAAGAGAGTTTCGCTTTGCTTCCGGAATGCCAAGTGCCCTGCAACAACAATACCTAACTCATAGCAGTCTTACACAGAAGGTGCAACATGACTTATCTCACTGATACAGGGTTCTTCTCGCAGACGAAGCGGAAAAGGACTGCTCTGTTTCGTGCTGTAACTCAAAATCTAACAAAAACTACTCCTGGTCTGGTCTCTTATTAATTTGTCTGCTGAAAGCAGCTGACGAAACTAGCCCGACCTGCAAGTCTCCTGATATCTGGTCAAAAGAGGGTCACAGCCCTAAAGACATGGCAGGGGCAACTGGTCAAGGTGGAACAACAATCACGGAAACTTACAAAAAAAAAGTGTCTAACAGCTGAAGGGAATCTAGGAGGCATGCTGTGGGTGCAGCCAAGCCCCCTTTAAGTGCAAGGAGTTTAGGGGCCAAACACTTTTCTGATAGGTTTTTTTACTCTACAGACTTTCTACTGTCAAGCAGTCCCCTAAGTTTCTTCCTACTGCTATTACTTTTCAGAACAAATCCGTCCAGTTGACAGGTTCTTTCTATGGCCCTGGCAAAAGGGTTAAGACAATCTCTGTAACTGACTAAGCCGACCATGGAGGCCACACACCAAACAAAAACTCAGTAAAATGGATAAAAGCAGTCATTGTCCCTGCCCAGAATGTAACATGAAAATTTATAATCTTTGTCACTCCAGAAGAACCACCAGACCATAACTTCCCTCTTCTCAACCAAACCAAACTGGAGAGATCTACAAGAGATCCCATTTTTCTTCTAGACAGTCATTCTGGTTCCTTCATCCACCACTCCAGCTGTCAGACACCGAAGACAGAGAGATGGAGGAGAGGAAGAATGAGGGGGGAAAGACAAAGTTAGGCGAAATGGTGGCGGGGGGAGGGAGAGGTGTTTGTGTAAAATGAACGCTAAAGGGTATCCAATGAAAATGGATCCTGGCAGAAAGAGCTGTGATTCAGGGCAAGGAAAGGCCAGCAGCTGGCTCCGTTATCTGGCAGCATTTGTCTGTGTCAGCCCTCAGACCCTGGATGTCGTGGGGGGGGAAGGAGTCTGATGGATGGGGAGGGGTAAGGAGGCTGATGTGCTTGCCATCGCTGGCTCCGCTCTGATACCTTCGTTTCCACTCTCAGAAGAAAGTGCTGCCTTTCAGCTGACTGTGAGAAACGGTCCTAATCGTCTGCCACTGGCAGGTAATCTTACCGCGTGTTCTCTTCTTTCAACAATCCTTTCAATATTGACCATACAAGCGCACATGCATTTATTTCTCTACGATTTCCCTTTCAAGACGTTTTTCTCTCCTCGGCAAAACAAGTAACGTGACAGAACGACACTCAAACTATGCGTTCCTAAAACAGCTCAGTTGTCACGCATCCACAGAATAGCTCAATTGTCGCCCATTTCTGTGAAAAAAAAATAATCTAACATCATAAAAAAGCAGCTGAGTTGTCATGCACCCATTAGCAAAAACACTCGCATCTTAGAAATAGCTGGCTAATCATGCATTCTTGATTACCAAGCTCATTCACCACATGTCCTTAATCATTTTGTAATAAGCCCATTATCATGCATATCTATTTTGTATGAAAGGCAAGCATTCAGTTATCATGTATCCATTGTCACTTAGCTTTTTTTAAAAATGAAAGGCAAGTTGTCATGCATTTAAAAAATTTAAATAAATGTTGGCGAACCGCCAAGAGAAACGTGGACAAAAGAATCACAGGACAAAACACGACGCGTTTCGACCTCTAAGGTCTTCTTCAGGCAAGACAATGAACGAATTTGTCACTTCGCTGGATCTCTTCAGCCCAAGGTAGGCGTTGAATGAAAACGAGGCTGTTTTGATCTGTTCTCTATCATCATTCAGCAGCCTCGTTTTCATTCAACAGCCTCGTTTTCATTCAACGCCTACCTTGGGCTGAAGAGATCCAAGCGAAGTGACAAATTCGTTCATTGTCTTGCCTGAAGAAGACCTAAGAGGTCGAAACGCGTCGTGTTTTGTCCTGTGATTCGTTTGTCCACGTTTCTCTGGTGGTTCGCTAACATTTATTTCAGATTTGTTTAGATTTCCGCCTGCAGTCGTCTCACTTTGCAGCTAAAAAAAAAAAAAAAAAAAGTTCAGTTATAAAAATGCTCAGTCATAGTGGTGCCTTCTAAACAGCCCAGTTATCATGCTCTAAAAAAAATCTCAGTTACCATGCTTTCTTAAAACAGTTCATTTACTATGTATCCTTCAGAACAGCTTAATCATCATGCTTAAAAAAAAAAAAACTAGCTCAGTTATCATGCTCTAAAAAGTCACAGTTCAGGGATCATGTTTTCCTACAAAGAGTTCAGTTACTATGTGTCCTTAAGAACAGCTCAATTATCATGCATACTTTAAAAAAAACAGTTCAGTTGGTATGCATTTCAAGAAGCAGCTTGGTTATTATGCATCCTTGTAAGAACTATATTTATTGTTTCTGCCTGGAAACAGCTCAGCTGTCATGCAGTCCTAGAAATAGGGCTTGGTTGTAGTTGTTTTGTAGTAGTAATAGTAGTATTGTTGTTGTTGTTGTAGCAGCAGCAGCTGTAAGTAGTAGTAGTAGTAGTAGTAGTAGTAGTAGTAGTAGTAGCAGCCGTAGTAGTAGTAGTAGTAGTAGTGCCACTACTATTATTTCTATTGTTATTAAGAGTACTTATATAGCGCATATCTTCGGTTTGCGATCAAGCTCCAAGTATTTTGTGATCTGAACCTGATCCTTTACACAATGGGGCTGTTTACCCGATAGAGCCGAGCTGCGTTACCTTGTGTCCGGAAGAACGATTCACTTGTCATATGTTCTTCAAAGCAGTTTAGTCTTCTTACTTTTAAACAGTTTGTCTTGCATCCTTAAAACTGATTTAGTTATCTTGCATCCTTTAAAAATTGTCCAGTTATTATGCGTTCCTAAAAACAGTTAATTCGTGATGTATATTCAAACAGCTGCGTTACCACATATCTGTTTAAAAAAAAATAGCTCATTTATGACGTATCATTGAAAATAGGTCAATTATAACATATTCTCAAAGATACCTAATATAGGATATACCTATAAAAAAAATGTTTCTATCATGATGTTCCCTAAAAACAGCCGAGTTTATCAAGCATCTTTAGAAATAGATCAGCCGCATTGTATAATCAAAAACTCTTCATTTATCAAAATATCACTAAATTGTCTCAGCTATCACGTATCTTTTAATACAGCTCAGATATCATATAATAATAAAAACAACTGCACTTACGTTCTCTTTGTGTGTGGTTTGATTTTTATCCTTTTGCTACCATCACACACCTGCAGTTTACTGTAAACAGCCTACGGTTGAAGATTTAATTTTGATACTGCTGTTCGTCTATCTACTACACAACTGTTTTGTACCAACTTTCCGACATATCGCCCCATGGAACCTTTCCTCCTTTTCTCCATCTGTCCCTTTCCGCACCCCCTCAATAACGTTTCACCCAATTCCCTTTGCAATGCAAATTGTCAGCTTCCATCTGACGTGGGACGGGCATTACCCTGTGAAAAATGTGCAGGAGCATTGGAATAGAGAGACTTTGGGAAATCAAGTTTGGAAGCAGATTGCTAGGCCTTTCTGCCTTCTGATGGCCAACTAGGTTGTGTCAAGAAACAGCAATAACAGCAGCTACACAGCACCCCTTAAGAGACAAACGCAGTAAACGCACATGCACTCAAAGACACACTCATGCACTCATGCATTCACACTCAGAGAGAGAGAGAGAGAGAGAGAGAGAGAGAGAGAGAGAGAGAGAGATCAATCATCAATCATAAATTGTCGTAGAGGTTCGGCCACCTCCGGGACCAGTTCATGTCAACCGCAGGTTGGCACTACTTCCCCCTTGCAGAACTCAAGTCTGATTCTGTGAACGTCCTGCCGAAAAATCCGGTCAATACTCAAGAGTGTGGGAAATGCTAGAAAAGAAAAAAAAAAACAACAACAACAACAATACAATTAATTACATTGAAAAAGAGCGAATGGATTTCATCGATTCCCTGACTGGTTTTTAAGGAGAGAGATGGGCAAGGGAAGATGGTCAGACGCTGAAGACACGCCGGGCAGGGGGGCAGCAGGGAACAGAAAGTGGGAATGGAAAGAGGACGGTGAGTCGTCAGCCGACTGTTTGACGGCGGATGGTGTGGCAAATTGTCCCTCGGGCAAAAACTGTCACCTGTGCCCGCGACAGTCTCTGCCAGTCTTCCCGCAACAGTTTGTGCAGGAAATAAGTCTTTTAAGTACTAAGGTCTGGGCACACCTTTGTTCTAGCGCAGTTGTTCCCTTTGGTCATGTTTATCATATGTCTGCTGTTTCAAAGTTCACACACACACACACACACACACACACACACACACACACACACACACACACACACACACGCACGCACGCACGCACGCACACACACACACATTCACGCACGCATGCACGCGCACACACGCAGTCTTTCACAGGACAGGGGAAAAGCACATACACACACATGCTTAAGTGTATGTAGGCATAAAAGCACACATCCAAGCACACACTCGCCCACTGGTGTCCCAACAAGATCTGAATTTATCTGGATGTGACAAATCAAATCCTCCATCGGCCTGACACGTACATCATGTTTCTTCAAAATCCATGTAATTGTTGCCAAGACATTCACGTGTATACGTGCTGGCGAAGAGAGAGAGAGAGAGAGACAGACAGACAGACAGATAGACAGACAGACAGACAGACAGGCATAGACAGACACAGACATTCAGACAGACATTCAGACAGACATTCAGACAGACAGAAAGACAGACAGACAGACAGAACAGACAGACAGACAGAAAGGGAGGGATTCACATGGACAAAACCCATCCACATATACTCCTGTATCTTTTTTTCGGTGAAATGATACTGAACGCCCGATTAGCGGAGAGTGGGGAAACATGGACGCTAGAAATATGATACCCGAATCGCCAGAATGAACTGTGGGAGCCTGCGATGTAATACACTATCACTGTGAGGGAAATGAACTTCAAACTAAAAGCTCGTTGCTCTACCGACTGCACTAGATTCCCTGCTCTTGCTAGTAATCTGTATCTACAGCATCATGGGATGTGCATTCAAACAAAACACCAATGAGGTAGGTTAGTAAATAGCAACAACTATCGTATAACAACGATTGTTGAAACTTTTCCTCATCATCCCATTAACACAACCATTTTCATTGAAATGCAGTTACTGTTATAAAACCAAAGCCAAAAAGATTGACGGACACACAGTACAATGAAATCGGTGATTACTACACAAATATCCTGGGGGAGCAAAAATTTATGTCAGGAAAACCATTTATATCGGGCAACATTTTGTGTCATAACAGATGGAGGTGTCCTCCGGTTGCCCCGATCCAGCAGAGGGGCAAACCAATCGCCTTCATGCTGAACAAGGGGAGGTTAGCCTGCGGCGGAGAATTCATTGAAGAATCAATTCAATAGTAACTCATTTGTAGAGCCAAATTTTCAAATCACATGAAAGAGCGCTATTTCCGCTGCCTTTAGCTTTCATTTGGGCCGGTGCCTCCTACTACACCCCCTCTGGCAAATTAGCAGCTGGATTTTTTTTTTCGTTTTTTTTTTTTTGTTTCTTCGTTATTAATCCCCGCTTTGGACACAACATCTCTCAGTCTTCACCTTTCACACTGACAATCTGTCTTCTGCTGCTGTAGAGTATATGTGGCCAGACAAGAAAGAATTTTCCCTACCTCCAGTCTGGCACCCGTATTTGCAGGGGGGGTGGAAATGGTAAGACACTGGACCCAAAAGTCGGCTATTTGTCACTGGAGGTTGATGCCACGTCAGCTTTGAAAGTCAGATGTTGCGCGTGACAGAAGAGGTGTTCCTTCAAGCACAAGGTGCTGCTGGAAGGCATGATAAATGCTGTGAAGAGTTCACTCCACACGTGGGTCTGTCCCCCTTTCCTCCACTGGAAGCCTTTCACTGGGCAGGGAGGGCAGACCACAGGTTCTGTAGTCACATTATTGTCTGGCCAGACTTTTTTCCTCCCTTCTTTAGGCGGCCAGTAATGGGTTTGTTCGGGGACTCAGACCATGAAGAAAAAAAAAAGATTGTGGTACTTTTAAAAAAAGAAAATAGTTTGACCGCATTCCTCCAACAATTATTCCTCAACTCTAGTACAACGTATTTGCACTGTGTAGTGTATATGGCAGCCACATGCCATTCTCATGACACAAGAGTGTTCCAATTACCGACAGAAATATCACAATCAAAAGGCTTTCCAAGGCCACAATGGTAGGACTGTCCCTACTGCTTTCGCTGAGCTGTCCTAAGTCCATTTGCTGAGCTGTCCTTTCTTTGTTGAGCTGTCCTAGCTGCCTTTCTTGAGCGGTCCTGTCCTTGCTGAGCTGTCCTTACCCTCTTTATTGAGCAGTCCCAAATGCTGAAAATATCATCATAACTGCTTCTGTTGAACAATCCTGTCTTTGTCATTGCTGCGATTGTTTTTTTGTTGAACAGTCCTATTTCTGTGGAACTGTCTCTTTTGAGCTACAATGTTTAGCTCAAATCTCATGTATTTGCTAACCCACATATCTGTCCTAAGCTTACCTGCTTTGCTGAATTGTCGCATTTTTGCAGAACTGTTATGTCTTTGCTGAGGTGTCTGACCTGCATTTGCTGAACTGACCTGAGCTGCCCAATTGCCAATGCTTAGTCGTCCTGTTTCTTCAGAAAAGCTCAACATAGGGACAGCAAGATAGCTATAGATGTACCCAGAAGAAGGCACGAGTTTGGTTAGGATGAAGGAGACGGAGGGTTGGGAGGACAGTGTTATGGAAATGATTCCTAAGAACCACGGATCATTTGTAGACAACTTCCACCTTTCTTTCCCATTTTAACATAATGACGCATCTTCATTGCCCCCCCCCCCCCTTCTCTACGTATCTCCCTCCCCATCCTCTTTCCTCTCACTCTGACTATCTTGGTCTCTCTGATGGATGTAATTTATCGCTTTTAAAAAAGACTGAGACAAAAAGGATCTACAGTATTCTTTAACTCTCTGAAAATGCACATTCATTAATACTTTCAATTTCCGCATGTCAACATGTCTCCTTCTCAAGATCTGATTTAGCCATAACATTAATGTTGTGGTTAGTAACTCAGCTCACACAACACATTCGCATTGTATTCACTTCCTGGTCAGAAAAGCAGCTTATACCATGTACTACACATTCCCGTTTTACAGTTATATCAGCATCATGGCC
>JADBJO010000874.1:115000-122500 GCA_016801955.1 Conus betulinus
CATCCTGTAAAAAAAACAGCTTATATATCACGAAAAATCAGGAGACTTCATTTTTCAAGCGCCCTTAAAACAGTCGCTTATCATGCATCCTTTAAAATAGTTCAGTTATCATGTATACTTTAAATCGGTAAGTTATCACAAACTATAAAACTTATCAAATATTTTTAAAGCAGGCTCAATTAGCTAGCATGTACTCTTTAAATACCATATATCATTGAATTTACATACATTTTTAAAACAGCTAAGTTATTATGGTACATCTGTGTATAACAGCCAGTGCAGGGAGTATTATGGAGGTGACGAAAAAGGAAGGGGGTGGGTGCAAACAGAAGGTGTGATTGAGTGGGACTGGTTAACATCCCTGCCGCTACTAATGGTTTGGTCACCTTATCTTTCAATGAATAATGCTGCTTTTGTGTGGACTGACGAAGCTGCTTTGATCGTCACTAAAATCATATCACTTTGCTATTTTCTTTTTTCTTCCTCCAGCTGAGTTTTTCGATGCAGCCATTACGCTTAGCTATGTGATTCATGCTAAGTTTCTGTTTCAAGATCTACCATCACATTACCTTTTTAATTGTCGGCCAGTGAACTTGGGTGTATCTATTTAATGATAAGAACATGAAAATATTGACTTTTTTTCTTTATGATTCTTTCTCCAGTGCAACAGACAGCTGGTTTGGCCTGTGTCCGTTAAAGCAGAGTTTAGGATGGCAGAATAAACACCCCCCCTCCTCCTAAATCAAAAGACAGTTTTTGTTCGTGCAACGATTTAGGGTGTTATACCAGTGTCACAAGCTCACTCACTTTGTTCAATCAAATCTCTTTCGACAGACATATGAAACAAAGTTCCTTCCTGTTAATACTTTAATACACAATGCAGATTAATCAACAAACGACAAATTATGAACGCTACCGCCTAAAAACACCATATAGAAAACAACAACAACGTACATGTTTTGGGAATTTACAGAAGGGGAGGGGGGCGTCTTTTGGAAGATCATATGAACACAATTGCAATTCAATATTCAAGTTCAAAGACTGCTGATTCATGGGGGTTCATGAAGAACACAAACAAGAGGAAAAAGAAAAAGGCAAAGCACTGTAACAATAAGGCAATAAGCTAGCATGGGCGGTACTCATCGTAGGCTATAATTCATTACATTACAGTTGTGAAAGCTCCAAGTTCCTTAGATCGATTTTAATTCACTCTAGCACCGTGGATCATCATTATTCAGCTGTTTTTTTCTGCATTTTGTAAGTCCGTCTATCCACATTTCTACACTTTTCTTATTTCATTTTCTTCTCTTGCTCCTTTATTCTGTTGCTTCGCGCTTTCTTCCATGTTTACACTTCAGTATAGAAACAAAACAATACACTCCTCTTGCTTGTTTCCCCTTGCCAGATAATGGCGAAAAATTGAAAAGTGCGTCCAAGACATCACCAGGCTTACATTTCAACATAGGTCAGAACCATGGGCAAGTCCATCGATCACAGTGGGGATGGGGAGACACTGGAGCAGGGGAAGCAGGGAGGTGAGCCTCTGATCAGTCCTGCTGAGACCTGGCTTCATCGTCATCAGTGTCACGGTCCGTCTGTCCTGATAGCTTCAGTCGTTTGTCTGTCTGGTCCCAATGAGGAATCTGTAGATCATGGTCGCTTCACTGACCCACAGCCGTCCCTTCTGTAAACGTCCAGACTAATTGTTTGCATTGGCTTTTTTTTTTTCTCTTTTTGATTGTCTTTGATCTGCTCTACAGTTTGTCTTCTGCCGGGCAGGATTGTTGCGACTGACGTCCACAATACAAAATAGCCATGGCACCATTCATAGCGCGACATGCAGTAAACACACATGCACACGGGTGCCTACACAATACAACCAAATGGCAGTAATAAATTGGGAGTTGTCCTTGAGTCTTGAACACCCAGATAGTAGATCCATGTCAACTACAGGTTATTCCTAACTTTCTGTGGGGATGAAATCTCTTTCTGTGAACATTCGGGAAGGGGGAGTATAACGGGTCAAAACCCAGATTCTGGAAATGTTAGAAATGAAAACAGAACAACACAATTGATTTAAATTCAAAACGAGCAGTGGGTTTCAATCGATTTTGTGGGGAGTGAGATGAGGAGGAGATGACAAAACGGCTGAAGGCAGGGGGGAGGGAGCAGGGAGAGGCGGGGTAGGTGCTGGGGGTGATGGTGGAGGGAGGATTCTGAATGTTTGTCGATCGAATGAGGTTTCTTTAGGTTCTCCAGATCCAACAAAGAGACAGATATCCCAGTCCCCTTATGGCTGAGGAAAGGAAGCTAGCCGGTAGCTGAAGACTCATCGAAGCATCATGCAATAGGAAATCGCTTTTACGGCCCAAGTTTCAAATCACATGAAAGAGACTAGTTTCCACTGCCTTGGATGTTGTTGGATCAATGTCTACAGCTACACCTCTCTGGCTAATTGGCAGCATTTTTAATCAAACAATCAGAGTTTACAAGCGCGCTTAAAGCGAACAGCGCGCCGAAGATTTCAGTAAAGCATATTTGTCAGTCATTCACATAATCCGTAGATATTGCTAACTGGATAAAACGTTTAAGAAGAAAATGTAATAAAAACAGCAGCAACAACAGAAGTAGTAGTAGGTGATGAGTAGTAGTAGTAGTAGTAGTAGTAGTAGTAGTAGTAGTAGTAGTAGTAGTAGTAGTGGTGGTGGTGGTGGTGGTGGTGGTGGTGGTGGTGGTGGTAAAGATAACCGCAAACGTCGGAGAACCATAATGTCTATAATGTCTGTAATATCTAACAAAAACACGTTACGCACGCACGCACGCACGCACGCACGCACGCACACTCACACACACACACTCACACACACACACACACACACACACACACACACACACACACACACACACACACACACACACACACACACACACTCCTTCACACGTAGCTAGCAGCTGTTTTTGTTGGCTATGAATTTGATTCGATAGCCAACCTGAAGAACCACCTCAACAGGCAAGGTCAAAGCAGACACGCCATAGACCACCTTGCAGAACTCAGCATCAAGTGAAGAACTGGCTGCACATCCACCCGTAAAGAAAGAGCAAGAACCATGACCAAACAAATATTAGAGCAAGAAACATGACCAAACAGATATTAGAGCAAGAAACATGACCAAACAGATATTAGAGTATCTCAACATACATTGCCAAGACTCCTTGAGAGTGGAGCGGACTCGTAGTGGGCCTTTCCCGTTACAAAAGCAAATGGTAAACATATGTCAACTGAAAGGAAAGATTTTGAATGAAGTGATGTAGGAGTCTAATGCAGAATGTCCGTATGTGAGTGTGTGTATGTGTCAGTGTATGTGTGTCACAGTGCGTGAGTCAGTGTGTGTGTGTGTGTGTGTGTGTGTGTGTGTGTGTGTGTGTGTGTGTGTGTGTGTGTGTGTGGTGTGTGTGTGTGTGTGTGTGTGTGTGTGTGTGTGTGTGTGTGTGTGTGTGTGTGTGTGTGTGTGTGTGTGTGTGTGTGTGTGTGTGTGTGGATTGTGTTCGGGCGTGTGTCCGCTTAGTAAGGGCTTTGGCATTAACACTAACATTAGTAGTAGATTGCTTCATCCCAGTAAGCGTTATTTTCACCACTATCGTTTCGATTTTCACAAGTTTTTATCATCATCAACATCATCGTTATTAACTTATTAATGTTGTTATTTTTGTAGCTGCTGTGAGAACAGGGCATGAAGAACTAGAACTTTGGGGATATGTTTCAATGCTGATCAATGAGGATGAGCATGATGAAGATGATGCTACGGATTCCCATTGTTGTCTAAGACTGCCCAGAACGGAAATCCGCACGCTTGCATTCATGATACATCCTGACGTCAACCAGAGGTGGGGAGGGGCTGAGTGTAACGTACTGTCCTTGGGATCCTGGAACACACGTCTTGCAGTCAGAACCTCTCTCCATGTGTGCTTCATTCCTTCCCATCAAACTGTGAGACTTCTCTGTCTCCCTTCCCCTTTTCCTTCATCGCCCCACATCTTTCCTATCCCGTTCTTCTCGAATCCTCTGTCTCTATCTGTCTCTCTGACAGATGTGACCTATTACTTTGAAAATAACCTGAAACAAAACGACCCCCCCCCCCCCCCCCCCCCCCCCCCCCCAAAGTACCTGTCTATCACTTACGGAATGTAGCTTCATCAATCTCCCTTCCCTCTCCATCTTTCAATGTGTCGTCCTCTGAAGATTGCTGGCTCCTATCTCCCGTATTAATTTCATCGATTTGTGTGGAGGATGTGTTCAGCACAACTCCACAGTTAGCATGTGGATACGATAAGAAACAGAACGATGCTACCACCTCGATATTTAGCGATGATGTCACTGGCTTACCTACAATTCCTAACCATCCATGTTTCATTCTCAGAGTGGCTGAGACCTAGGGAGTGTTGTTTCGTGCAGATTTATATATCCGTGAAGCCTGAGGAGATACTGGTCGAAAATTGACCGCTCTGTTTTGCATTGTATTCTGCGTTTTCTGTTCGTTTGTATCTTGGCTCGCTCATTACATTATGATGAACACTCAGACAGAAACAAATAATACTGATTTTCGTGTGTGTACTTCTGAAAAGCTGCGATGAACACTCCAACAACAATTACACTGACATGCATGTGTCTGTCACTGAAATGTCGTGATGAACGGTGAACCAACAACAACAATGTTGTTCATGTGTCTGTAGCAAATATGTTGTAATGAGCTTTTAACCACAGACACCAATGTTGTTCACGTATCTGTCGCTAAAATGCTGTCCGAAAAACTCAAAAACAACAACATAGTTGTTCATATCATAAACACTCAGCAACACCATGAGTCATGTTTATCTATTGACCGCTTATATGTTGTGACGAAAACTCAGACAACAAAGACAACAGGCCTTTCGTGTGTCTGTCACTGATATGCTGTAACTAACACTCAGACAGCAACAACACTGATGTTCATGTTTCTCACTGTGTGAACACTCAGACAGCAACAACACTGATGTTCATGTGTCTCACTGTGTGAACACTCAGACAGCAACAACACTGATGTTCATGTATCTCACTGTGTGAACAGTCAGACAGCAACAACACTGATGTTCATGTGTCTCACTGTGTCAACACTGAGACTGCAACAACACTGATGTTCATTGTCTGTCATCAAAATGTCGTGATACCTACAGCATCGATGTTCATGCGCGCGCCCGCGCTCGCGCGCGCGCGTTTATGTGTATGTATGTGTGTGTGTGTGTGTGTGTGTGTGTGTGTGTGTGTGTGTGTGTGTGTGTGTGTGTGTGTGTGTGTGTGACTAAAATGCTCTGATGACACTCAGACAACAACGACATTGATATTTATTAGTCTGGAGACTGAGATTGAAGAAAGCAACTGTACTGAATAGAAATCAGAAACACAGAAAAGAACGTGTAGAACAACAGTTCATACACAATCCAATATGCGCTAGTGAATTATTGATAGAAAAGATGCCTTTTAAGACATTACATATAACACACACACACACACACACACACACACACACACACACACACACACACACACACACACACACACACACTATGACCCTCACCCAGGAAAGGAACTGAGCACGACAAAAAATGAACGTTGGATAAACAGACGAAAGTAAAACACAGTAATCTAACATTTTTGTTTTTAGTCTAAGGAAATTTTAAAAGAGAATCAAAATTAGTAAAGAAAACAAGCAAACAAAACAAACAGGCAGACCATTTCCATATCAACATCAACGTATTCATATATGAAAGACAGTATGTAGGTCATAACAGTCATCATCATCATCACCACCACTACCATCATCATCATCATCATCATCATCATCATCATCATCATCAATCATCATCATCATCATCATTATCATTGTCATCGTTATCATCATCCATATAAATTATTTTTCACTTTATATAGACGTCACCACCAAATATATTACGTATACCACACGGACAATGATTAAGGCTTAAAGAGGGAGGGATAAAGAAGTGCTACCACTGAACATTATTTTTCAATATTGGTATGTTCAGCACTACTGTTAGCAAAGTAAAGAACAACAATACATCGGTAAAGTCAACAGTAATCATTACTCTCATTTAGCATGATAAGATTTACAAAACCAGAAAGCAGAAGGCTGTTCCATTGGTCAAAAAACACAATGATACACATGAAATTAATCTTAGTTCACGTACTAACGCCCGACATGGTGCACAGATTTTGGAGTGGAGTGGTTGGAGGTGAGGATAGGACTAGAATTTCATGACCTGGCCGACTTCATGGAGGGTGACAATGTTGTGAGTTTTTCTTTTGCTGCATAATGTATGCAGCAAGTATTGTACTGCTGTCGTAGTAAAATACACCCTGATCTGTTTCTGTTGTATGCGACAAGCATCCATATAACTATACAAGCCACACCAATCTTGTTCCATTTCTTTGTATCGCATACAATAAGCAGAAAATTTTTACAATACAGGCCCACTAAATCTGGTTGTATGTGTACGCATACTAGCATGTTGTCTTGTCCAGACTAATGTACCTCACTGCTGGTCGGTTGTCCTACTTACTTACTTCAAAAACTTCATGAAGTTCCAACACTGAAGAAAGTTAAATCTTCTTCAAAACCAAAAGACTGACCATATTACTCCCGTTATGTGCTCCCTCGCTGGTGACCGATGCCCGGGTGTATTCATTACAAATGTACTGCTATCGCATTGAATTCCACAAGTCTAAAAAAAAGGTCATTCAAATTTAGGCAGCGCCACGCCAACTGCCGTATTGTTACGATTCACCATGGCTGTACTCCTCGCGTAAAAATCCAGCTACTTCGAAGGATGTTTCGGTCATTTTCGGCCCTGTGTCTGCGACAGTTTACCTCACAAACTTCGCCTCTCCATTTCTCTGAAGACGGTTTGTCAGTATAATATACGTCTCAAGACTGTCAGTTACGCAGCATACGACATATGTGTGTGTGTGTGTGTGTGTGTGTGTGTGTGTGTGTGTGTGTGTGTGTGTGTGTGTGTGTGTGTGTGTTATTGTGTACATCAAGCAGCGGCGTCACAACACAACTCGCCAATATGTAGTTCCATTTGCTGACTGCTTTTTTAGCTGACAGGTAACAATACCAGTCCCCCACTACCCACCCACCCCACCCCCGTCCCCCATCTTCCAACTCCCTCAGTCCTCAGGGACGAGGCAACAGCCATCGTTTTCATCTAATTCATCCTCCGTGTCTGCACCCCCTCCCCCCAGCGGACGATCGTCTCTATCTCTTTGCTGCTCTTCTCTTGCTTGGAGTAATGCGCTGTCTATTGACCGAATACATAATGGGAACACAAAAAAGAGACTGGAGAGAGAGAGAGAGAGAGAGAGAGAGAGAGAGAGAGAGAGAGAGAGAGAGAGAGAGAGACTGGAGAGAGACTGGAGAGAGACTGGAGAGAGAGACTGGAGAGAGA
>JADBJO010000874.1:127500-160000 GCA_016801955.1 Conus betulinus
ACACAGAAAGTGTCAGATGACTGATCTCCCAGATACAGATTTCACTCTGACACAGAAAGTGTCAGATGACTGATCTTCCAGATACAGATTTCACACTGACACAGAAAGTGTAAAATGGCTGATCTCCCTGATGGAGATCTCGGGACATCGAAGGTATAAAATCACTGATTTCTCTGATATAGGCACCCCTCTGACCCAAAAAGTAAAAGATCATTGCTCTGGCTGATGCTGACTTCCTACTCACAGAGGAATAAACCCCCACAAAACTACTTCAGATTTAGTCTATCATGAACTGTGATTTGCTCAACTACTGAGTCTGCTGAACTCAAACAGATCTTACTCTAATTCCAAAATGAACCTGTCCATTTGACGGTTTCATCCAATGGTGCCCTTCCCCTCACTCAAAATCAAGACACCATTTTTGACTAACTTAGCTGTGCATGAAGGTCACACAAAAAAGATCAAGCGAAAAATAGAACCAATCACACTCTCAGCTCCCAAGGTGAAAAAGAGGGTCCACACCTTTGTCTTCCCAAGAGTGGGCCATATTCCATCATCGTCACCACCATTCAATGGTGAGCTCTAAAAGGGATCCCCGTTTCCTTCTAGACAGTCATTTTGGCTACTTCATCAACCCTTCCAGCTGTCAGACATCAAAAGAGAGGAGTAGAGGAGTGGGGGGGGGATACGAGTGAGAGAAAGTCAAAGCCTGACGGATGAAAGTGGGAGGTGGAGAGGGTGTGAGTGTGAAACGAACGCTAAAGGGTATCCAAAGAAAATGGGTCCTGGCGGGAAGAGCTGTGAGCCAGGGCAAGGATAGACCGACCAGCAGCTGGCTCTGTTGTCTGCCACACTCTGTCTGCGTCCAGCTCGCATACTTAGATGTGGAAAGTGTGTGATGAAGAAGGTGGGGGATAGGGAGTGTGGCTGACGGTCTGGCTGTCGGGGAAGAGACTGCTGTCTTTGACCCCTTTTTGACAGCTTGGCCATACTGTTTCAGTAGAAAGCGTCAACCTTGAGTGGACTTGGAACATCATTATCATCTGCCTCCAATAGGGAATCATTTCACAGTGTGTGTTTTTTTTCCAACAGTGATTTTAAAGTCTCCCGTGCTGTCTCCTGTGCATGTAGTTCTACTCATTTTCTCTTAGGAGGCATGTCCTTTATAGCAAAAGAGTTAACTGGACACAAGAATATCAGCAAATGACAAGGTAAACATGTGTCCTTAACAATGCCTTATAAACTGTACATCCTCAAGAATCCCTTGTTGTGCATTCCTGAAACATTTAGGATATCATGCATCTTGAAAAGTGGCTCAGTTACCATGTCTCCTTCAATCAACTAACTTACACATCCTTACAATCAACTCGGTTACCATACATCCTTAAAAATACCACACTTCTCGTGCATCCTAAAGGACAGCTGAGTTTCATCCATCCTTAAAAGCAGCTCACTTATCATGCATTCTCAAAGACAGCAAAGTCATCATTCATCATTAAGAAAAGGTCAGTTATCATGGTGTATCTGTCTGTGTCCTGCAGCCAGCTCAGAGGACGTATGGAGAGGACAAGAAGAGAAGGGCGTAAAAGGGTGAGGGTGTAATGGGGGTGGGTGGATGGTAACATCCCTGCCCCTTTCTGATGGTACCGTTATAATGATGGTGGGACTTAATCGACGGTGCTGCCATGGTGTCGACCATCAAGTCAGCAGAGCCTTCCATTTCAGCAGAGCCTCACGTTTAGGTGTTTCTCTTTATACGAACTTTCTCTTTCAATATCAACCATTAAACCAACTTTCTGTTTTACTGCAAGCCATTGAAGTTAAGTGTATATATCTAAAACATTACAAAGAAATTCATGATAGTTTTTTTTCTTGTAAAATTCTTTCTCCCATGCAATTTTCACCCGTTTGTCCTGTCTCCTTCAAGGCAGAGCTTAGAACTCCGGAGCAAACAACTTCATACCTTGAGTTCACGGGTCAAAAGAAATTCAAATTCGTTGGCAGTATTAAAAAACAAAGACACGATCATCAGTTTTTGAGAAAACGGTTTAGCCAACATAACCTGACTATGTTTTGTCTGTTATAATGCTGTATTTTTTTAAACATTGCATGTGACGTGTAAAAATGAGTTCTAGCATAGGGAAGGTAAGGGGCTAAAAGGAAGGGGTGGAAGAGAGAGAGAGAGAGAGAGAGAGAGAGAGAGAGAGAGAGAGAGAGAGAGAGAGAGAGAGAGAGAGAGAGAGAGAAAGAGAGCTCTGTTGATTGCTTTTTTTCGTTCTATGCCTCTTATTGCTTCGTGCTGTCGTGATTTCTGACATATTTATGTTAGCAACAAAATAAGGTGTGGCTTTATGTGTTGTGTGGAAGTGAGTACCATTGCTTGCAGTTGTATGTGTGCAAAATAATGAGAAGCATGGTGTACGAGCTACTGATTGTGGGAAATTATATGTATTCAGTGACTGATTTGTTTCGTCAGTATACATTTCTAAGAGAATATGTAGAAACAATTCGTAGTGACCTGTAAAATGTATTCTAGACACATCTAAATAAGCTGAGTGTTTTAATATGACTTATTGTGCATACTGGCACCAAATCCTTACTGTCAGAGGATGAATCTGGTACTTAGTTACTCCTTTCAGCTGTATGTTATTAAGTTATGAGATATCAATCTGTTGAGCGTGTGTTGATTCAAAAGGTCTTTTCAACTTACCATGTGTGATTCTAACAGTGATCAAATACAAAACGTGAAATGAATCTGAAAAAAAATACTAAATTCCCTGGGTAGACGGGGAGTCCAAGGCAGATGAATGCATGCAGAATAGTAAAAGGCAGGTGCAGCACATGTATACAGGGATGGTATTGACCAATAAATAATCGTAAGTGAACTGGAAAAAAAATAATAAACATCTACGTCATAAAAGCAAAGTTGGTGCAATCTGTCATTTTTCGATCTCTTTTGGTCTGTTCCCCTCTTATAACGATGAAGGTTACTATTAATCAAGCAAGTCACTTGATTACTTCCATGTTATAAATATTCTTTTATCTTACCGTCCACTCACCCCCACCTCCACCCCCCAACCCACACCCACCCCTCCCTTATTACTATGAAGGTTTTTGTTAATCAAGCAAGATACTTGATTAGTTCTATATCCAACCCAGTCGCACACTATTTCCATGAATGTCTTTTTTCAATTTTCTGTTCCACTCCTAAATAGAGCCAGCACTGGGATACAGAGGCAAACAAACATCATATCTCTTTCCGCCTCTAAAAGATTTTTCTGTCTCCTCTGACAAGAGACACACACATCACCCCGTGGAAAACGTGCAGGAGCATTGTAACATAGAGACACTGGGGGGGGGGGGGGGGGGGGTTGAATGCAATTGCTATGTCTTCTTTGTTGGCATATCTGACTACGTTGTTAGGAAGCAGCCACAGCAGTGGCCTCCACAGCAACACCAAACAATGACACTCGTTGTACATATACATGTACACAGGCGCTCACACGTATTTCCAAATGCATACAATTCTTATGGCCAGTGACACGTGAGCGGCGTGACCACAGGCTGTCATTACAACTGTCCCACAGAGTTGAAATCTTTTTCTGCGAACTTCCAGGAGAAATCTCCAGTCAATATCTAGAGTTCGGAGAGTGCTGGAAAAGAAAACAGGAACAAAAACAAACAGCAGAGTTAATTTACATTCAAAAAGAGCGAATGGATTTCATCGATTCTGCAGCTTTTTTTTTTTAGAGAGAATAAGATAAGGGGGAGATGATGCTGAAACGGCTGAAGGCAGACAGAGCAGGAGGGGGTGAGGGAGCAGGGTATGGGGGTGTAGGTGGGTGTGTTGAAAAGAGGATGATAAGATGTCAACCAACTGTTTGTCGACGGCGGTTTCCTTTGGTTCCCCAGATCCAACAGAAAGACAGGCAGCCTCGTCCCCTCCACACGGAAGAAGGGAAGACTAGTCAGCAGCAGAAGATTCATCGAAGAATCGATTCAACAGCAAATCGCTTTTAGAGCCTAACTGGCAAACTACATGAAAAAAGTCCTTTTCTGCTGCATATTATTTACTTGGACAGTGCGCGCTACTTATACATTTCTGGAGAATCGACAGTTGCTTTTGTTGCTTTGTTTATCATGAATCCCCTCTTTGGGTTTTCAAACCTGTCAATATATCTCTCTTACACTAAAGGTATGTCTACCTTACTTCTCGTTTGCTTGTGGCCAGACCCGCAAGAACTTTTCGTACCGTTGAGAACATTAACAGGTACCTCCAGGCAGAACTGGAACATGGCAGAGTACTGGATTCAACGGTCGGCTATTTGTGGTTCGTGGATAATGCCACGTCAGCTGTGAACGTCACGACAGGCTGTAAGAAGTGACAGAGGAGATGTTCCTCAAACGAAATGGTGATACTTGATAGCAATAGTGAATGCTGTGAAGATTTTGCCGAACACATTTGTCCAATCCCATGTCCCCCCCATTAGAAGCCTTTCACTGCATAAGGAAGGCCAGACTATAGATTCGCTGCCCGCATCATTATCAGGCCAGACTGTCTCTCTCCGTCCATTGGCCGTCAGTAATGGGCGCTTGTCATGTTCGATGGTTTAGAACTCGAGGAAAACAGTTACTGTACTTTCTGATAAGCAAGTAATAGTCCACTCTGTTGACACTTTTCCCTCAGCTAATTTTGTGCGCCTGCAGTAGATAATAATGGAATAACGTGCAACAAAGTCACAAGTATTTGTTTCATGCGAGAGTATTCCAATCATCAATGGAAGATCAGGTACAGTCCAAAGGTTTTCCCAGGCTTCAGTGAATGGACTATCCTAACTGCTTTCATGCAGATGTTGTCTTTACTGGGTCACCGTATTGTTGGTACTCTGCTCTGTCTTCGCTGAGATGTCTCCACTCCCTTTGTTGAACTGTCCTATCTGTTTACCTAACATGCATTTGATGAGCTGTCCTGACTGTCCTTCTTAAGCTGTCCTTAATGCTTTGGCCAGTCTGTCCAGTGTATCTTTGTCAGATTGTTTTACTTTGAATCTTCTATAAATCACATGTAATGTCCTGGCTGTGTGAAACTGTTGAGACTCAAATGTCAAATAATCCAAGGTGAGCGTTTTGCATTTTTTTGGTCTTGTTTTGCGGATGTTCATTTCATTGTTGTTATCCGAAGCCTGCACACACTAGTTGTTGTACTAGACTTATAACGTTCGGCTGGGTAGCAGACCTTTCCTAATTTAAGTCCACCCAAGCAGATCCCAAATCCTGAGAATCAACTAATGGTGACATTGGCTGTAGTTTGGAGCATGCATCAACTGTGCTCTGTCATAAGTAAATTCTTGTAATACTGCCGTTTGCTTTGAACTGGAGTTAAAGATCATAAAAGAGATTAGTTATAAACCAGTTCAATGCTCTTTTACATACAGAAGACAACAGACATGGTTAGAAGCCAGTACATTTGCTTAAGCATTCACTAAGCCTCA
This sequence comes from Conus betulinus, assembly GCA_016801955.1. Taxonomy (NCBI): domain Eukaryota; kingdom Metazoa; phylum Mollusca; class Gastropoda; order Neogastropoda; family Conidae; genus Conus; species Conus betulinus. The sequence goes on from JADBJO010000874.1 coordinate 132,993, forward strand.
CACTCACCATGCTTTTTTTTTCTATCCGTTGTTTGAAATTTGTTTTTACATTCTTCTCTCACAATGCACTACTATGCAAATTGTCAGCACCCAGCAGCTGACACGAGACACACATTACCCTGTGAAAAATGTGCAGGAACACTGAAGCACAGAGAGGGGAAATCAGGTTTGAAGGCAAATGGCCAGGCCTGCCTGCGAACTAATGTCAGACCACGTTGCCAGAAAAAACAACCTTAGCAGCAGCAGCAGCCACAGCCACAGCAACGCCTGACGGCGACAAAGTCAGTGCACACACATGCATACACAGATATACGGATACACGCATGCACACATTTCCAAAACATATACAGCGCTGATAAAATAGACGCTGTCATTGAGTCTTGAGCACCCTTAGAACCAATTAATGTCAACTACAGTTATTTTTTTCTAACAACCTGCAAAACTAACATCTGTTACGGTGAACACTCAGGATAAAATTCCGGTCATTACACAAAGTGTGGAAAGTGCAAGAAAAAAACAAACACAACATAATTCATTTACATTACAAAAAAAAAAAAGAGCGAATGAATTTTTTATCGATCTGGTCACTTTTTGGAAGCAGTGAGATGAGGAGGAGGAAATGTTAAATGGCTAACGGCATGCAGGGCACGGGACGGGAGGGAGCAGGGGGTAGGTGTGGGTGTGGGCGGAAAGAGGATGGTGAGATGGCAACGGACTTGATGGCAATGGAGGTTTCATTTGGTTCTCCAGATCCAACGCTGAGACAGACAGCCCCCGTCCCCTCCATGCTGAGCAAGGCAAAGCTAACTGGTAACTGCAGATTCATTGAAGAATCGATTCAACAGCAAATCGCTTTTAGGGCCCAGTTTTCAAATCACATGAAAGAGCCTTTTTCTGCTGCCTTAGATTTACTGGGACCAGTGCGTGACACTATACTAACTCTTGAACGGACAGTTGTGTCTGTTTGTTTGTGTGTTTTTGGTTGTGTGTGCGTGTGTGATTTGTTGGTTGGTTGGCTGGGCTGTTGGTTGGTTGGTTGGTTGGTTGGTTGGTCGGTCGGTTGGTTGGTTAGTTGATTGGTTGGTGGGTTGGTGGATGGGTGGGTTGGTTGGTTGGTATGATTCCTATCTTAGACTAAAAACATCTGTCGATTCCCAATGTTCACTGAAAGTCTGTCATGTGTCACTGGAGGACGGATGTCGCCAAACGACCTGGACAGGTCCATATCCCCAGTCTGGCACTAGAACTTTCAGGGAGAAACTGGAACATGGCAATGTAGAAGAACCAAGAGTCAGCTGTCGTCACTGATGGGTAATGCCATGTCAGCTGTGAACATCAGGACAGACTGTTGGACGTGACAGAAGAGGTGTCCCTCAAGCACAAGGTGGTGGTGGGAAACATGATAAATGCTGTGAAGCTTTCACCCCATTTGTCCATTCCCATGTTCCTCCATCAGAATGCTTTCACTGAACGAGGAAGGCCAGATCACAGATCCCACGCCCACATCATACACGTACCAGACTGTTTCTCTCTCGCGCTACGTCTGGCCGTCAGTAATGGACGCTGTTCCGTTTCGGGGACTCAGAAACATGAAGACGAAAGGTGTGTTTTGAATTAAATGACAGCTTGACTCGGCGTTAATGCAGTATACATATAGTGTTGGCCCAATGTGTAACTTAAGCATACAATTCATATTACACAAGAATGTTCCAGTCACAATACAAAAACAGTAACAATCCACGGGTCTTCTCGGGATACATTGACTGCACTGTTCTTTTTTTTGCTTTTGTAGAGCTCTCTTATCTTTGCTGATCTGTCCTAACTGTGTGTTTTTTAGCCGTCAGGTCTTTGTTGAATAGTACCAACTGTCTTTGTTGAACTGTCCTGCTTTGCTGGGCTGTCCGATCTTTCTTAATTATTTCTCACGTATCCGTTACGCAGGCCTTTCTCTCATTGCTAATTTATTCCAACTGCTTTTGTTAAGCTATCTAAACTGTCTTTATTAAACCGTCCAGTGATTCATGATTTGTCGTAACTATTTGAAGAGCCATATAAACTGCTTTTGATGATATGAACAAATGCTTTTGCTCAGTTATTCTGACAGCTTTTGTTGAATTGTCCCATTTTCGTTCCTCTATCCAGCCTTTTCAGCCGATGTCATTTTTCTTGGCTGAGTTGTCCGCATTGCTATTTGTTTGATTGTCTTCTTTCTGATGTTTCGTTTCTGCTGAGTTGCTCAAACTGTCTCTGCTCAGCTGTCTTTGCTGCTTTTGCTGAGTTATCTAACTTCTTTTGATAAGCTGTCCTCGTTGATCTTATTTTAATGAACTATCCAGTCTGTACTGAATTATCCTGCCTTGGCTGAACTACTGTGTCTTTACTGAGCTGTCATAATTGCGGTTGCTGACCGTTTTGCCTTTTCTCAACTGTTTTAGGTGCTTTAGTTAATTAGTCGTACTGAAGAGTAGCCAAATGGTTTGAGAATTCACTTGGCAACATTCATTTGATGTATCCATGACATTAGCTAGCACCCTGTATTCACACTTTCCTCTGCAACATTTCTTTCATGACCAATGCATCGTCTAACACATCACATTTTATCCCACAACATTCACTGTATGCCAGTACTTCAGCTAACATCGGACATTTCCATTTTACCCTCAGCATTCACTTCATGACCAGTATATCGACTAAAACATTCCCATTTTACCCCTCAGCATTCACTTCATGACCAGTATATCGACTAACAGTCCATATTCCCATTTTACCCCTCAGCATTCACTTCATGACCAGTATATCGACTAACACATTCCCATTTTACCCCTCAGCATTCACTTCATGACCAGTATATCGACTAACAGTCCACATTCCCATTTTACCCCTCAGCATTCACTTCATGACCAGCATATCGACTAACATTCCACATTCCCATTTTACCCCTCAGCATTCACTTCATGACCAGTGTATCGACTAACATTCCACATTCACATTTTACCCCTCAGCATTCACTTCATGACCAGTGTATCGACTAACAGTTCACATTCACATTTTACCAAGCAACATTTATTTCATGGCCAGTACATCAATTAACATCCCAAATCATATTCTTGTTTTACTCCGCATTTTTCACTTAATAGTCAGTGCGTCAACTAAAATCCTACGTTCTCAATTCACCTGGCAACATTCATTTCATGTCCATGACATCAGCTGACGTTGCGTATTCACACTTTCCTCTGCATCACTTACTGCATGACCAATGCATCATCTAACACACCCCATTTTTATCTCACAGCATTCACTTCATGGCCAGTCCTTCAGCTAACATCCCATATTCCACGTTCATGCTTGTGAGCAGGTTACGTGCTGTCTTGGAACCAACCTCGTGTGTGTGTGTGTGTGTGTGTGTGTGTGTGTGTGTGTGTGTGTGTGTGTGTGTGTGTGTGTGTGTGTGTGTGTGTGTGTGTGTGTGTGCATTTTGTGTGTGTGTGTTTGTGTGTGTGTGTGTGTGTGTGTGTGTTACGGGACTCCACAAATCTGGTGTATTTTTTAAGCGATATTCATCAATCCATGTGTCCATTGTCGGTGCATTTTAAACCAAGCCAACTCAAGTTTATTAACCCACCAAAATTAAGGACAAACAGATAAACGTGTGATGTAACGCTTAACAGAAAATGTACTTTCGACAAACATCTCTGCTCCACACATATAAAAACAACAGACATAAAAATGCCCTGACAATAATCCTCTGATGGATGTCAGCAGACTGGCCATGTGGAAAAAAAAAAAACAGAAGTTGACAAGAAAAGACAATTTGGAGACTGAGTTTGTGGAGAGAAAGAGAGAGGGAAACAGAGTCAATGAGGAGATGGGGGGGGTGTAAAAATGTGTCATGGATTTCGTCAACTGCGCAGAAGATGTAAGTGTGCAACTGCACTGTGGATATGAAAATAGCATGTACATTGAAGGACCTGACGTGTATGAAGAGAAGGGGGAGAAACGGTCAGCTGTCTATAAATGCTAGTAGACCTCTGATGTAAGTGGTTCCACCCTTGTATCAACGGGGGACAGGCGAAACAGAGGAACACCAAAAACAACTGATACAAAACCCCTCTGCCTCTCTCACTCCCCTCCTGCACCCCTGCTCCCTCCTTACCTCTCCCCAACCCTGTCCCCCCCAAAAAGGCTTTTTATGTGTCCAGTAGTATCAGGTTGCTCATCATTATCCAGCCGATTTTAAAGGGCAGTCAGTGCCTGTGCATCCGACATGACTCATTTTCCCAGGGGAAGTCCTGAAGGTAGGTTGCCGGCTTCCCTGTCAGCATCCATTTATTTCTTGCCCCTTGCCAGACATAAGATGCAGCCGTAGAATGCCAGAGTCTGTGCAATACCAAACACAGGTTGTGACCCTGTCTGCTCTACCAAGGACGTAGACTTTTCGACACAATGCCCTGTGTCTTCAGACTTTTCCCCATAACCCCTTCCTCCATTTCCTAACTCTCCATCACTGAGTACATTTAGCTGTTAAAGATTAAAACAATCCCAAGAAACAAAACTTGGCAACTAGCCAGTACAAAAAAATTATAACAACCATCTTCCTCTGAAATCAGTATGTAGTGGTAGCCGTCAGTAAAGCTATGATGTCTGTATTGTACACCAAATTAATTGCCCTGTAATTACAATTCAACATGGATCGTAGTCAATGAGTGTTAAATAGAACTCATAGCCATCGGTATGAACCAAAGATACTGACAGATAGAGACAGATAAAGACAGACAGAGAGGAAATGCATGCACACCTCTCTCTCTCTCTCTCTCTCTCTCTCTCTCTCCCTCCCTCCTCCCTCCCTCTCTCTCTCTCTCTCTCTCTCTCTCTCTCTCTCTTCTCAAAGACAGGAGTGTACAACTGAATGCATCCACCGTTACAACGAGAGCCTCAATAATGACAGAGGCCAGTGTACGGATTATACACTTTACAGACTAATGACGAATGTAGGAAAGTGCTGTGTGGGTCATTGTACAGCTTCGGGGGAGCAGGAAGAGTACTTAGGGGTAGCGTGAAGAGTACTCAGGGTGCTCAGGGAGAGCCCAGTAAAGACTGGTGCCCCTGAAATAAGCTGGCAAGGAGTTGTGAACATTCACACTGATGTCGCTGTCCAGTGGTGAAGTTGTTATGGCGTGGGAGAGGAGGAGAACCGACACAGAAACTGCCCTCTCTCTCTCTCTCTCTCTCTCTCTCTCTCTCTCTCTCTCTCTCTCTCTCTCTCTCTCTCTCCAGTGGTAAGTTTACTACGGAGGAGAATAGGGCTGGGAGAGAGACAGACAGACAGACAGACAGACAGACAGATGCACACAGACAGACAGAGACAGAGAGACAGAAAGTTTGCACACACACTCTCTCTCTCTCTCTCTCTCTCTCTCTCTCTCTCTCTCTCTCTCTCTCTCTCTCTCTCTTGGTCTTATGTAACTTAACAGCAAAAAGACATTAAACTGCAGACAGTGACACTGGAAGAAGAAAATAGAGACAGACAGACAGACAGATGAAGAAGTGGCGGTGTAATACATTCTGGAATAATGAAACACATTACCAAACATGTCTCAGATCCTGCAGCCTCTACTGCAGCCTGCAAGAGGATAGTAGACCCCATAACATCACCTTAGTGTAGAGAGGCATGTCATTGTGAAGGAGTCCCAGGCAATCCTTTCGTTTCCTGATTGACACTTTGGTGGACAAGGAAACGGCTTTATCAGAACAAGACTGAACGTGGAGTTAGTGAAGAAGGAAAGGGATGCGTGGACCGGGACTTAACATGCAGTTAGTGACAAAGAAAAGGGCTGTATTTGGCCAAGACTTACAGTGGAGTTAGTGAGAAGTAAAGAGCTGTGGCGCCGGAATAGCTAGTGGTAGAGCGCCGGACTCGAAATCTTTCTGATCCTGCAGTTGCCGGTTCGAATCTCCGCTGGGCCGTTTCGGTAAGGGGGGGGGGGGGGGGGGGGGGGGGGGGAGGCGTTCCCTCGGAGTTAACATTGGTTCTGACTCCATTTCCCAAATAGTCCTTGAGACTATAAACCGAGATTCCGTGTGTGAACGCACGCATAACATTACACACACGTAAAGTCCCATCACTAACTTGCAGAAGAGAAGGCCAGTATGGCCCTTGGTATGGATGACACGTTACACATAGCATACACCCTGCATGAAAAATGGAAATAATAAAGTAAGGAAACTGAGTGAATGATATTGATTGGATGACATGGGAAACGACTGAATGAAGCGCCAGCAGGCAGCTCTTCAGTCGGTACTACTACCGGGTAGGCAGCCCGTTGTGTAAACGAGTGTGGATTGTAAGGCGCTATATACGTATTCATAATAATAATAATGATAATAATAACAATAATATTTGAACAAGACCGAAAGTGGAGCTAGAAAAGGACAGGATAATATTGAACTTGATGAACGTGGAGTTAGGTAAAAAAAAAAAAAAAAAGAAAGAAAGAAAGAAAAAGGCTGCATTTGACCAAGACTGACAATGGATATAGTGAAGAAGGAAGAGACTGTGTGGCTCAGCACTAAACGTGGAGTTAGTGGGAAGGAAAGGGCCGCTTGGTCCAGGACTCAACGCCAATTCAGTTGAGAAGAAAAGGTCTATACGGACAAGGACTGAACGTGAAGTTAATGAAAGAGGAAGGGTCTACATGTCCCAGGATTGAACGTGAGACTAGTGGAGAAGAAAAGGGGTATATGTTCCAGGACTGAACGTGAGACTAGTGGAGAAGAAAAGGGGTATATGTACCAGGACTGAACGTGAGACTAGTGGAGGAGAAAAGGGGTATATGTACCAGGACTGAACGTGAGACTAGTGGAGGAGAAAAGGGGTATATGTACCAGGACTGAACGTGAGACTAGTGGAGAAGAAAAGGGGTATATGTACCAGGACTGAACGTGAAGCTAGTGTAGAAGGTAAGAGTTGTATGGACCAGAAGTGAACTGGAATTAGTGGAGAAGGAGTGGGGGTTGTTTTGACTAGAGGACTGAACTGAACGAGTGTTAGTGACGAAGGAACGAAAGTTTATCGACTGGGAACTGGACGTGGAATTAGTGCGGTAGAAAAGAGCTGTATGGACCAGGACTCAACATGGAGCTAGTGGAGAAGGAAAAGGCTGCATGGACCGGAACTGAACGTGATGTTACTCTAGAAGGAAAGAGCTGGATGGACCGGAACTGAACGTGATGTTACTCTAGAAGGAAAGAGCTGGATGGACCGGAACTGAACGTGATGTGTTACTCTAGAAGGAAAGAGCTGGATGGACCGGAACTGAACGTGATGTTACTCTAGAAGGAAAGAGCTGGATGGACCGGAACTGAACGTGATGTTACTCTAGAAGGAAAGAGCTGGATGGACCAAAACTGAACGTGGACAGATTGAGCAATCTAAATATTTTTGAGGGTGTGAATAGGGATAGTGGTCTGGGAGTATGCGTGTGTGTGTGTGTGTGTGTGTGTGTGTGTGTGTGTGTGTGTGTGTGTGTGTGTGTGTGTGTGTGTGTTTGTGTGTTTGCACGCGTGCGTGAGTGCGTGCGTGAGTGTATGTGTGCGTATGTGTGTGTGTGTGTTGTGTGAATAGGGATGGTGGTCTGGGAGTATGCGTGGGTGTGTGTGTGTGTGTGTGTGTGTGTGTGTGTGTGTGTGTGTGTGTGTGTGTGTGTGTGTGTGTGTTTGTGTGTTTGCACGCGTGCGTGAGTGTGCGTGCGTGAGTGTATGTGTGCGTGTGTGTGTGTGTGTGTGTGTGTGTGTGTGTGTGTGTGTGTGTGTGTGTGTGTGTGTGTGTGTGTGTGTGTGTGTGTGTGAGTGAGTGAGTGTGTGTGTTTTTTTTTTTTGTGTGTGTGTGTGTGTGTGTGTGTGTGTGTGTGTGTGTGTGTGTGTGTGTGTGTGTGTGTTCGGCAAGGGCTCCACCAGTCTGTTGTATCACTTTAAACATGTCAGTTGGTCCACATGGTCATCGTTAGAACGGTTCTTTCAAGCCATCCACCTGCATGAACCAAACCAAATACAAGTAAAATAACTCTTCCACAAATATGTCTTGTTCATACGTTACAAATGACAGGCATCAGAAATCTACAGGTAGAAACTCCAGATGGCTGTCAGCAGCAGTATGGCATTGAGATGAGTAGTAACAAAGAAGGGAGAACAGTTCAGAAACAGGGAACAGGACCAGAGTGAGTGTCACGACCCCGTAACAGTCATTTCGTGCCCTGTTCTATGTTTATAGAATTTGTCCACCCCTCTTCGTTCATTTGGAACTTGGCTGGCTTAGCACCGGCACAGAGAAACTTGGGTGTATCTACTTGTGTAACTCTCACTGTATTCCTCTCCTGACGCGCGCGCGCGCGCGCTGTGTGTGTTTGTGTGTGTGTGTGTGTGTGTGTGTGTGTGTGTGTGTGTGTGTGTGTGTGTGTGTGTGTGAGTGTGTGTTTGCATATGTGTGTGTGTGTGTGTGTGTGTGTGTGTGTGTGTGTGTGTGTGTGTGTGTGTGTGTGTGTGTGTGTGTGTGTGTGTGTGTGTGTGTGTGTGTGTGTGTGTGTGTGTGTGTGTGTGTGTGTGTGTGTGTGTGTGTGTGTGCTGTTCGTGAGGCACACCCGTCACCTAGGCGGGATTCAAATCTCAGCTTCACGACGTAAAGTTGGGGAAGTGTTGAATGAAGACTGAGCAGTATGGATTTGGGCTTCATCTTGTCAAGACTGTCTTCATTTCCAACAGTGGGAGGTGAACTGCGCAGAGTGGTCAAGTCTGCAGTAAGGGGTTTAACGTCGTCTATACAGTCCCGGTATTTGGGTTCTCTTCCCGTTCTTGTAGTTGAAGTGTTCATTCCAAGGGTTTTGAGCTCTCTAGATGCTACAATGAGACAGGGCTTTGTTTGGACTCCTTCACTGGTGTGAACTGTTTCCTTCATCTACTTTTCATCGACGACCGACTTCACCGCCTTCATTTTGTAGCCCATGACCTCACTGACTTGTACATAGACTCTGTACTTCGTTGCCAAGACTGAAGGACGCTTGACGTTTTTTTTTGACACTTTGATATTCTATTGTCATTTACAAAGAAGTCTTTTGACAAGGGGGGAGAGGTAACAGAAAAATAACATTTCCCTCTTCCTTTCCTGCAAATAAATAGTACACTTTCATTCCTAGTGTGTATCAAATCAAAGGTTAACAAATACAAATAAATTCGTAACATTTCCTTATGTCCTCATGCACAGGAGTAATGCAGTAAGGTAAAAAAAAAAAAGACTGACTCGACCATCCACTCAATCAAATGATGACATTGTATCTTACTGATCTCTTCCACATGCGATGAATGGTAATATTCATTCAGACTGAAAGAGAAGTCCAGTGACGGAACCAAGAACCAAAGTCAGCGGAGATCTACTTTGGGAGGAACCAGTCTGGCTGACTGGCTGACTGGTGGTCTGGCGGACTGACTGTGTGATTGACTGGTGGTCTGGCTGTCTGTTGTCTGGTTGACAGGGCCGTCGTCTGGCTGTCTGTTGTCTGGTTGACAGGACCGTCGGCCGTCGTGGTTGGCAGGGGCTCGTCTGGCTGTCTGTTGTCTGGTTGGCAGGGCCGTCGTCTGGCTGTCTGTTGTCTGGTTGACAGGGCCGTCGTCTGGCTGTCTGTTGTCTGGTTGACAGGGCCGTCGTCTGGCTGTCTGTTGTCTGGTTGACAGGGCCGTGTCTGGCTGTCTGTTGTCTGGTTGGCAGGGTCGTCGTCATAACGTTTATTTCTCTTTCCAGCCACGAGTGAGATGGTAAGCGATGACGTGAATGTTGAGTGCAAAACTGGATAAAGATAAATTCTTATGTTTCAAGCCGTTCTTCTGTTGTTGACTCTAATGTCAGGAGTTTGAACGGTCAGTTCTTAGCGCTCGTTTGGTAAAGAGCTTTTTTTCTCGTAGCTCATTGTAATTTTAACCGAATTTGAGCTTAAAATTCTTGTTAGAGTTATGTAATACGGATTAAAAGTAACGGTTAAGCTTTGTCTACTGCCGTTTATACTATTTCTGTTCTATTTTCATTGTTAACGTTGTTCAGCGACTTTCTCTTCCATTGGACAGAGTGGCGGGGGGTGTGTTTTGAGTGGGGAGGTATCTTTTGAATTCTTTCGCATTTCTGGATTTAAAATTGGAACTTTCCTGGTTGAATTGATTGTTCCCGTTTTGGGGTGAATTTGCTTCCCTTGTGTGAGACAAGTGTTGGAGAACATTCATAAAACTGTTCTCCTTCCGGTTTAAAGGAAGTGAAGGAAGAGGGCGTGAGAAAAGGAAGGGAGATGGTTCTTGTATACATAAAAGTTATGGATTTGTGAGGAATTATAAATCAGAAGACATCTTTTTGTTAATAAAAGTAAGCTCCACACTCCAAGCTCTCAATGTGACTTGAAGAGCCCACATCGTTGTCTCCCTTGGGGAACCAGCGGCCCACACTTCCATCATATCCACCACGGACAGAGAGGTCTACAATGGATCCAGTTTTCCTTCTAAACAGACATTGTGGCTCCTTCATCAACTCTCCCAGCTGTCAGGCATCAAAAGAGAGGATGGGAAGGACAGGAACGTGGGGAAAGCCAAAGTCAGACGAATGAAGGTGGGAGGAGGAAGAGGGTATAAATAGAATGAACGCTCAAGAATATAGAATGAAAATGGGTCCTGGAGGAACTATGTGTGAACCAGGGCAAGGAAAGACCAGCAGCTGGCTCTGTTATCTGGCAGCATCTGTCTGTGTCCAGCTCTCAGACGTGGGCTGTCATGGAATGTAAAGACGTGTGATGGAAGAGAGTGGGGGGAATAGTGGGTGTGGCTGATGGGTTAGGGGTGGGGAGAGGGGGTGTGCTATGTTTGACCCTCTGTTGTTAGTCTGCATAGTTTCATTGGAAAGGTCCAATTTTCAGTGGGCTGAGAAAAGTCATAATCGTCTCCTGCTGATAGGAAATCATTTCACTGTATGTTCTGGTTTTCCAGCGGTGAATTTAAGTCAACCGTGCAAGCTCCTAACCATTCAATTCCACTCATTTTTTCTCTTTCAAGACGTGTTCTCCATAACAAAAAAAGTTAACTGGGCACATGTATATTAGCAAATGACAAAGTAACCATATATCCTGATCAACAGCCAGTCCATTGTATATCCTTAAAGATCCCACAGTTATCATGCTTTCTCAAAACATCTACGCCATCGTGCATTCTGAAAAACTGCTCAGTTACCATGTATCCTTCAATCAGCTCATTTACAAGTCCTTCAACCAGCTCATTTACACGTCCTTCAACCAGCTCATTTACACGTCCTTCAATCAGCTCATTTACACGTCCTTCAATCAGCTCATTTTACACGTCCTTCAATCAGCTCATTTACACATCCTTCAATCAGCTCATTTACACTTCCTTCAGTCAGCTCATTTACGCATCCTTCAATCAGCTCACTTACACGTCCTTCAATCAGCTCATTTACACGTCCTTCAACCAGCTCATTACACGTCCTTCAACCAGCTCATTTACACGTCCTTCACTCAGCTCATTTACACGTCCTTGAAATCAACTCGGTCACCACGAATCTTAAAATCGGCACACTTATCATGCATCCTCAAAGGCAGCTCAGTCATCATCCATTTTTTGCAAACAGTACACTTATCATGCATCATCGAAGACAGGCAAGTTATCATCCATCTTTGCAAAAACAACACACTTATCATCGAAGACAGGTAAATTATCATCCATCCTTAAACACAGAGCAGTTATCATGGTGCATCTGTCTGTGTCCAGCAGCCAGGACAGAGGATGTTATGGACAGGACCAGAAGGAAGGAAGGTGTGTAAAAGGGAGAGGGTATCATTCAGAGGGAGAGATGAACATCCCTCACCCTATCGATCACAATGACAGTTGGTACCGGTTGATATTGCCGTTGTGGTATCGACTGTGCAAGCAACTCTAGTCGTCAATGAAATCATATCACTTCTCTAATTTTTGTTCTCTTCTTTCAGCTAAGCCTTCAGTTTCAGCCACTACACCTGGGTGTATCTGTTCATACAGACTTTCTCTTTAAGTATCGATCATTATCCAAGAAGGAATACATGGCTTGTGGTGTTATATCCTTCCACCCCTGGTATAAACTGGGCCCACGAGCAGCCTATGATCTAGCATAATCATTGCTATATTTGCTTAGCACTTTGGGGTGATGAAATGAATGGAATCTTGAAGTGTGTGTGTGTGTGTGTGTGTGTGTGTGTGTGTGTGTGTGTGTGTGTGTGTGTGTGGAAAACCAACCTTCACTTTCAATGTCAGCCATTGAAGTTAAGTGTGTTTAAGCAAACAATACGAAAATAAAATTCACGCAATTTTTCTTTTCTCCTGTGCAACTTTCAGCCAATATGGATTGAGTCCATCAAAGCAGAGTTTACGACTCTGGAGCAAACGAACTGGACACATATATGTTCAGATGGTAAGATTTAAAAAGTGTCAAAAACTGCAGTTAGATGTGTTATTTGATCAAATGATTGATGATGTGTAGAGAAACAGAGCAAAATCATGAATATGTATGGCTATTGGTGTGTATAATGTAATTGAACACAAAATATACTATTGTTTTTCAAAATAAACCACATGAAAACACAAATCACCTTACTCTCAATAGCCCTCTGGTCATCACGGGTGGCTTCCACCCCGATCCCAGTATTTTAGAAATTACAACCAGCACTTCCTGGTGCTTTCTGACACCGTTGCCTTTGTAGATACAGGTTTCGGTTTAAGCAACAATTATTATTTGGAAGAAAAATTCGGGTCGGGTCAGATCATCGTCACAAGGTTACTTTATAAAATCAGATCTGTTAGACAGACCTAATAGGCTTCCTTCCTACTAATAGTTTAAGACACGATAAAATTCAATCCTTCCTACTAATAGTTTCAGACACGATAAAAATCAATCAACGGGAAAAATCATGTACTGGCACCGCTCCCTTGAAAACACCGTGCCAAAAGAAAAAAAATAAAACAAACCACGGACCAAAAACTGTTCTGATTTCATTCACAACAACACACACGTCCGGAAGTTTAAATGACTAAATATAGCTTTGAAAGATCAGGTCAGCACTGCGTCGTGAAGAGCTTCTAGTGCCTGCAATTTCTCTTCCAACGCTCACGTGTAGACCATCGTTAATCGTTTTCTCTTTTTTTTTTCAAATTTTGTTGGGATCTCCATTTAACTCTACCACCATCCCCCACCCCAACCAATCCCCACGTTTCCGTTTTTGTTCTTGTCTTCTTGTTAACCCTCACCCCCACCTCTCTGTTTTTTAAAAGACTTCTCTTCGGTTTTTTTTTGCAATTGGAGTAAAAAGATAAACATGTTTTTCTTTGCACAGAAAACAGAGACGCTTATGACGGCTTTCTTGCCATTTGTTCAATTAACATCAAAGTCACAGCAGATATATTTCAGAACAGTTTGGCTTCATAGGCAGGCCCTTCAATCAAAATTGGAGGACGGAGGGGGTGGAGGTTGTGAGGTTGCGAGTAGCGAGCAGAGAGCAGCCTATGAGGTCAGTCAACTTCTGAGGCATGGCTTTATCGTCATCGATGTCACAGTCCGTCCGTTCCGTTAGCTTCGGTCGTTTGTCTGGTCTGAATGAGAAATCTGTGCATCGTGGTCGCTTCACTGACCCACAGCCATCCCTTCTGTCAACGTTGAGAGTAGTGTGTCTTTCACATCCTTGATCTGCTATGATCTGCGATAGTTGATGGCAGGAAACACTGACAACAGCACTGTGGCTACATGTACACTGGACAGTAGCATATGTAGCACACATGATCACACTCATTTCCGCAAACATACAGCTCTTACAATAAGTGAGTCTTGAGCAGTTTCAAATCAATGGACATGTTGTTACTTCTACCAACCTGCAGAGCTGATATCTGTTTCTGTGAACTTCCAGGAGAAATCTCCAGTTAACACCCAGAGTTCGGGGAGTGCTGGAAAGGAAAAACAAAACAAAGCAGTTGATTTACATTCCAAAAGAGCGGATGAATGGATCTCATCGAACGAGCAGAGCCACCTTTTTTTTTTAGAGAGAATGAGATGAGGGGAGAGAAGATGGTAAAACGACTGACAGCAGGCAGAGCATGGGGATGTAAGGGGACAGGGGGAGAGGGGTGGGGGGGGTGGAAGAGGATGATGGATCATCAACCAACTGTTTGTCGACGGCGGTTTCCTTTGGTTCTCCAGATTGCACAGAAAGACTGTCAGCCCCGTTCTCCTATCGCTAAGCAAGGCGAGGCCAAACAACAGCTTAGCATTCACTGAAGAAAGGATTCAACAGCAAGTTGCTTTTAGAACCCAATTATCAAACCACATAGAAGAAAGATCTCTTCTGGTGCCCTTCGTTTACTTGAACCAGTGCTTGCTGCTTAAACATTTTCTGGTGAATCCACGGCTGTTTTTGTTGATTTGTTTATTATGAATACCCTCTTATGTTACGATGCTTATCAATATATCTCTCTACACTAGATATCTGTATACCTTACTTGTGGTATGTTTGTGTCCAGAAGCGCAAGAATTTTCCGTACCTCCACTTGAGAACATTAACAGGAACTTTTAGGGAGAACTGGAACGTGACCGAATACTGGACCCACCGGTCGGTTCCTCGTCACTGGCGGATGATGTCACATCAGCTGTGAACCTCAGGACAGACTGTTGGACGTGACAGAAGATGTGATCCTCCAACACGAGAGCAGGGTACTTGAAAGCATGATAAATGTTGTAATTATTCACCCCAAAACATATGTTCACTCCTGTGTCCCCTCTACGAAAAATCTTTCACTGCATAAGGAAGGCCAGACCACAGATCCCACGCTGACATCATTATAAAACAAACTGTCTCTTTCCCTCCATTTGGCCGTCAGTAATGGGCGCTTGTCATGTTTGTTGGTTTAGAACATGAAGAAGAGAAGTATTGTGTACTTTCCGAAAAGTGAATAGCAGTCCACTCTGTAGACAGTTTTCCCTGAACAAATGTGTGCGCCTGCGGCAGATACAAATTGAACCGTGTGTAACACAGTCACGTTATTTACATCACGAAAGAGAGTTACAATCACCAGTGGAAAAACAATTACAGTCCAAAGGTTTGCCAAGCTACAGTGACCGGACAGTCCTGACAGCTTTCATTGAGCTTTCTGTCTTTGCTGAGTCATCCTATTGTTGCTACGCTGCGCCATCTTTGCTGAGATGTCCTACCTGCTTTTGTTGACGTTTTCTGTTTGTTTAAATGATCTGGATTTGTTCAGCTGTCCTATGTGTAATTGTTTGGATGTCCTGAATGCGGTTTTTTTTTTTTTTTTTTTTTTTTGGTCTATTTTGACTTTTGTCAGATTTTTTTTTCCTTTGAATCTTCCATAAATCACTCCTAGTAGTCTAGCTGTTTTGACTCAAATGTCAGATAATCCAAGTTAAATTTTTCCATTGTTTGGCTTGTTTTGGAATTGCCCATTTCTTTGACCTAGGTTTATGATGCACACATTAGCTGCAGTACTAGACGTATAACACTTAGATGTGTGGCAGAACTTTTCTAACTTTCGGCCATGCAAACACAAAATGTCAGAGAATGATGAACCAGTTGTGACACATGGTGCTGTACGGAACATGCGTCAGTTGTGCTTTGTTTAAGCAGACCACAATGTCTGGCAATAGAACAGTAGTGACAAGAACTCTGTTTGGGGGATTTTCTGGAATGAATCTTGAAACCTCGTAGCTTGCTTTGGATTGAGGTTAGTAATTATGGAAGAGACTGACTGGTTGTAAATCAATTCCATGCTCAGTTACATATAGAAGATTGCAGACAATGACATCGAATCATCGGAGCATTAACGTATTATAATGGACATACGACTGTTATCCATTGATAAGCTATTATTTTAATCAAATCATTGGACTATTGACATGTTACCACTAACCTCAAGTCACCGGGTCTTTAACATTATCATTAACATCAAGTCACTGGGCCTTTAACATAACTACTAGCCTCAAGTCATTGGCCTTTAACATTATCATTAACAACCAGTCATTAGGCCTTTAACATTATCATTGACATTAAGTCATTGAACCTTTAACTTTATCATTAACATCAAGTCATTGGGCCTTTAACATTATCATTAACATCAAGTCATTTGGCCTTTAACATTATCATTAACATCACGTCATTGGGTCTTTGACATTATCATTAAGTCATCGGACCATTGACATATCATCACTGACATCACATCATTGAACCATTGACATGTTATCACCGATATCAAACCATGGGATCATTAATATGTCACTGACATCAAATCACTGGACATTGAATTGTTATTAACATCAAATAATCGGAAAACTGACATGGTTACCTCCAATCATTGGAAAATAGACATCGACAGTCACCATTGGGCCACAGACATATCAAAATATATTAATATGAACGCACCAGAAAATTCCCATTTTATTGACATCAGATTATTGAACCAATAACATGCCTTTGACTTCAGGCTATTCAACCGTCGACATATCATCATTGACGTGAAATCATTCACATGTTATTGACATTAAGCCATTAACAGTTTATTGACATCAAACGATTGCGCCATCGACAATTCATTACGTCAGATGATTAGACTGCTGACGTGTCATCATGTTCATACACAGCAGAGGGAAGGTGACGGGGCGATACAGACAGCGGAAAGAAGGGGGTGGATAGGGAGGGGAAAGCGAGGCACAGAAAGACTGACATGATCACTCGATGATTTTTTAAGAAAACGTTTTGAGAACAAAATTAAGAATGTTTCTTGACGGACTCAGCAGAAGAATCGTTGATAATCTAACCAAATAAAATGAATGGAAAAAAATACAGATTTGCACATGAAAATAAAGTTACCATGATATATATTTTTCATTTCTTTATTACTTTACATGTTCTAATTTTCATGAATCAAGTGAGTTTCTCGTCTTAAGTTGCCATAATCTATCCTTTTTTCGTTTTTCTTGTCTTTTTTTTCCTCCTACTTTAAATGTTTTCAGTTTCATCAATTTATTCTGTTCTGAGTAGTCCTACACTGTTCGAAGCAAACGTCAAATATTCATTACTCAGAACATTGCAATGAAAGCACTTTATACAGCAGCAGACACACAGAAAGAATAGTCCAGTGTAAACAGCTTAGATTTCATGAAAAACCAGTTTTTATCAAACGCTGTATCAGACAAGCTGCAAACATTCTATTATAACCCTCTACAGCTTTCACTCTCGTGAACAAAGCCCCTCCCCACCCCTCCCACCTGCCCTGTCAGTTCTTTCATTAAATGGGTAAATGTATTAACCACCTACGGTATCATTTCAGCAACCCCACTACACCCTTCCTCCACTTCCCTCCCTACCTCACCCCTCTTCATATTCTCTATCACTCATTGCGTCTTACCACTGTAGATTCGTTTCAACACCCACCCACCCCCACCCCCCCACCCCTAGTCTCCCCTGCACCTATTCTCTTACTCTCTGTTGTCATCTCTCTTGTCTCTCCTTCATTTCTCCATCAATCAGCAAAGAGTCTGTTCTTTAAGTTTTGTGTCCGATCGTCTCTCAAGATCTCCTTGGTCTGACAATTCGTTCAAGCCAGAGAATCTGGAATCTGTCTACACGTGTATCAGTACTCTCTAAGCCACAACCACATTTTATCTACCTATACCATCTGTTAACTAGATTCATATCAAACATGGCAAAGACGGTTACAGACTACAGTTTGCCAGAAGCTTACCTCATAAAACAGATTTTAGTATTTGCATGTTTGTGTACATGTCTTAGTCTACAGACTGTAATTTCAATTTCACGGACAGACATGAAAACTATATGCACGCGTTCATTGCATGTGCATGCAATGTTCCATATAAAGATGGGCTATATAGTCAGTCGTTATCTATGCTTCAGCAATTTCTTTAAAAGTGATAAACTCTACATTTATTCGGTATCATACGAGTATGGAATCTAGTCAATAACGTCATTTAGTCGAGCACTTCGTCAGCATTTCACCCCAAAGATAATCAGTTCTTCAGATAATACACGTTTCGTGCGATGCTCACTTCCTTCACTCAGTTAAATCAACTATCATTCCAAAACATCCCGGACACTCCATAGTGTCAGAGACAATGTGCAATTGATTTTCTGGCGTTTTCACGCAATGTTACACAGTGGGCCGTTAACGAGCTTGCACATTTACCTATTTTTGTGTTGATAAAAGCCTAGGCAAAAGGTACGCCAGAACATCTTACCTGACAGTTGGTAGGCGATTTAAATAGAGTAAAACTGAATGTTCTCACCGTCAATAAACTTTTGATGTAATATTGATAATTTTCTTTTCCTTTAAGGACTGATGGGTCAATTATTGAAAATTGGGCCCATTGTCATCAAGCCTTGGTTTGTTTTATTTCCTACCCTACAACATTTGCATGAAGAATTGTTCTGTGATTCAATTCCAGTCCAGGCTTGTGCATAAAGAGTTTACTGTTGAACGATGATTGTATATATCAAAAAGTTCATGAGAATACCAGGTAATTTCTGCTCAACATGGTAAAAGGTCAGAACATTTCCCCCCAGCATCCACTAAGCCTCTGACCAACACCATGTTTCCTTCTGTCCATGACTTTAAGTGTGTTCCTACTTTCGTCTCTGACAGTGCAGAGCCATGCAAATTGTCAGCCTCCAGCTGGCACGAGACACACATTACTTTGTTAAAAATGCGTTGAAACATTGGAGCATGGAGACATTGGGAAATCAGGTTTGAAAGCAAGTGTCAGGAAATGGCCTTAGCTGCAGCCGATACAGCAGTACCCAACAGTGGCAAAGTCAATACAAACATATGCATAGACAGATACACGCACGCACGCACGCACGCACGCACGCACACACACACACACACACACACACACACACACACACACACACACACACACACACACACGCACGCACGCACGCACGCACGCACGGGCACACACACACACACACACACACACACACACACACACACACACACACACACACACACACGCACGCACGCACGCACGCACGCACGCACACACACACACACACACACACACACACACACACACACACACACACACACACACACACACACACACACACACACACACACACACACACACAATCTCCATAAACATTCAGTGCGTTTCAATCAGAAGTTGTCAGTAAGCCTTGAGCCTATAACCAATTTACTTCAACAACAGGTTTGTTACTTCTAACATTTTGTAGACTTAAAATCTGTTATGGTTAAAATCCAGGAGAAAAACGCGGTCAGCACCCAGAGTGTAGAAAGTGCTGGGAAAACAAACACAACCCAATTAATTCGCATTCCAAAAGAGCGAATGGATTTTATCGATCTGGGCACTTGGGGAAGGAGTGAGACGAGGAGGAGATAGATGTTAAAATGGCTAACGGCATGCAGGACAGGAGGGGGAGGGAGCTGGGGGTTGGGGTAGATGGGGGTGGAAGGGGATGGTGAGATGCCAACAGATTGCTTGGCGATGGAGCTTTTCCTTTGGTTCTCCAGATCCAACAGAAAGAGAGACAGACAGCCCCGTCCCCTTCAAGCTGAGCAAGGGGAAGCTAACCAATAACAGAGGGTTCTTTGACGAATTAATTCAACAGCAACTCGCTTTTTTAGAGCCCAATTTTTCAAATCACATCAAAGAGCCTTTTTCTGCTGCCCTCAATTGACTGGAACCATTGCTTGACACTACATCACCTCTGGCACATCGACAGCTATGGCTGTTTGTCTGTTTGTTGTAAATGCCGTCTTATGCTACAACACCTATCAACTCTTCCTTTCACACTGAGGATCTGTCCTTGTCTCTCTGGAGGATGTTTGTAGCCAGACGAGCAAGACTTTTCCATCCCTCCAGTCTGGCACCAGAACCTGTAGGGGAAACTGGAACGTGGCAGACTACATGACCCAATGGATCAGGTGTCTGTCACTGAAATGCTGTTATGAACATCAAAAACGTCGACAGTACTAATATTCATGTGTCTGCCTAGGTGATGAACACTGAAACAACAACTCTAATGTTCATGTGTCTGTCACCAAAATGCTGTGATGATCAGTCAGACAGCAATACTGCTGTTTACATGTGTCACTAAAATGCTGTGGTGAACACAGAGAAAAGCATTGCGGTCGAGGTGTGTTTATCTCTGATGCTGCTGTGGTGAGCACTCAGAGGACATCACTTCTGGTCATTTGTGTGTCTGTCACGGCACCCATACATCTTTCAGTCTTGTATTTGGCCATTGATCATCTGATAATATCACAATACAGCGATATTAGATTTTTTGTTCTAACATTCCATTCAAATAAATGGTTAGAGTAAGCTTTATTAAAGTAGATTATTTGTCGGTAGATCTGTCTCCATTAATAAACTTAGGTAGATATATAGATAGATAGACGTAGGGAGAAAAACAAAGCAGACTCACAATTACTCCGTCATTACACAGGCAAAAGCACAACTTAAAATGCAAAACAAAGATAGCGAAAAAAAATGGAATGAGAAGGAAGACGTCAGAATCTAGCAGCATATGGGGTCTATCATAGTTCATCCTCAAAAGAAAACCCTTTAGATCGCCTGTCCAGAGGCCTTTTGTCTGCTGATCTGGTCTCATCAGAGGGATACAGCTAATTATATCAATCTACCCTTGGCAACAAATAGAGATATACACCATGCATAATTCTGAGTGCAAAATAGAATCCAGCAGCTCGTTGGCATCCGTCTGTCTCGAAAGACAATGGTGTTGCGCCATGACTCAGTCAGCTGTGGATTGGCAGCGCCTGCTTTGGCTGAAGAGCCTGATCTTGAAGCGGTAGACTCTGTCGTAGTTGCTGCAGGTGAAGTCTCGATCAGGAGGGTCTGTGGGTGCCGACACAATTCTTTGCTGTCTGCGGCACCTCCGTTCTTCCCACCGGACTCTCTTCTCTGCTCTGCTTGCTTGATGCTGGCCTTAATGGTGGACCACCAGCTGACCCAGTCTGAAGCTGTTGTCTCTAGGACTGCTGGTCGAGGCTGCCAGCTCTCAGGTCGCGCTTGCTTACATCTTTGCAGCACAGGGTGGGCCGTCCTGTGGGTCTGGAGCCTGTAGTCAGCGCACTATACAACATGTCCTTTGGGATGCAACCGTCCTCCTTGCGGATGACATGGCCAAGCCAGTGCAGTGTTTCTGTGTCAGCATGGCACCCCTGCCTGTGTCATGACGTCCTTGTTACTGTTACGGTCCTGCCAAGTAATGCCCAGGAGTCTTCTGAGACAAAGCAGGTGCGTATGAGAATCCACCAGCACCCCAAAGAAATTAATGAAGGGTAAAAACTTGAAATGAGGAGAGAGCATTGTAAGGAAATAAGTTGCTTAAAAGCTAAGATTATTAGGTTTAAAAAAAAAAAAAGTAATAAATGTAGTGGAAATTTTCGAGCCTACACTACAAAGATTGTGAAAAGGTGTCAGCGTCCACAGTCGGAGTGGTTGGCTCTATGCTTTGATAACCCAAATATTGTCAGTCACATCAGCACAGACAGTAACTGAGAATGATACAAAGCAGCCTTTATTTGGATCTGTAAAGATACGCAGCTACCCACTGACTGAGCAAACAGTCACATTCTGAACAAAGAAGTGGTGGGAGAAAATAAGTGCAGACTTACAATCCCTCCGTCGATACAACAACTACTTGGCGAATATTCAAAACGGAATTTAAAAAAAAAAGGGGGGGGGGGGTGGGAGAAGGTTGTGAGTGAATAGAAACGGAAATAAGAGAGAGACAGACAGACAGACAGACAGACAGAGAGAGATCAGGTGGCGGGTCTTCAGTTGTCTGCCTCGAGCGGTGTGTGTGTGTGTGTGTGTGTGTGTGTGTGATGGTTCATGTTTTTATTTGGTGTCTGGTTTCCTTCTCCCGTAGGGAGGTGGGTTTGGCTGAGGTTCAAACACATCTCGTGATCTTCCAACCCTCTTTTTGTGTCAGGAATCTTCCAGTTGTTGTTTTCTTTTCTGGATACCGATCAGTTTGTGGCACTGGCCAAAATAAAACGTCCCCTTCCCTCCTCTAACACTCCATTCACCAACCCCTCCCCCCCCCCCTCTCCCCCCTCTCTCTCTCTCTCTCTCTCTCTCTCTCTCTCTCTCTCTCTCTCTCTCTGTTGATGCAAAAGACTGTTGCATGACCATCGCTGTTTGAGTTTCTTTCAACTAGTTCTGGTTGCGGACAGTCAGGAAGACAGGCTCTGGCCACCTGTGAGCAAAAGTGAACTGCAGGATACGGTGGATCCATCCCTGCCTTTCAGCGGCTTTCTGTGACATGTTCTTACTGATGGCCAGCAAAACACGCCTCCCACATTATGATTATCAGTAGTAGCAATAGCAGTAGTAGTAGCAGAAATAGTAGCAGTAGCAGTAGTAGCAGTAGTAGTAGTAGTAGTAGTAGCAGTACTAAAGTATTTGTATACTGCCTGTCATTGGCTAAAGGCCAAGTTCTATGCGCTTCATAGTGCAAGTTCTCATTTCCTCAACTTGCTGCCTAAGTGGGTAGAGCCGACTGACGAGCTGCCTGTTGGCACTGATCATTCGTTTCCCATGCCATTCAGTCGAATTTCAGTCAAGCTGTATCATCTCAGTCAAGCTGTATCATCTCAGTCAAGCTGTATCATCTCAGTCAAACTGTATCAAACTGTATCATTCAACGCCTTCCTTGCGCTGAACTCTGAAGCGATCAAAGCTAAGTGCATTTTCGTTGTCCTAATTGTTTGTATTTGCCGGAAGAAGACCTAAGAGGTCGAAACGCGTAGTGTTTTGTCTTGTGACTCGTTTGTCCACGTTTCTCTGGGCGGTTCACTAACATTTATTCAAGATTACAAACTGTATCGTTTGATTTTTTCTTGTGGGATGTACAGTATGCGTTTACGTGTCATCCGTACGAAAGGCCAAACTTCTCTTCTCGTACGAATGTTGACAGGATTTCATGTATGTGCAAAATTGTATTCACACTGGAATCTCGGTTTATAATTTCAATCGAAAGAGATTTTGGAAAATGGAGTCAGAACCAATATCAAGGTAGAGGGGTACATCTCCCTGAACCAAAATGGCTTGCCAGAATTTCGAGCCTGCAGTCCTAGGCTCACCTGGATCATGGGTACGGCGCTCTATCACTTGACTCCTTTCTCTGCTCTGCATCACCTGTTGAAATAACTTAAGCTAATGAAGAACTTGTAAAGCATTTTACTGCTATCTATGTGATAACAGTTGGTAGAAGGGTATCTTAAGGATGTGAGAGAGAGGAGCAGGAGATATCACGGAAAGAAATAGAAAATGACAAAAACAGTATAGATATTTTCGTCACCAGTGGAAAATACAAGATGTATGTCGTCACCCATCTAATATGTCAAAATGAAACACGAATAACAAGCCCTCACAACCACAAAAATTTGTGGGGAACACAAGGCAAACAAAAGTGGGGAAAGGGGAGAGAGAGAGAGAGAGAGAGAGAGAGAGAGAGAGAGAGAGAGAGAGAGAGAGAGAGAGAGAGAAAGAGGAGATCAGGTGGTGGGGTTGGGTCATGGGTCTTCAGTTGTCCGCCTCGAGCGATGTGTGTATGATGGTTCGTGTTTTGTGCGGTGTCTGGGTTTCCTTCTCCCGAGGGGAGCTGAATTCAGCTGAGGCTCAGCACATCCTGTGATCTTCCTGTCCTTTTTTTTTTTTTTTTTTTTTTTTTTTTTGTCAAGAAACTTTGAGTTTTTTTTTCCTGCATGATGATCAGTTGTACCAGTGGTCAAAATGAAACATCATCTACCCTCTTCTAACTCTCCGTTCATCAAATCCCTTACCCTCCTCTCTTTCTCTCTCTCTCTCTCTCTCTCTCTCTCTCTCTCTCTCTCTCTCTCTCTGTCTCTCTGTCTCTCTGTCTCTGTCTCTCTCTGTCTCTCTCACTCTCTCTCTCTCTCTCTTTTCTCTGTGATTCTCTCTGTCTCTGTCTCTGTCTGACTGTCTCGCTCTCTCTCTCTCTCTCTCTCTCTCTCTCTCTCTCTCTCTCTCTCTCTCTCTCTCTCTCTCTCTCTCTCTCTCTCTCTCTCTCTCTCTTTCTCTCTCTCTGTCTCTGTCTCTGTCTCTGTCTCTGTTTGTCTAAGTCTCTGTCTGTCTGTCTGTCTGTCTGTCTGTCTCTCTCTCTCTCTCTCTCTCTGTTTCTCTCTCTCTCCCTCCCTCCCTCCCTCCCTCCATCTCTCTCTCTCTCTCTCTCTCTCTCTCTCTCTCTCTCTCTCTCTCTCTCTCTCTCTCTCTCTCTCGATGCAAAAGATTGTTGCAGGACTATCACTGCATGGTGTTTCCCGCATGAAGTTGTGGTAAGGGCAGCCAGAAAGACAATCTCTGGCCACCTGTGGGTCAAAATGAAAAGCAGGATACGGTGGATCCGACTCTGCCTTTTAAATAGCTTTGTGTGACATGTTCTTACAGATGACCAGCAAAACACGCCTCCCTTATTATCCTTATCAGTAGTAGAAGTTGTGATGGTAGCAGTAGTAGTAGTAGTAGTAGTAGTAGTAGCAGCAGCAGTAGTAGTAGCAGTAGAAGTAAAGTCTTTATATACGTTTCTTATAGAAAAAATTATAATCAATCCGTCAGACAGACGGGACAAAGATAAAACAGGACGCGTTTCGACCTCTTAGGTATTCTTCAGGCGAGATGAATAACATTCAGACAAAAGAAAAAAGTTGATACGAGTACAAATATGAGTATGTGACTGAGGTTAAAAGGGGCATGTCTCTACTGTTTTATATGTTGCCTTCAAGGGGAAAAGCATTCAAAAAGACGAAGACAGGAGGGCACTAGAATTTCACTTGAATCCAGCCCTAACTCACATTCCACGACATGGCCTTCATCCAACTCCAACTCACATCCGAACTCACATTCCATGCCAGAGCCTTCAATCCAGCCTTTATTCGCATTCCATGCTAAAGCCTTCAGTCCAGCAATGACTAGCATTCCATGCTTTGGCCTTCAGTCCAACCCACACTCACACACCATCATTAATCCTGACTCACATCCCATGCTACAGCCTTTAATCCGACCCGAACTAACATTCCATGCTACAGTCTTCAGTCCTATGCTAACTTGCTGTACACTCCAATCCAATCATAACTCGCATTCCACGCTCCAGAGTTCAACCCAGTCCTAACTCACATTTCATGGCATAAACCTTCAATCCATTCCTAACTCACATGCCATGCCAAAGGCTTCAGTCCAACCTTAACTGTCATTCAATGCTGGAGCCTTCATCCCAACCCTACCCCACATCCCCTGCCACAGCCCTACCTCACATTGCATACTATAGCCTTCAATCCAGCCTTAACTCTTACTCCATCCTATTGCCTTCAGTCAACCGTAACTCGTTCCTTGATGTAGCCTTCAATCTCATCCTAACTCACATTCTATAAAGAGCCCCCACACCATACCTAGATTTGCGTTTTAATTCGAATGTGCACTAACATGAACATAGATTCGCTTCCATCTTTTCCTCAAAGTTTGCTAAAGAAAAAAAAAAAGAAAAAAAGAAGAAATTCGCTAATTTGCTTCAGTAGTTTTTACATCATGTTGTTGGCAGCCATACAAAGAAATGAAACACTTGGCACTGCTGCAAAAATACCTCTCTGGCGGAGATCATGGGACGCTAAATTTCTTTTCTTCTCCCTTAATTCCATGTACAGTCACTGGGGTGCCACACTGAAAAAAATGTTCGTCAGGTGTCGGAAACTCTTTCGCCTATGATCCATGGCCGGGGCCTCTGCCAGTGGCTTCACTCTCTGTTCTGTAATGTTGTCACTTCATTCTGTTTTTGTTCCTCTGCCAGTGGCTTCACTCTCTGTTCTGTACTGTTGTCACTTCATTCTGTTTTTGTTCCTCTGCCAGTGGCTTCACTCTCTGTTCTGTAATGTTGTCACTTCATTCTGTTTTTGTTTCTCTGCCAGTCTCTCTTTCTCAACAGTTCCTTAGATGAAACATTTGAAAAGAGAGGGGGTTAGTTACCGCCAATGACACACACGAACAGAGTACAGGACTAGACACAATGCATTTCGACCTCTTGGGCATTCTTTATGTTAGGACAGTGTCAAAGAACAAGAAAACACTTTACTGCTATTAGCTGCTTCTCCCGTTCGTCTCGCAATCAAAAATGGCCGCTGAGAGGTCGAAATGCATTGTGTCTAGTCCTGTTCTCTGTTTGTCTGTCTTTGGCGGTAACTAACCCACTCTGTTTGTCTGTGTCCTTGGCGGTAACTAACCCCCTCTTTTTTTCAAATTTTGCTTCATTTTCCGCCCTCAGTCACTCCGTTTTGACCTAGTTCCTTAGATGATTGTTTCAGCAAGGCCATTGGGTCTTGTTATGTGGCCGCATTCATATAGTTTTCTTTTCTAAAGTGAGGTCAGCAGACCTTCATGTGGTTCAACGTGTTGTTCGATGATTTGGCGCACGACCTCGTTGGTGTTAGGATCAGTATGTCTGTTGTTTAGTGTCTTCCGATAACAGCTCCATGGCATGGCTCGGACTTTGTTTCCGGATTCGCTGTGAATGTCTGTGTCTCACGTGTAGACTAATAGTGCACGCAGGAGACTGATCTTGTGAATCAATGTTAAATAGAGACCTCATTGTCCTTACATATAGGTTACAAACTGTATAGTGTTGATGATGTCTCAACAAGACAAAGCAGACACAAATTTAATTGATGAAAACCGCTGGTACATTCAATATCAGTTCACCAAAACACGGATACATTATATATTTCTCGACATAATATTGTAGAACACTACAAGGGGAAAAAATGCACATGCAAAAGAAAACGGTAACACTAATTGTAGAGGTACGTTTGAGAAGGCATTCATAATCATTTTCAGAATGTTTGCCGTTCTCGTTATTTAGGGT